>CM073762.1:107891228-108491228 GCA_037127475.1 Arma custos | reverse complement strand
TACTTATTTAGCGTTTTTTTTTACTGCACCCCCAACTATCTCCGATCTCTATCTATACTAATTACAATATACTTATCTCTAAACTGTTCAATAAAAAAAAAACACAAATCAGAATAACCTCCCCGGTTTTTATATACCAGTTGTTACCATAGTGACCGTATCAGTAACGTTCAAATAAAAGAAGTTTCATGAACTTCTTTTACACACGCACGCACTCACATACACACACACATACTGACTGAAAATTTGAACTAAGGACTTCAAAACAAAGAAATTTCTTACGGAGGTATGTCTGCTTTGTTCAGGAGATATTCGCACCTAAAGATTTTTTTTATTATGAATTATTTAGGCATAGTAAATAAACAAAACTTGTTGCTTGGGGTGACATTAAACAATAAGTCTATGCAAGAACGGTCAATGACCTTAATTCTTTCGATGGTATGTAAATTATATTCATAATTTAGTTTCTATATCTAACACATGTTCAGTTATCATAAATCGTATTCACAATTTATTTTAGACTAGCTTATGCCCGCGACTTCGCTCGAGTGGAATTTGGTCTGTCACATAAAGTTTCGTGAAAGATCATTTTAAATAAATAATTTAATTATTTTTTAAAAATAAAAGTTACTCGTACATCCAAAATTTCAGATGTGTAACTTCAAAACTGACGTATTCCATAAACTTTTTGAGCCCCTTTGAGGTATTAAGGGGGAAGCCCTTTGGGGTTGAATTATCCAAATTTATTTCTTAAACTATACAAAGAACCTATCTACAAATGCAACCCCCCTAAATCCGCGCTTGCTATAGCCTATGTGTTATTCTGATATATAACCTATATTAGTGTAATGTTTCATCGAAATCCGTTCAGTAGTTTTTGCGTGAAAGAGAGACAAACATAAAAACTTTCACATTTATAATATTATAGTAATTTTAGTAGGATATCAAAACAAACAGTTTCACTCATGTTCTTTCTGTTATTTTAACAAATATTATCATGTGATTTGCCTTTAATTATGTACTAAAATGGATTCTCCAAAGTACCTAAAAAACTGTCGGGGGGGGGGAGCACGTGCCCCCGTGCACCCCCATATATCCGCGCACGCTATAGCGTATGTGTTATTCTGATGTATGACCTATATTACTGCAAAGTTTCATCCAAATCCATTAAGTAGTTTTTGCGTGGAAGGGAGACAAACATACAAACTTTCACATTTATAATATTAGTAAGATATATAACAAATGTTCAATTAGGAGGGAAGGTTATAATGCTGTTACATTATAAGAATACATATAAATGGACTTTAATTCTATTCTATTGTTTTAGATAAGTTAAATGTTTCTAATTGTACCTTTAAAATATTTTACTATTCTAAGACTCCGTTACATATGATTGTAAATAAGCTATTGTTTTAGCAATTGTCAAAACGTTCTACTTTCTTCTCAATCACACACACACACACACATATATATATATATATATACATGATATATATATATATATCATGATGACGCGATCAGAAACCTTTATGGATACCTTATGTTGAGTTATCCTTATGCATGCTGCATATTATGCCATACAATGATACGATGGTTGAGGATGTTGCTTCTCCCCATAACTAAAGCCCCAAAGAGGTTGGTGAACCTCAGGTTGGACGTGTCTTCTCCTGTGTTGAGGAAGGAGCGTGTCGAAGGAGCCGTTTCTTCCTCATACCTCGAGGTTCGGCAGTACCGCTATGTCTTCGCCATTTTACCACTTTTCGCGTGAAAAATGAACCGCAAAAGAAAGGAAGATGGAGTAGTGTGGAGGCGATGAAGAAGAATTTCGACACGATTGTCGTGGTCTATTGTATCCAAGTCAATAAAAATGTATCGGAACAGGGATCTATAAATGATATTCCAAGTTTTGCAGTTGGATTATTTTATGGAATTCTGAGATAATTTTTTGTATTTGTTCAGAAAACCCAATTTCCAATAACTTTGAACTATTAAAATTTGTTTCTTCCTTACTTACAGAAACAGCTTAAAGAAATTTGTAGATTGTTATTAGCATTGGTAAGTAATTGGAAGTGTTGATAATAATATTTATTTATTAAGACCGTGGAACGAATCCAAACGAAAAGCCATTAGTCTCCAAACTAAAAAACAGAAATTGAAATTATGATTATAATTCAGAAATTATTATAGACAGTTAATTTCAATTTCTGTTTTTAGTTTGGAGACTAATGGCTTTTCGTTTGGATTCGTTCCACGGTCATAACATTTATGTAAGGTCTCTTTTCAGTTTTCAATATTTAAATATTTATTTATGACAATTTTCCTAAAATATTACCTATTTTGTGGACATGGAAAAATCGGACTTCATTAGCGTAACTTTATAGACATTTTATTTGTGTCCTTTTTGAAGATTTTCTTTTTTGGAAAAAAAAATCCTTAAAGCAATACATTTTAGAAAAATTGTTTGTTTTTTTCCTACCAGCAGAAGAAAGAATTATCTGTTATTTCAATTTTTAAAAACCGATTTTTAAATATATGATTTCCTTTTATCAGGTACATTCACTTAAAATAATTATCCCGGCCAGAACAAATCTTTTCTCTTCATAATAAAAACATTTAAGAATAATTACCATCAAAA
This sequence comes from Arma custos, assembly GCA_037127475.1. Classification (NCBI taxonomy): domain Eukaryota; kingdom Metazoa; phylum Arthropoda; class Insecta; order Hemiptera; family Pentatomidae; genus Arma; species Arma custos. Next base: position 108,488,593 of record CM073762.1, on the reverse strand, counting down.
TATTTATAAATAAAAAATAAATTAAAATAATTACATTTATATAATGATTTCTAGCTAACAAGCATGGTTAAATCATTGAATAAAAACCATTATTTATCATTTTATCGGATGAGTGGTTAATTACGGGGGGGAGGGGCGCTGAGTTGAAGTGCCGAAGTTTCCGGGTTCGAATCTCGGCCAGGGAAAATCTTTTTTTTTTTTTAAATAAAAATATTTATCTTCAAGAAAAAAATCGGCTTCCAGTCAACTACTTTATTGTTTTATTTGTATAAAACAATAAAGTAGTTGACTGGAAGCCGATTTTTTTCTTGAAGATGAAATTCAAATAAATCCAGTTTAAAAAAAGGAAAAAATTATAAGAATAAAAATATTTAAAAATTAAAACAATTAATAAGAAATTAAATTTCAACTAGCTCGAATCTCATACAAATTACATATAATTTTTTTCAATATTAATTTTTTTTTCAAATATTTATTTTATATTTAATTAATAGGTTAGATGCATTTTTATTCATTTATTTATAGTGAAGAATAGTAAGTATTATTTTTTAAGAAAATTATAATGGTTTAGTTATTCGTTTATTACTGAAATCATTAGAAGTATTTTCCACCATTTAATATTATAAGCGTTAAAATTGAAGTATCTTTAGTGATTAAATAATTTTTTTTTACTTTTTAGTATAATCATTAACAATTTACAGTTTAGTATAATCATTAAGCATTGAAATATTAATTATTAAAAATATTTGCAGTTGATAAATGGGTGACACTTTTCCGTCAGAATTTTCTCCTTAGTAAGAATCACCACTTGGGACAAAATAATTACATTTATATCATGATATATAGCTAACAACCTTGGTTAAATCATTGGATAAAAACCATTATTTATCATTTTATCGCACGAGTGGTTAAGTACATGGGGGAGGGGCGGTGAGTTGAGTGCTGAATTTCGAAGGTCCAAAATCGGCTGCGGGCAGATTTTATTTAGTCTGTTACCAGCCGGGGATGGATCCTTAGTCATCTGAAATCCTCCTGGGGTTCTCTCAGTACCCACTCAATAGAGAGGGTATCCAAAATAGGAGGGTTTTGATGTTTGAGCGTGATCTAGGACAAATCAACTCCTTGCATAACCATTATCCGAGAAACAGTGCATTCTCTACCACGTACTGAACTCAATACTTTTTATAAGTTGTACAGGTTATCTTTTTATATAAAAAAACTTATCTCAGTAGTATCTGACCAACTAATACATCAAAATGTTCAGAATAATGAAGATCAAATGCAGCACATCTCACCTCAACAGTATAAACAGACCAATCAATCCAAGATAGCATCCTCACTAAAAGGTGTAGAATCAAAACCATTTGATCTTCGTTGATGGGAATTTTTCGCTGCTTGTCCTGTCGATTGGTTAGATATTTTAGACACTTGAGCTTTGTTTTTTGGATTTATCCAATTTTTTTTTCTCGATTTATTTATTATTTTTCATGTACCCCAGATGAGATGACTAATAAACTTTTGAATTCGTTCGAAAACTCCTTTGTATGTTACTCAATGTTTTAAAATGGTTCGATGAGCAGTTTATGAACAATGATTAAAAGGAAAAAAAAGAAATATCTCAACAAGAGAAGCGTGGGTTATTCAATAAAAGACTCCGTGGGTGATATTGTAATCACTTTAAGTGGCATGTCAGGTTCCAGAATTTAAATTCGTTCAAAGAACTTAAACTTGTGAAGATTGTCCGATACCATATTAGAATATTCTCTTGTCTTCGACAAAAGAACGAATAAAATTCGATTATTCATCTGATTGGGGGGCGCAAAGCGGGTCCAGGGACGATAATAGAAGAAATAATTAAACTTTGAATTATTTATCATGACTTTAATGCATGAATTTAATTTAAGTTTTTTAACAGTGACTTTACACATTGAACTAATCCTATCTAGTGTACTTATTGGTAGTAAATTTGCCAATGCCATATAAATAAATTAATAAATAAATGCATGAAAAAATGCATTTGTTATTGTAAAGATAAAATAAATTGTAGGATCTGTAAACATTTCCTGGGCTTACCAAGCCTTGCATAAAATAAAACCTTTAATAGGAGAAGAAAACATGGTGGATGAGATTAATCTCGGCATAACATAACATGTTTTATTAATTATAAGTGCTTATTTGAACAATGAGAAGGTATTCAGATTTATAAAAAAACATCAAATAATATTCATTAGAAGAAAAAAATATTTTAATTTTCAGAATAAAAAAGCAGATTCAAATGAGCGACCTTCAGATTAACGAATGAATCCAACTATAATTAGTCAATATAGCAATCCTACAAGGATTCTCTCACGACATGAGGTTACTACGAAGGAAGGTTATCAGAAGATTAGTTAATTAAAGGCGATAAAAACGTGAAAACGCTCGGCCAGAAATCAGCAAAAACGGATAAGAAACAAGGTTCAATGTTCTGTAGAAGAACTAAACAAATTCCACAGAATTATGTTGGACATTAGTCTCTCTTTTGCATAAAGAAATGTTTAGTGATGACGTTGCCTAGCAACGGATCGAGGAACTATAACAAACAGTGTACTTTTTGTTTATTCTTTTGTCTTGATGGAACAGTTAATTTATAAATATTTTAAAAAATCGGCAAAACTGTTCCTGATTTCCTAAAGACGTTATACAAAATATAGCAATATTTTTTAATCTATATGAAAAAAATGGAATATATTGATTTATGAAATAAAACCTGCTACATCTTATTCCAATATTATGATTTTAGGACTGTTATTTCAATACAGAGAATGAGGAGAAATGGAATTGAGACATTTTTCTTTAAAACTATAATTTTTTTCTCTATCTATGAATCTCATATAACCTGTACCACCACAACCCGTGAACGGTCTGGGGTTCAGTACATAGTAGAGACTGTGCTGTTTCATGGAGAATGGTTATGCAGGGTGGTTATTTGTCCTAGATCACACTAGAACAAGGGTGTTTCCCCATATTTTGGGTAACCAATTTATAGAGGCTGGATGACCTCCAGGAACGTAGATCCTATATGATCCATCTCTAGCTGCTAAGAGATTCAATAAGTCTTGCCAGTAAGATTTGAACTAGGATTTTCGGCATTGCAACTCAGTGCTCTACCACTGAGCAACTCCGATCCCTTTTAACCTAAAATAAAATAAACAGAAAATATTTATTCAATGAGAAAGATTCAATATCGCAATACAATGCTGTGTGTACTCATATTTTAATCACTACTAATTAGGTACAAAATAAGTACTAAACTGAACTTCAATTCCTAGAGTAACTTCAGTGTAGCTCTACTTAAACGTTAAGTACCTACTGTTTTAGTGTTAAATGAACAGTTGTATTATTTGTAAAATAAGAGGTGGTCCGCTGTTAGGTGCTCAAGGGATAACTCCTTAGTATACCAGCATATATCCATGACGTGTACGAAATCTTTAGGGTGCTTACAAAACCACAATAACACTAACATCTTACTAATATTATAAATGTGAAAGTTTGTATGTTTGTCTCTCACGCAAAAACTACTGAATGGATTTGGATGAAACTTTACAGTAATATAGGTCATACATCAGAATAACACATAGGCTATAGCAAGCGCGGATTAAGGGGGTGCACAGGGGCATGTGCCCCCCCCCCGCCCCGACAGTTTTTTAGGTACTGTGGAGAACCCATTATAGTCCACAATTAAAGGCAAATCACAGGATAATAGTTGTTAAAATAACAGAAAGGACAGGAGTGAAACTATTTGTTTTGATATCCTACAAATCTTACTAATATTATAAACGTGAAAGTTTGTATGTTTGTCTCTCACGCAAAAACTACTGAATGGATTTGGATGAAACTTTACAGTAATAGAGGTTATAGCAAGTGCGGATTTAGGGGGTGCATTTGTAGATAGGTCCTTTGTATAGTTTAAGTTAGAAATTTGGATAATTCCACCCCTAAGGGCTTCTCCCTGAATATCATAGGGGTTCAAAAATTGTATGGAATCCGTCAGTTTTGAAGTTAGACATCTGAAATTTTCGATGTACTAGCAACTTACATTTTTAAAAAATAATTAAATTATTTATTTAAAATGATCTTTCATGAAACTTTATGTGACTGACGAAATTCCACTCCAGCGAAGCCGCGGCCATAACCTAGTCTTTATATAATTCATTTTCGATAAAAAAAAAAAAATCGTTGTTAGACTCTTCCTTAAAATTTAGCTATAAAATACCGATCGGCTAAAGATTATATTTAACTTTATAACTTATTATTTAACATGTCATTTATAAAACTTCTAAAGTTAATTTTAATTAAGAATAGATGACGTGTCATATAAAAGAACGAATCTATATTTAAACAAGTGCTACAGCGCATTTTAACTAAACTATGACGTCAGAAGCAAAATCACCTGATTCAACATCGAATCGAAATTAACACGCAATTTCATATATTTAAATACAACTTAGGTAAATGTGATTTTCGCTGTAGATACATCCTGTTATTGTATTCTACATTATTGAGTGAGGTTAGTAGTGTAAGTCAATCTCTATGGCATAACTGAAATAAAACAGCCTAAAATGGGTTTAAAAAATAGCTTCTACACGCTTTACAAAAATAAAATTAATTAAATTTTCGGAGTTGACTAGTAACGGAAACTATTTTTTATTTTGTCTTTTGCCGTCTCTGATAAGGTAAATTATATTTTTTTTTTTAAATTGTCAAACAACAAAAGTTAAAATAAAATAGGAATCCTCATACAAGACTGAAAAAACAAGAAACTGCTCGGCGTTTTCAACATTTACTGGACAAACGCTCAAAGCTCCCAATTAATTACGAAAGACTCATTTACATGACAGTTTTCAGACCTATTTGGTCATAAGGAGTTGAGCTTTGTGGCTCTACTAAACCATCTAATTCATCTCGTATCCAATCCTTGCAATCCAAAATCCTTCGTAAAATTCTCAATGCTCCTTATTATGTCACAAACAAATTTATCCATCGTGATCTTAATATCCCATATGTTGCTGATTTGGCCCAAATTAGATACCTATCTTTCAATGACAATCTGCATACACACTTGAATCCGCTAGTCTCCTTATTTGCTTCCCATACTATTCCTGATAACCCTCCGAGGCGTCTGAAAAGAAGATGGCCTCGAGACCTTCTAATATTGAACTTTATTGGAGTGCTACCGATGGATAGTTTCTCCACAAGTGTTTTTTGTTTTCATGTCATTTGTTCTTATTAGCAAATTTACTTGTTGTAATATTGTTACAGTTGTAAATATCACTAAATTAATCTTTAAAAAAATAAATAAAATAGCATAAAAGGGGTAGAAAAACAACAATTTTTGTGGCCTGTACAACCTTTAAAATACAAAACAAATTAAATATTAAATCTCTATCTTTTATCTTTTCTTTTAAACTAAAAATTATATTTTTTTTTAATCTGTAAAACCAACCAAAAATAAAATAAAACCATAAAATTGTTTTATTATGTTTTGGGTACTGTCCAAAAAATGATTGAAAATGAAAGATATAAATCTATACATATTATAAAACAGTCCTTTGCCGCGTCTGTATGTCTGTTCGCGGTAAACTCAGTAACTACTGCACGGATTTTCATGCGGTTTTCACCAATAAATAGAGTGAATCACGAGAAAGGTTTTGGTATATAATTCGTCAAGGTTTTGTGTAAATTGTTTGGAATATATCGATAATTGTTGGAAGTGTAGGAAAAAGTATATCTTCCAGTGAGCTTTCATCCAAGACGCTGCCTAATCCCATTGAGATATAGACAAACAATGCATAGTGGAATACAAAAAAGTCAGTAATAGCATATATCTATCTTTTAAGGATAGCTTACTATGTCTATTTTAACTTATAAAAATTTGATAACGTACAATGCGGTATTTGGAAAGCTATTAAGAGGAGTACAGTATTAATCCTTATCAACTTATATACTTTAGTTACCTTAAGCATTTCATGCGCATTATTAGATCTTGTATGCCATATTAATATAATTTAAATGAGTATCTTAGAGGTTATCGCAAAAACCAAACGCGCACGAAAATAAATTCGTACATAAAGAAACATTTTGTTTTGTTTTGATGTTTATAATACCTGCACAGTAAAATTAGCCATTAGCTATTAGCTAACATTAGCCAGACAAAACATGTATGCATAATATATACCCGTGCAATTGTCGGGGGGGGGGAGAGGGGGTCGCTATTAGCAAAATCAAACTGATTAAATTAAATCACACTAAAATATGGCTTTAAATATTTAAAAACATTTTATATCGTCTTTAAATATTTTATCAGCGTTACCTAGCAACGGATTTTGTAACAAAAAACTACTTTTTTTGTTCTTTGTTTTGCTCGATCAGTTAAATAATGAACATTTTTAAAAATAGTCTAAATCACAAAACCACTGTTTTTTACTTCGTTGAACCTTTATAACTAGAATTCATCGATTTAAAAAATAAAAAATGCTACATACTATTGCGATGTTTCAGTTCTATGACTTTTATTTCGATCATAGAAAATGATGGTGAGAGAATGTAGTGTCATAATTTTAAACTGTGGTTATTGATTTGCAAAAATTAGATTTTAACCTAAGTTATTATTTAAGAAAAAGGTCATCAAATGCATTTTTACATGGATAGAAATGTTTTCGTCGAAAATGTGAGGAAAAACGCTTGTATGAGAAAAGGAACGTGGTTAAATGGATCTAGAATCATAAAATTGTAACTGTTTAGGTTATAAACAATAACAGTCTCTGCAGACCGGCTAATACACAAGCGCCAAAGTAACATTAATAGAATTTAGAAGGCAACATGGAGGTTACTAATCTTCTTATCACAGCATATGCCTTATCTATGATTGGTCAGCTTCTAGACCATCCCTTAAAGAATCGACTAAGAAAATCCTCATTGGCTCGAGAGTTCATTACAGCAGCTAATTATCTCTGCTGAGGAAGCGGACCGGGTAATTGGGAACTACCTATTGTCATAGGGACAATGTTCTATTAGGTCCAAGAAAGGAGAGGATTAAATTAGAAAATGGCCAGGGGCGAAGGAAAAAAAAAAGAAGAGAAGGAAGGGAAAATGGAAAATAAAAGAAAAAACATGCCATAGAGGTTGGAACAATAGGGTACTCCAAGGAGGACCTTTGTGTTCGACCGGGACTTCTGGTATGGCTATCGCCTTGAGCAGATGGAAGTGGACGCAGATTCTGGAATTGTCAATAGATTCAAGATCCTGTTGGATTAGTCAAATAAAATGGAACGGATTTATTTACCAAAGAGAGTGTGGACAGATGATCAGAGACGAACGGTTAGGGAGAAAATGAAGAAGTACTGGGAAGAAAGCAAGAAAAAGAGACAGCATAAGTCTTAGGTTGTACACCGTCCGTAGATACCCAAATTCATAAATAAAAAAAATAATAAAGTTTTAAAAACGACGTGAAATACTGACAATTTTAATTGATATTAAAGTAAAATATAACACAAAATAAGTGAAATTGATTTTTTAATTGTGCCAACGTTTCGGCCTACGATTTAGCCCATCTTCAGGGCGCACGTGGGTGCATGTTCTATGGTGACTGGTCAAACTAACAACTGTCAGTTTTTTAGTTGTTTGAGTAGGAATAAAGTTAGTCATGAAAATACTGATATGGAGTTCGGGCCAAATCAGTAAGTAATGGGACATTAAGGTCATTATGGATTACTTTGCTCGTAACAAAGTAAGGAGCATTGAGGATTTTACGAAGGATTTTGGATTGGAAGGATTGAATACGAGAGGAATTCGATAGCTTAGTGGTGCCACAAAGCTCTAGCCCGTAAGACCAAATTGGTCATATGATTGTCATAAATATGAGTCTTTTGTAATTAATTGGGAACTTAGAGCGTTTGTCTAGTAAATGTTGAAGAAGCATGAAATGGCGAGTTGTATTGTAGGATATATTTTTATTTTCATTATCGTTATCTTATTATCAGAGCCCTATGTAACTCAAGAAGGGTTTTGGGTTCAATTCATTGCGAAATTGTACTGTTCCTAAGTCAACTGTTGTGCAGATAAGCTCTAAACCGCTAGTTAACCCCAGTTAAGAGGACCCATTTTATTCATAATCCACAAATTCGTTCAATCAGACCTTCAGCTAAGCAACTCATTGCTATACACATCGCTCGCATTAATACAAGAGCTCTGATGAAATATGAAACTTCCTTAAACATTACAATATGCATTTATGAGGTTATTATAGTTGCATAACATATAAATTCTTTTATAAATCGCCGAAGATACTTAGGACTAGTAAAGTACATTATCTCCAGAGATAAATAATATTTCGCAAAGAGCAAAGGTGATTGCTATGTTCCCATGTAAAATATATTAGATGGGAGAAGACTGCATCAGTGCATTATGCAAGAGATGCACTCTTAATGACCATTGCACTACTGATATATATGCATTTATGATAACATCAAGTTGGTTGATTAATATGGCCTGGGAACAGAGCAAATGACGTAACCATAGCAAAGGCAAGGACACTTCATCCAATGTCGCTATGGAAACCAATTAACTGCACCAATTAAGTTAAATATGTTATATTGAAAAATAAAAAAGAGACCTTTCATAAATTTTAAGACCGTGGAAAAATTCCAACGAAAAGCCTTAAGTCTCCAAACTAAAACAGAAATAGAAATTATCTGTCCAATATTTCGCCCATTCAGGCATCCTCAAATGAATTTTTTAGACACACATGAAATTTGGTGAGTGTATGTTGAATTTTCAAATTCTCCTGTACTTATCTGCTGTTTTTATCTAACCTTAGCCAGCTGGGGTCGAGCAACCTTCCTTATGATTCATTAGTTGCATTTGAGCCTTCGAGGTGGTGGGATGTTTCTTGGGTGCATTATTCATGTTTTGTTTTGCTGTTATTCTCTTTCCATCCTGAGGATGCCTGAATGGGCGAAATATTGGACAGATAATTTCTATTTCTGTTTTAGTTTGGAGACTTAAGGCTTTTCGTTGGAATTTTTCCAGGGTCTTAACATTAAATATGTTATCTTATATATATATATATATATATATATATATATATATATATATATATATATATATATATATATATATATATATATATATATATATATATACGCTACTTCTTCCTTATAACACGTTTGATTCATATAAAGATCGATATATTCTAAAAGCAATGTTTTGTACAGATTGCCTTAAGTATCCTGAATTATTAAAATAATATGCTGAAATTTGGGAAATCCCTTTCTATTATCAAAAAACTATTCTTCCATAATAGATCTACATTTTTGTATACAATAGGTTTTTGTGGTGTTCCATCAGAAGTGTAATGTATTGGTTTTAGTCGGGAACTACAAATAATTTAACATTTGCATACAAGTGAAAAATTGCCGTGAATAACTGCAAGATGTTTATTAGAACAACAAAAAATCTATCAAGTCGTTTCTAAAGTTGTCGATCGAAAAAATGTGGTCGTCAGTTTATTTCCCATTAAAAATACTATGATTTTATAAAATACAATGATTCCATCGGGGGATTGAGAGTTTGCAACGCCATCGCCCAGTCATCTGACAGCAATCAGTACCTGATCCTCCAGGTTGGGGTAAACCCAAAGTCACCATTTCTCATGAGGGGACATAAATATTCAGGAGGCCAGTTGTCCCGAGGATACGGGGCCTCCATCGCTACGTTAATAACCCGCATGATGTATAAAAAAAAAGAAAATGTAAGTAAAAAACTCCTCGACGCTAGGAATGGTAAAAGAGGAAATAAAAGAAGAGGAATTCCTTCATTTCATATAACCTCATTGTAACCTTCTATTATGTAATAAAAAAGAACTGTAGATACATTGATCAGTAAATTAAATTGATAATAATCATAAACAAGTTTTGAAACCTACCCTTCAAAAGTTTTAATTCCTTGGAGAGTTGTTCTATTAAAGTTTTATATATAACGAATGTATGAGAACTTTTGAAAAATTGGAAACTAATTTCTGATTGAGGATGCACTGAGATTCCAATTAGTTATAGCAGATACAAAACTACTTTTTTAAAATAACTAAATGATTAAAAAATTTAATCCGATTCAGTAAAAAATAATCTGGTGGCATTTCAATTGTAACTAACCTCTAACAAGAATCAGGAAATGTCAGGAAACATCTGCACGATTTGCCGTGTAAAGCCTTAGGGAACTTCAGTTTATCCTAACATGGGAACATGCGTTGCATTTCACGCTACGAGTAGTTTGCCTTGAGAAACTACTTTAAAGAAAAAAATTGTTGTGTGCTTCGTCGAATAATAAAAACAATAATAGATGACAAAATGATATGGTCATTATTTTATCACACTGCACACATCAAATACCCATCAAACAGAAAAAATACCAAAGTTTAACAAAACCTACTGAGTCTAGCAACCTTGTACCACTACAACCCGTGAACGGTTCTGGGGTTCAGTACGTGGTAGAGACTAGTGTTTCATGGACAATGGTTTTGCAAGGAGATTGGCCATGCTCAACCGCCAGATTTTTTCCCTCTTATTTTGAGTAGCCTATTTTTATAATATTTTATAGAGGCTGGGTGAGCCACAGGAAGGTCCTAGATCCTATACGATCAATCTCCAGCCGCTAACAGACTAAATAAAAGTCTTGCCTGCGGCGGGATTTGAACCAGGAAACTTAGCGCTGTACACACTGATTTATCGCGCTTCCATTTTTTTTTTTTTTTTTAAATAGATGTCATTCAACGGCCTTAAACTAATAACATGTAGCATTGAAATTTTACTTGCCTTGGATACCTCTATCGTGCTCTGTAGTTATGAGAGCAATAAAGAACGGTTTATGACATTTATAGCTCTTAAAACTAAACAGCATAGTAATAAAAATAATAATAAATCTAAAACGATATTAGAAAATTTCACAACAACAACGAAAAAAAGACTAAGCATCGAATTTCATTCAAGCACGATATTCCGTTAGACTTTGCCTGATTATGTGGTTTTATAAAATATTTTGCTAAAAAAAAGTTGACAAGGTCTTGGTGTCCAATTTCATGAAGTTGGTACAAATTTTTTATAGGTATTTTCTATCATAAAAAAATAACTTATTCGGACATAAAAAAGGCTTGTATATATATATATATCTTTAGATTGTAGTAATACAGATTTGAACTTACTGATGAAACAATATCTGATTATAAATGAAATTTCAGATTTTTGGGTTTAAAATTAAGTCTCATAAATGTCATTTCGTATACTGACACCACATATCCGCCATGCTTCTTTCTTATCCACATTCAAATCCAAGATTTTCCTTCATCTCTTAAAATCCCAAACAAATATTCTCTAATCGGTTATAATTAACAGCTCCCTTTTTAAGGAAATAGTATAGTCTCTCTCTCTCTCTACTCTCTCTCTCACTCTCTCTCTCTCTCTCTCACTCTCTCTCTCTCTCTCTCTCTCTCTCTATATATATATATATATATATATATATATATATATATTTTTTTTTATATCCGGCTTTCCTTTTTTTTTAAATAATTTCTTTTTTTCTATTTGGTTCTGTAGTGACATCGAACATCGATTATCGATAAATCGAAGTGTAGATGAACAATAAGATAACCTTCACGCGTATGGTTTTAACAGATTGAAGTCGTTTATTATTGTACATTGTACACTGTAAGTAATAAATTTCTTATTTTTTACAACAATCTATTGTGTTTTACTTTCATAATAAATAAAGTGTGTTACTTCTCAAAAACACGTAATGTTAACATTCTTACGATCTCTACAAAAGCTTTTTTTTTTTTTTTAATTGATATTTACAACTGTATTACAATAATACAACAAGTAAATAGGCTAAGTGATATATAATGACATGATAATGATAAGTAGAGAAACTACCCACTGGTAGTACTCAAATCAAAGTTCAAGAAAGTAGGTCACGTGGCCATCTTCTTTTCAGACGCCTCGGAGGATTATCGGGAATTGAAGAGGAAGCTAGGTTTGAAACTAAAGGGTTTGAGTGGGAATGAAGTTTGCTATGAAAGGATAGATACCGGGTTCGGGCCAAATCTACAAAATCTTAACAATAGGTTGTAGGAGACTGTAGATCTCACAGGGTGCATCCGTTTATGTTAACAGATTAAATAATTGATTTTGCTTCAGCGGGATTTTAACCTTGGACCTGGGAGCTTCTGCACAGCAATTCCGCTACCTACCTCTTATTAATTAATTACTCCAAGTAAAAAGTAAATAGTTTATTATAATCACACGTATTTATTATAGTTCAAAATGTAAATACTTATGTATATTAAACATATATGTATATTTATTTAGCTTACCATATTTAAGAACCATCATTGAAAGGACAATTATATTCGTATATGAGCAATGAACTTACCTGAAACAGAAAAAAGTAATATTAATAATAAATATTACAAAATCAGAATTATACACTCAAATAATTCACTATATTAAATTAATAAATGGCATTGTTCGTTAAGAAAATATTACTTAAATAATTAAAAATGTAAACATTAAACTTAATAATCAACGTAATTTTATTATGTTTTGTGGACTATTGGACATTTAAGAAATACAGACTAAAAGAAAATCCAGACTAAATCATGACCTTAATGTTTAAAAACATAAAAAGAGTTGATCGATACTAAGCGATGTTAATGAATATTTAATTATTGTTATTAATGCTATCATTGATCCATGAGTTTATCACGGTTTCTTTCAATTAAAAACCCAATTTTTTGTATTATTTCTTTGAAATATCTATATGTATCAAATTTTCAAATATTTGAAATATATTCTTTGTTCCATGTATAAACAGAAACAATCAAAATAATTGACATCCAGAGTAGATAGTGATATTGTGACTTTTTCAGGTTCTTAGGAATTCTAAATCTATCCTGGCATAAATTTATTTATTTTATTTATATTTTTATCAATACCGGTATTCGATATTCAAATTTTAATTTCAATATATCATTTCAACATCACACTCAATATCTCCATCCATCAATCAATGGAGTAAACGATTGTGTAGGCCCTGACCCTACATGAAACTAATGTCAAATAGCGTATTCAAAAGTAATTAATAGTTTTGAGAACATTGAAACTAAATGTGTGAAGGTTGCATGTTTAAAAATAAAGCATTAATTTAACTGTGAAAGGATATATCGGGAAGGCTTAAACCTGTATCACTACAACTCATGAAGAGTCACGGGTCGAGTCAGTACTTGGTAGAGACTATACTGTTTCCTGAAAATCGGAGCTATTAGTTATAACTGATTAGAGAATATTTGTTTGGGATTTTAAGAGAAAAAGGAAAATCTCGGATTTGAATGTGGATAAGAAAGAAGCATGGCGGATATGTGGTGTCAGTATAAGAAATGACATTTATGAGACTTAATTTTAAACACAAAAATCTGAAATTTCATTTGTAATTAGTTATTGTTTCATCAGTAAGTTCAAATCTGTAATACTACAATCTAAAGATTTATTTTTAAATATTACACTTTGCCTGTACTTGAACAAACCCGTTCTGACAGTCAGTAACTGTTCGGTTGGAACAACTGTCAGACAGTTTGCTGATTCTGGATGAAACGGAAGTGCGCATGCTTCAAGCTACATAGTGTACAATCAGACCCTTTTGATATACTGGTGATAAGGATCCATAATAAAGACAAGTATTTTCTTACACTTTATTAAATTTGTATTAATAGAACTGGCATTCCATTTGTTACAACTGTACAAAAGTGAGATAGAATGGAGTGTGCTAGTGGAGTTATCTAACATAAAACAGAATTATAAATAATTCAAAGCCACTAATGAACACGTTCCACTACTCAGATTTAGAACACTGTACGCCCACTGAGACCATCTTCCAAAAAGTACGAACTAAGAAAGGATGCGCGGATCCTGAAAGCGAAAGGGGTCCTGAATATGCAAGTCTGGTTGAAAAGACCAGGAAGACTCCTTAAATTGGAAAGACCGCCTGATACAATGGCGTTGCGAAAACGCCATAGCAAAAAAAATATTTTCGATAGTCATCCGATATTTTTCGATAGAGGCGTACTTTCTCCCTGTCAGCACGTAGTGGTTACATACTCTGCCTTCACAAAGACATAATGCTAACAAAAACTTGAGTTTCTTAAAATTTCTCGAGATTTAAAAGGTTTAGATTAATTAGTTATAAATATTACATAGATATATATTAGTTATAGAAATTCATTCAGTCAAAAAATGGCTGTGTGGTAGAGCGCTAATTTACCGTTCCAAAGGTTCAAATCCGGCTGTGGTAGATTTTATTTAATATTTTAATAGACTCATTGGAATATAGCACCTCCACCTGAGGACATAAAGTATCTATAATGTCAATAATATACTCAAAATAGAAAAAATCTGGCGGTTGAGTGTGATCTAGGACGTCATCTTCTTGCGCAACCATGATCCAAAAGACAGTACAGTCTCTACCAAGTACTGAACCTAGGACTCTTAATGTGTTGTATGTAAATATTTTTTTTTATTTATCTATTTCCTCATTAATCAGAATTCATTATTAGCGAATAAAATGTATCTGGTGAATTTTTTATTTATGTAAATAAACACACGAATTACCAAAACTATACGTTTTAATATCAGCTGTTTTAATTAAACATCTGATATTTGTAAATGTTTTTTTATTTAAACAAAATTTAATTTGCGAAGACTTAATTCATCTCTTAGATGACTGCAATAAAAACTATATTGGATGAAGACCATCAAATTGTTTATACATGCTGATATATTTGAGAATTATTATCAATATATATTTTTCTATTACTGGACAAACGCTCTAAGCTTCCAATTAATTACAAAAGACTCATTTACATGACAGTTATGAGGCCTATTTGGACATACGGAGTTGAGCTTTGGGGCTCTACTAAACCATCCAATTCATCTCGTATCCAATCCTTGCAATCCAAAATCCTTCGTAAAATCCTCAATGCTCCTTATTATGTCACAAACAAACTCATCCATCATGATCTTAATATCCCATATGTTACTGATTTGGCCCAAACTAGATACCTATCCTTTCATGACAAGCTCCATACACACTTGAATCCGCTAGTCTCACAACTTGCTTCCCATACTATTCCTGATAATCCTCCGAGGCGTCTGAAAAGAAGATGGCCTCGAGACCATCTACTATAGAACTTTTTGGAGTGCTACCGACGGGTAGTTTCTCCACAAGTGTTTTTCAAGTCGTATTGTACATATAGCAGATTTACTTATTGTAATATTATAGTTGTAAATATCAATAAATTAAGTTAAAAAAAAATATATTTTTCTATATACTACAATTTTCTTTTCCAATGCATTACTATGTACAATAACTAGTCACTTTAATATACACAAGTTTTACATAAATTATTCTGAAAATTTGATGCATTTCAGTATTTCATGATTTTATTTATTATTGGACCATTTTCTTTCGAAATTTCTATCCAATTTGTATTATACGGAGGGAGATATTTAAGAGTTTATATTTGAATGGTTTGAAAAATATGAAGATTAGTACACTTATGTTTATATTATTAACAACAGCATTACAGTCGATATAGTCGACCTTCTCATTTAATTTCTAACTATTTTTATTATAATGTAAAGGAGATAGTTGGGGGGTGCAGTCAATAAGAACACAGAATAAGTAATGAACTTATATTATGTGCCGACGTTTCGACCTACAGTGTAGGTCATCTTCAGGGCAATTTTGAAAGCGTGGCCGTTAGTCGGCACATAATATAAGTTCATCACTTATTCTGTGTTCTTATTGACTGCACCCCCCAACTATCTCCTTTACATTAGATCATCCAGTCAACTATTTTCATCTCATTCATATTTTTATTATATAAATAATAGCCGTATGCTGGTACTAGTAGCTATACTGATGAAGTGACATTTGATACATTTTTTGCAAGAATCCTCTACGTAAAAGTTTCCATGGTGAAGGAATAAATATAATAGTTATGATCGATTATAAGAATGCCAGATATAAGAATACTGAGAAATCTCCTGCAAGGTGCTATAATTGGCAATAGAAGAGTTGGCCGACCACTTAGGTGGTGGATAGAAAATGTTGAAGAGAATCTTAAAGTATTAGGCGACATTGAATGGAAACAGAAGGTCAGAAATCGAGATGAATGGAAAAATATTGTTGTGGAAGTTAAGTCTAGCATAAATAGTAGCAAGGGTGAGTCCAGGATTTTTTCTGGGGGGGCGCAGCGGGCAGATGAGCAAAAAATTCAAAAATAACTTAGAAATAAACTTGTAGTATTTTTAGGAAGGTTTCAAAGGTCTATTAAAGCTTAGTTTGGTTTATTCATTTAACGTCACTTTATGCTGCTATGGTTAATCGGACGATGCTAAAGTGGCAGCTCTAAATTTTGCCTATCCAGGTTTAATTAGGATAGGGATTTTTAACGAGTACCTGACATCGTACAGGCTCGGGACCTCCGTTTAACGTCCCTTCCGAAGGACGGCGTAACTAAGGATTTTTTACTCCCTTAAAACAATCCTAGGGCCACCTGCCGGGCTACAAACCCGCGATCTTGGGCTTAGTAGTTTGTTACGCTAACCACTAGACCACAGGTGACCGTATTAAAGCTTAGTTTCACTCATGCTCTTGATGTTTTTTTATTCATAATTTTAACAACTATGATCATGTGATTTGCCTATAAGTATGTATTGTAATAGATTCTGCACAGTAAACAAAAAACCGTCTGGGGGGCACGTGCCTTCGTGCCCCCCCCCCTTAAATTCGCCCTTGAGTAGTATATATATGATCAAGATAGGCCGCAGGTTGGGCACCCCTGCTCTAAATACTTCCACGTCATAATTTGATACTCCATTTCCTCTGAGCTCTAATTAAGCTATCCCCCGATGCATCTACCACACCTTCTGTTTCGTAACCACCTCCGATTCCTCAAGTATTCTACCGCGCCGAAGAGCCCGAAGACTCTCCGACCTTTGGTTACGCAAGGATTGGAAGCCATAGCACCTGTGAACTGGGAAGGGACCGGGATCGTTAATAGATTCCACTTTCTAATGCCCAGCCACGGTCTTGATCTTTAGCTAGGTATTTATTTAACCGATTTCGCAATCCCTCCAATCGCTTCAAACCATTCACACGTTCGGAGATTTGAATTAGAATAATCTCTTAATGTTTTTCCTGAGAGAGGAGGAGTTATGGAAGTTTTATGTATATTCTCTGATCTAATAGGACCTCTAAGGCTACAAAAAAAAAGGATCAATTCTTCTTAATTTCTGATAATAGTCTTGAATCACTACTACCTCCATCACTATCACCAAACCCTCAGAAAACCATTAAAGCGTACCACGTGTATTTAAAGAAATATCATTCATCGACTACATAGTACAAGTTCTTTGTTTGTTTTATTTGTATAAACCGAATTTGCACCTCGAACATGGACTTGGAGTGGAGCCTGCGGAAAAAGTCATTGAAGAAAACAGGATGGTTTGGACATGTTTTAAGAATGGAAAACAACAGGCTGGCCAAGATGACATACGAGGCTAAGGTTGGAGGAAGAAGGCCCAGAGGGAGACCTCGGCATACCTGAGAAGATGGGGTAAAGGAACGCTTCGCAAAGAGAAATCTGCTATGGAACAGAAGAAGAGAAATGGTAGAGGATCGTACAGAAGGAAACTACACACTGCATGAGCGGTAGAGAGGATGGATCCTGGAGGATGAACAGGACCTTCAACACAATAACACAGTGCTCTATACACTGATCCAACCAACTCCCCTACTTTCTTTTAATAGATATCATTAAAATGTAAAAAATACAATAAGTTAATGGTATTGTATAATTTTGTAAGTGTATTGAGTACTACAGGATTCAAGGTTTCTGAACAGTCCAGACAAATGTTCAGGAGCACTCAATTTCTATAAAAATGTAAAAGTATTTGTCCAAAAAATAAAATGTAGTTAAAAAATAGGGGGGGGGGATATTATAGGGTGACAGTTACCAATAGTAAAGATGCAATAATAGTGTAAAAAAAAATTAATTCATCTTACAAGATCTAAAAGTTATATTTACTTTATATATATATATATATATATATATATATATATATATATGTGTGTGTGTGTGTGCGTGTGTGTGTGTGTGTGGGGGGGGAGGAGAAAATGGTCAAACAATTTCTCTTATGTAGGTAGAAATGTTTATTTAAAAGCCAACGTTTAATCATCATAATCAGCTAGTAATGCGTTAGTGACGAATACACACTGCCCCCCCCTGAAGCCCTGAAGACGACCTGCAATGTTGGTCGAAACGTTGGCTTACCAATATACAGTTCTCCCAACAGTGACACATGTTTTTTGTGACTTATCTGTTTCTTGAGTCTGTTTGACTGTTGGTGTGAGCTGTGCTTCCTTTACATCTTCAATGTGTATTTTATTTTGATATACGTTCTAATAATGCCTGAATTGGAAAAACGTTGACTAGTTATTTTTTTATTATTTATTTTTTTTGCAACAAAAACTTTTTTTTTTATATATATACATACAAAAAAAAAACAATAAAGCCTTTAGTTTATTGAATTAACACCTTTATATGCCAACAATGGTTAAGAGATTCTTTTATTTTTGTTCCGCTTTCCTTTAAAAAAAAAAATAAATAAAAAATAACATAAAAAGCTTCATTATTTCGAGAAGGATGGATGTCGTTAAAGCGTTGCGCCATAGCAACACACACGTAGATGCGTGGAATGCCCTGAAGAAAACGCCATTGTTTGTCCACGTCAAACCTTTCATTATCATAAGGATGGCTCAACCAAACAAGAAAGTAACTGGGAATTAGAAGACATTGTTCACAACAAAATTCTTTACGTTGAAGTTTGTATAAGAAAATAAAGAGGCACTTGAACCGTATGGGATAATTAATAAAAACATCGATACACTGAATATACATTGCTTTTATCGATACATCGTTATACTGAAAAAAGAAAATCGGCATGGATGACTAGGCAATTAAAAAACAACAGGCTGTGTTGACCTACCTACAGAGTTTCAGCTACAAGATAAATAAATGAATATTTCAACCAAAAAATTATTACAATAAATATGGTGCAGTTTTTTTGAATTTTAATAGAAAAGAATGAAATGTGCCAATTTAAAAAATCAAACAAGCTACATTTTATTTCTATATTTCGATTTCAGGTAAGAAAAAAACCTGTACCTCTACGACCATGATGGGCCTGGGGTTTAGTACATGGTAGAGACTATACTGTTTCTAGGGCTACGGTTGTGCAGGGAGGTAGTTTGTCCTAATTCACCCTCAACCACCAGACGTTCCCTCTTATATTGGTAACCCACTTTATTGAAGCTGGGTGAGCGTCAGGATGGTCCTAAATCCCATGGGATCCATCTCCAGTAGCGGGATTTGAACCCAGGACCTTCGGCTTGGCAACTTGGGCAAAATAGTCGATATAAGAAAACAGTACTAAATAGACCGTATTTTAATTGACTCAATACGGATTAAGAAATAAGTACTAATCTGAACTTCAATTTCTGGAATAATATCGAATTACCTGTAATAAAATGTTAAGAACCTCTTGTAGTACAATTAAATGAACAGTTGTAAAATTTTTAACATGGTGGTTGGTCCGCCGTTAGGTCAGGGGATACACCCGTATTAATATAAATTTATATAAATATTAATATTAATATTTTATAAATTTATATTTATATTAATATTAATATAAATTTATATCTTTGCCTCTGTTCCTAGATCATCGGTCTTGCTCATTTTAGCTTATAACGGGATCATAATAGTTTATCCTAACAATGTCCTGAGCAAAATTTTGTTTGCACCACATTACCTTTTTTTTGCAGTAATAAAAAAAAAGATTAAAAAAAAAGAGACTGTCATCTTGTTCGGGCGCCACTGATAAGATTGGTAAGCTGTACTTTTCGACGCCAGCGCCTCTGTTGGGAGTTTTGAAGTAAGAATATATATCACGAAGATATAGCATATACAGATTTGAATAATAATAATATTTAATAAATAGTATTACCATTTAAATAAAATTAGTATCGCTTACAGGCTAATTAATGGCTATGAAACCAAATATTTCCTTCAATACGATTTCAGGTACTTTTCTTTGCTTTTAATCGAAATATTTTTTTGTTTTTTTTTAGATTAATTTATTGATATTTACAACTGTAATTATATTACATCAAGTAAATCTGCTGTATGAACAAAGGACATGAAAAAAAAAATACTTGTGGAGAAACTATCCATTGATAGTAGCACTCCAATAAAGTTGTATAGTAGAAGGTCTCCAGGCCATCTTCTTTTCAGACGCCTCGGAGAGTTATCAAGAATAGTATGGGAAGCAAGGTGAGAGAATAGCGGATTCAAGTGTGTATGCAGCTTGTCGTTGAAGGTTAGGTATCTAGTTTGGGACAAATCAGCAACATATGGGATATTAAGACCATGATGGATGAGTTTGTTTGTGACATAATAAGGAGCATTGAGGATTTTACGGACGATTTTGAATTGTAAGGATTTGATACGAGATGAATTGGGTGGATTAGTCGAGCCCCAAATCTCAACTCCGTATGTCCAAACAGGTCTGATAATTGTCATGTAAATGAGTCTTTTGTAATTAATTGGTAGCTTAGACCGTTTGTCCAGTAAATTTTGAAGTAGGCGATAACGTCGAGCAGTTTCTTGTCTTTTCAATCTTGTATGAACTCGAAATATAATCTGGATTATCATATTTTCTCGTTCTATTTTTCTATCTCCATTTTGTTTCAATCCAATATCAACAAACTTTCTCACATAATGAAACTAAAAATGGCCAGAAGGTTACAAGATTGTTATATCATCTACCATTGTCAGTGATGGCGTCCGTATAAGATGAAATTAAACAAAAATCTAGTGATCGAGTATTTTCAAATACTATACTTATGAATTAAAACAAATATGAGATTATGAATATATTGTGAAATAATAATTGTCATACAAATAGCGAATAACAGTGAAAGCATGCGATTGTTTAATAATTATTGACGCTCTATAGGAGTTAGTTCTTTCCTATGCAAATCTAACCTCAGCAGTTTCTCTATTATCATAGCGTACGCTTTACTCTCACTTAATAAATATTTTAATCTCATTTATATTTTTACTTCCTTGTCCGCAAGATAGGAAGTATTGTAATTCATTTTGACTAGTTCCTTCGTGACGTAAGTACGGTCGTACGTACGTCAGCCGTATTACTCAAAAACGGCCCAGGCAGTCAAATTTTTGTTTTTTGACATCGAGTTCTGCATCAAAATAATCTATCAACATTTTTCTGTTTTAATTATTGGTATTTATTTTTATTATGTAGTAAATAATAATTATTAATTTAATGATAACCGATGCCAATGATTTCATAAGTTTATAAGGTTGCGCAGTCCAAAAATTTGTTACAAAAAAATACCGAATTATTAAAAATTATCTAGTGCCTTAAAAAGAACTTAATTATTATAATTGAACAATCTGAATTCAATACATATTGTGGAAGTCATTTTTATGAAAACATTGATACAATTTTCTAGTAAATTGCAGCATAATTAAAAAAAAGAAGGAAAAAACGTCTAATTTATTTTAAAATATAATAAATTGTTCTTAACTCATTCATCAATTGATTCTTATTGTTTTGGAATTAAAAATTATTCTCAGAAAAACAATTACAATTTCCATTAAGTGATTAATATTTCTTAATCAACCATGTCGAATAAAATGATTTCATATAAAGCTTCATTGGGGAACTTTTTCCTCTGTAGGAAGCTCTCTAGACCCCTATGAATCCTTATATGGTCGTTTATGGTTTAAATAGTTTTTTGTCACATCTGGATTCGAATCCGAAACTTCCAGCATAGCAAACCTGCGATCTATGAGCTGAGCTACACCGCTCACTAAAATATTTTTTAAATTTTCTTTATATTTACATAACTATATTAATAAAATTTATGTTTTGTTATTTCTATGAAAATGATATTTTTTCTGATCGATTGAGTGATTCATTGCTTAATTGATTACGAGTTATGTTATTAACAACAAACCGTCCGATTCTCAATCAACAAAATCAACAAAACTCCTGTTGTGTCACACTGGCACGCAAAGTTTAAAGAATATTAAGATATTGTCGATTATATAGAGATTATTTCGTGCCTGTCAGGAAATGAAGAAATTGACAGCCTAATATAGGCGATAAAAGTTCATTGCTATTATGTTTTTCATATTTTAAGAATTACTAATGAGTTACAAGATATACTAAGAAATTACTATAGTACTATAGCCACCTTCTGAGCCTCTTAATATTGTTTTGAGATAATGAGTATTTTGCATTCTATAACATAATGAAAAGTTTATTATTTTTATTTTAGCTATGTTTTTTTGGGGAGATAAAAAATTATTTATAGTTTATAAGAAAAATGCCATAATATTATTTTACTGGGTTCTCTGTATTGAAATATCAGTCCTGAAATCGAAATATTGAAATAAGAATTCCATTTTTCCATTTAAATTAAAAAACAGTGCTACATTCCGTTTATCGGCTTAAATAAGTCAGGGACAGTGAATAAAATAGGCTTTGTGAAATGCCAATTTTTCAAAAATATTTATAATTTAACTGATCGAGAATGACAAAAGAATAAACAAAAAGTAGTTTTTTCGACCTGTTGCTAGGCAACGCCGATAAAAATCACTAAAAACATTTTTTATATATTAGAGATATCTATTTAGGACTTTCAAACAAAACACCATTGCAGTAGTATCGAAAAATATTGTCCAAATTAGATATATTTTTAAATTATTAATTTATTCATTTAAATTGACAACTGTATTATAATAATACAAGTAAATGTCAGGAATTATACATAATGACATTGATAGAGAAACAAGTAGAGAAACTACCCAGTGGTAGTACTCAAATAACAAGTTCAACTTAAAAGGTCAGGAGACCATCTTCTTTTCAGACACCTCAGAGGATTATGAGGAATTGAAGAAGTTGCTAGGTTGGAAATGGGTGTGTTTGAGTGGGAATACAATTTGTCATGAAAATATTGATATCGGATTTGGGCAAAATCAGCAATACATGGAGCTTTCAAGTCATTATGGATGAATTTATTTGTTACAAAGTCAGAAGCTCTGAGGATTTTACGAAGGATTTTGGATTGTAAGGATTGAATACTACAGGAATTTTTTTGGCTTAGTAGAGCCACAAAACACTCCCTAAGCCCAAATAAGTTTTATAAATTATTTTATAACTTAAATATATGAGTGTTTTGTAATTAATTGGGAGCTTAGAGCGTTTGTCTAGTAAATGTTGAAACAGCTTGAAACGGTGAGTTTCTTGTCGTTTCAGTCTTGTATGAGGATTCTAAAATTAGATATTAAACTCCAAAAAATTTCATATTCTTACAGCTAACTATTATTGAATTTTTATTTTTTAAAGAGCAAAGATAGGCCCTCGACCGGGATTTGAACCCGGAACCTTTGTCTCACCGTGACATCGCTCTGCCAATTGAGCTATACAAGGCCCCTCCCGGTCGAGGACAAACCTTCTCTCTCATAGATCCTAAAGCCCCAGTGCGCTCTCGCCATTTTTGCGATGAATACACTAGAACGAAGTTCTTTGAACATTAATTTTAATTTAGGATCTTATTGACTTACGTCATATTATTATTTATAATTTTTTATAATTATTGGTCATTTTTTATGAGTTATAAATATGTTTATTTTTTAAAGAGAAAAATGGCGGGAGCACACTAGGGCTCTAGGATCTATAAGAGAGAAGGTTTATCCTCGACCGGGAGGGGCCTTGGATAGCTCAATTGGCAGAGCGATGTCACGGTGAGACAAAGGTTCCGGGTTCAAATCCCGGTCGAGGGCCTATCTTTTCTATTTAAAAAATAAAAATATTTATAACTCATAAAAAATGACCAATAATTATAAAAAATCATTATTGAATTTGTTTAGGAAACGTACATAAGGATGTCAAAGTAGGCAAATTCTTTGAAATCAGATAATTTGCACAATTACAACTGCGTACAAGGAAGTAAAAATAAATAAAATAATGACCGAAAACGAAACGAAAATCTAGAAAAACTCTTTTAGAACGAGCTGTACCTTGAAGATAAATACATGCCTTATTATCTAAACAAAAATCATGTCTTCTAAATCCTTGAACATCCTTACCATCGCTGGTCACGAAGGATTCGAGCATTAAGTATCATTGTTTTGATTCACGTATTGAGCAATTGCACTCCTTCATAGTTCTGTCTAAGAAGGTTTACTTTCCAATTGACGGTGCGCGCTCAATAAGAAACTAACCAATTAACATGATCCCTTGATAAAGATAATGTTTCGCTCGGTTTAATCACATAATGATTCTAATTGAAAAGTATTTTAATTGCGTTAATTAGGAATTACCATTGATGAAAACTATTCAAATAGCAATCTATTAATTATCTGTATTAGAAAAGTGTTCAGGAATTCAATTAATCGAAGAAATTCATTTCATATTTGTTGTTCAATTATATCATACCAGCTTATGCCCGCGTCTTCGCACGCGTGGAATTTGGTCTGCCCCATAACGTTTCGTGAAAGATCATTTTAAATAAATAATTTAATTTTTTTTAAATATAAGTTACTCGTACATCCAAAATTTCAGACGTCTAACTTCAAAGCTGAGGGATTCTATACAACCTTTGAACCCCTATTACATTAAAGGGGAAACCCTTGGGGTGGAATTATCCAAATTTCTTTCTTAAACTATACAAAGAACCTATCTACAAATTTCAAGATGCTAAGTTCCTAATTTACCTTCCCATTTACATGAACCTTCCCACTATAAAATCATATATTCATAACATTCCTCATCATCATCATCATGATGAGGGCCGATGATATTATGCCCTATCATCGGCATAATATCACCCAAACCCACTCGTTCTTCCGCTTTCCTACTCCCTGTTACCTGAACTTGATAAAAAAATATTAAAAATACATTGACCAAGAGACCTACTCAACAATTGATATATATATATATATATATATATATATATATATATATATATATATATATATATATATATTTTTTTTTTCCAAAATAACTGGATGATGATGGAGAAAAACGAAGAGAAAGACACTTCAATCAAATTTGCTAGATGCGCAATTGCGCAGGTGCAAATAAAAATTAAATAATAATAATAATTGTTCTTTTGATGGTGACTATTTTTTAATAATTTTATTTTGAAGAGAAAAGATTTGTCCTTGCCGGGATTCGAACCCGAATCGTCTGCATCACTAGTGCAGTGCTCTAACCACTGAGCTACCAGGGCTCGTATTCAAGCCAGACAACTCCATCCTCTTCGCCGATCCTATATCTCCGTGTTCTCGCAATTTTTGCGTCAGTATTCTCATTGTTATACATTTCAGTATATTTTTTAAAAATTAGAATACTTTCATTTCTTGTTAATATGAATTATTTAATGTTTTAAATATTTTTCTTATCCGAGAAAAAAAATCTGCTTCCAGTCAATTATTTTATAAAACAAAACGTTTCGACACTATGGTTTTTCAATTATTTCTTTTTCTGCATTCCTTCACTTTAAATAAAATAACAATAATTACAATATTATAAAAATTTTAACATAAATGTCCAAAAAGATAACATACTATAAGTACAAATACCTGGAAAGTCAATACTTTTAAAAATAATTTTTAAGGAGATCTCTAGTCCTCCATAATCAAAAAATTATATTGCATTACAAAACCAAACCTTGATCTTTGAACCATCTGATCCTTTTTCTTATTTCTATTAGTCATTAGACTTTAGTATAAAATAACCAATTATGTTCTAAAACGTACATGAACAAAGTAAAATTAAAATTTTTTTTTAAATTTTTAAATTAAATTTATTTATTTATTTTACTATATAATTTTTAAAAAAATATTTTATCAAAACAATTAATTAATTTTGAAATATATGGAAATTTTTTTTTTTTTAAATTTTATTTAGATTTTACTAGTAGGTTATATGGTCAGGTTACTATTTTAATACACGTTTTGTTTTATAAAACAATAAAATAATTGACTGGTAGCAGATTTTTTTTCTCGAAGATGAAATTTACAATAAATCCAGTTTAAAAAAAAGGAAAAAAAAATTATAACAATATTTTTCTTAATGAAGGAAGACCTGAAATGTAGGTCGAAACGTTTGTTATAATAAATTGACAAACATTAGTACAATAAAAATAATTTTTTTTTCAATAAATAATAAATTTCAGAATTTTAAAAATAAATTTATTGAACTGTACTTATTCCTTACATAATATCCTGGTATATTCTAGTTTGAAATGAACTGAAATCTTGCTCGTTATTGAGGATCATATTGAACTAAACGATATTATGACAGTGCTTCGATAAAATTATTAGTTTTACGACAGTTCCGTGGCCGGTGATGTGTTGCCATGAAGATAGTTTGTCCTTAATCTTCAAGGTCTTGTCAGTCCACGTTGAGTGACAAATGGCTTTCATTCGAAGCAACTTCACCTATCCTTGCATCGAATTGTTTTTAATTTTACCTCGTGATGCTTCTGAATATTCTTCTTTTGATTTATTGTGCCGATTGTAAGAAAATGCATTTTAAAAATCTTTAGAACTTTACAGGAACTTAAGTACACCACCTATTATAATATCAGTCACAATAAAATAATATGAATCGTATCTGATAGAAAAGTTTGTTAAACTAAAGAGACCATCATGCCATTAGTACGCTGAGATAGTCATTGGGAATAAATAGACGTGACGAAGGATAAAACGAAGATGGGAAGATACCATACATTGTTATAGTTTAGGCATCAATTAGACAATAATTAATATGTACTGTATCCCTAGATCAGATAGCTGAGACAATCGGGAAGATTTTTTGTTTGTTTGTTTGTTAATAGAGGTGATTGCCCTCAACTGGTGATATTTTCAAATGATAATAAAAAATTTTTACCAACTGAGCAATATTCTAAACAAATGGAATTTTTGTGTCTTTTATCTGCCTAAACATATTCTGGTAAATACCAAATACTTTTTTTTTTTTATTCTAGTTTCTTAGAAAATGGTGCGGAGTGGCTCAGTGGTAGAGCAATGAGTTGCCATGCCGGAAATCCTGGTTCAAAACCCACAGCAGGCGAAGACTTTTATTTAGTCTGTTTGCAGCCGGAGATGGATCATATAGGATCTAGGATCCTCCTGGGGTTCACCCAGCCTCTGTAAATTATATACCTAAACCTTCCTGGTGAATCACTCTATCTATTGGTGAAAACCGCATATCCGTGCAGTAGTTATTGAGTTCACCGCGAACAAAAGTGACTGAGGAATTTGTTGTATAATATGTATAGATGATCTTATAAGTGTGTATGTGTGGGTGCCTGGGTGTCTATGTATATACATATTTAAAAGAAACATAACAAAATATAGGTTAATGTAACAGTCACATGGGCCTTCCTATATGACATTTTAGCGAGGCTTGTGGTTAGGTTAGACCGCAACCAAAAAACAATATTGACAGGCCCCCATACACCAACTATTATATCAACTAACCTCTCTCAGTAACTGTGGGTGTAAGATAATTGCACATGTACCTAACGATTGATATAGGAGAGACCTTTAGGAGAGATTAATTCTATCGAAATTATAAGTGTTTCCCTTAATAAACTATACAACACTATAAAAAATAAAAATATAAAAAACCAGCAACACTACTATCCGTAAAGGAACCTTGATTCAGTACACAATAGCGACTGTACTGTTTCTATGACAACGGTTGTGCTGGAAGTTGACTTCCGAAATCTCGCTCAAACTCCACATTATCCCGCATTTAAGGATATCCACTTAATAGAGTTTGGGTGAACCCCAGGAAGGTCTGCAAATCCCACATGTCCGATATGATTTTAAATGGGAAGTTTCCGATTTGAAAAATAAAACAAGCTACACTTTAAGAATAGAAATAGCCCTTAATAGAAAAAAAAAAATTATTGGAAAGTGGATGTCCATAGTTATATTGGCTCACAAAAGCGGGGGGGGGGCACTTAAGTAATTTACTCATTTTATAAAGGTTGGGTTAACCCAATGAGGGTCTGCAGATCCCACAGCTTCTGTAAATCACTATTTATTTTTTTTAGAATAATTTAATGATATTTACAACTGTAATTATATTACAACAAGTAAATTTACTGTATGAACAAAGAACATGAAAAAAAAACATTTGTGGAGAAACTACCCATTGATAGCACTCCAATAAAGTTCTATATTAGAAAGTCTCGAAGCCATCTTCTTTTCAGACGCCTCGGAGGGTTATCGGGAATATTTTGGGAAGCAAGTTGAGATACTAGCGGATTCAAGTGCTTATGGAGCTTTTCATGGAAGGATAGGTATCTAGTTTGGGCCAAATCAGCAACATATGGGATATTAAGATCATGATGGATGAGTTTGTTTGTGACATAATAAGGAGAATTGAGGATTTTACGAAGGATTTTGGATTGTAAGGATTGGATACGAGATGAATTGGATGGTTTAGTAGAGCCCCAAAGCTCAACTCCGTATGTCCAAATAGGTCTGATAACTGTCATGTAAATGAGTCTTTTGTGATTAATTGGGAGCTTAGAGCGTTTGTCCAGTAAATGTTGAAGTAGGCGAAAACGTCGAGCAGTTTCTTGTCTTTTCAGTCTTGTATGAGGATTCCAAGTGAGACGTATGTCCAGATGGAGTCCTAGCTAAGATCGCTATTAGCATATAAATTAATTAATTTGTCACAGCCAAATCTGACTCGGAATCCTCTACATCGTAATTCAGCGGTCTACCTCTGCACTACCTGTGCGCTACATATACCATGCGCTAGGAGCTATAATATCTTACTAATTTATCCTACTACGGATAAGGTATAATATTTTTAGTATAAGCTAAAAAAAAAACTCTATAACTATAGTAGAAGCTAATTGACGTGGAAACAGCAGGTTGTCAAAAACGTTTAAGTGTGTTGATACGATTTTACGCTTTACGTAAACAACTTGTCGTGTCAACAGAGCTTTAATCTGTAATCTTACGCATATCCATCTATCTTTTTTCTGTGTAAGAACTTTGCTAATTGATAATTAAATACATAAATACGTTTGCAAAAATATTATTTATTTTGTTTAGAAATACATTAGTATACTTAGCAGTAGTAGCAGTATACTAGCGTACACACTCGCATTACACATCTTTATTGTGTATATATATATATATATATATATATATATATATATATATATATATATGTATATATGTGTATATATATATATATATATATATATATATATATATATGTATATATATATATATATATTCTATATATAGACTGTTCGCTTCGAATTTTCTTCGATGCCCCGAGAAGGTCTCATGTGCCCCGCCGTTACGTTGAGTTAAAGTGGCTCTTCCCTTCTATCCGTAGGCTCTATTTCCTTGGTTCTTACTTATATCAAACTATCAACTCACAACATCCATCTTACATCTATAGTCTCCTACAATTCAAATCCTCTATCCAATCCCAGGGCACAAGATCTTCGCCTTCCGATCTTTATATCCGTTCCCATAGAACCAAAACTTTTGAGAGTTCCTTTCTCGCCCGTTCTATCTCTCTTTGGGACTCACTCCCACTCGTTATCCGTCATGCGTCTTCTTTAACCTCAATTAAATCTAAACTTTTCCATCATCTTCTAAATTCCCAATCAGGTGCTTTATAATCAATATGATAGATATTTTCAACTTTATTGATTGATGAGCCACTGTAAATATTCCTCACTCAGAATGAAATCATTTTTTTTATTTTTTTATTTCTGTTACCAGATGCTATCCTGTATTTACTGTTTTTTTTTCCATAAGCCTAGTTCTTTTTATTGTAAATTTGTCTGTTTTTTAATTACAATTTTGTATTACATTTTCTGATTGTCTACCATACCTGTTTAGTTATTTACTTTCAGGATATTTTGTAAATAAGTTTTTACTCAGATGTAGGCCTTTGGCCAGATAAATATTTTCTTAATTATGTTCATCTCTGTTATTCTAAAGGGACCTGGTCCCAGAATAAAATTATTTTTATATTTATATTTATATATATATATATATATATATATATATATATATATATATATATATATATATATATAGGGTGAAATATAAATTAGTAAAATGCCTTAAGTAACAAGTTAACCCAACAAGGATATGTTAAAATTGCATGTTGAGATATAATTGTTGTATTTCATCATAAGTTAGAGGGTTAGAGTTGTTCAGCATAGGTTAGAGTTGAACGAATGAAAACCTAAGTACATGGCCACAGGAGCAGACCCACAACCTGGCGAAACCATCAATGTTGTCCTCCTTCAACTTTAAGAAAGTGGCCCAGTTCACGTTTTTAGGGTCACCGGTCACTCAAGATAATTCACCTCTGGTTAAAGTAAAGAGAAGAATATTGATGGCCAACAAGTGTTATTTTGTCCTCCGCAAAGAGTTCGCCTTCCGCCTTCTATCCCGGCAGACCAAGCTCCATCTGTACAAGACATTGATCCGCCCAGTCCTGTCGTATATATCTGAAACATGGACGACAG
This sequence comes from Arma custos, assembly GCA_037127475.1. Taxonomy (NCBI): domain Eukaryota; kingdom Metazoa; phylum Arthropoda; class Insecta; order Hemiptera; family Pentatomidae; genus Arma; species Arma custos. The sequence goes on along the minus strand of CM073762.1, from coordinate 108,457,822 downwards.
GTAAAAGAATCGAGAAGCACCTATTAGTCTTTGAAAGGAAAATCCTTGGAAGAATTTTCGGAGGAGTCCATCTCAACAGTAACTGGAGAAGGCGAACGAACAGCGAATATATGCAATATTTAATGAAGAGGGTGTTGTTCTGACAATGAAGCTTGTGAGATTGAGATGTGCTGGACACGTGGCTAGGATGGAGGACGAGGCAATACCTAAGAAGGTCTTGACTAAACCTCTCCGTGGCACTAGAAGAGGGAGACCAAAACTTAGATGGTTGGATGGTGTGGCGAGAGATGTCAGAGATGTCCTGGGAGTGAGGAACTGGATGTCAGCTGCGCAGAGCAGAGAGGACTGGAGGAGGCTTATAAAATTTTGGAATAAGTGAAAAAAAAATATTAGTGATAAGGGTTACCTCACATAGAGGTCAAGAAAATCCTCTTATATAGGAAGAACTTTTTATTGGTAAGCCAGTGTTTCGACCCACACTGCAGGTCTTCTTCAGGGTTAGTTAGACCAGACTGGTAATATTTTTTACAAACGCCTTCGATAAATAGTTATATTATACCGACTGTTATAATTTATTTTAAAATAAATTTTCAATGGCAATCCATTTACTTCAGTAATTAGGCATTAGCAACCGCTTTTTATGAGTATTATTCACATTTAATAATAATTTTACTCTTACTAAAACATTAGTGGTAGAGCCATGTCGTTGCCATGCCGAAAATTCTGGTATGAATCCCGCGGCAGGCAAAACTTTTATTTACTCTGCAGTCGGAGATGGATTAATAGGATCTAGGACCCTCCTGGGGCTCACCCAGCCTCTATAAAGTTAGTATCCAAAATTAACGGGGATTCTGGCGGTAGAGCGTGATCTATGACAAATCAACTGCTCGCACAACATGAAACAGTACGGTCTCTACCGTGTACTGAATCATGTACAGACCCTTCACGCGTCTTAGTGGTACAGGTCATGACAAATACGCGTGCGTAAGAGAACATAAGGCACTATATCATATTATTATTTTATAGTTATTTACCATTTTACTAGAATAACTGAGTTCATGAATAGATTGAAAACATCTTCGATTTTATATGCAATGACAATCACATTATGATTCTCAGGATAACAGGACAATGAAAAAAACATCATTAAAAATACACAATGAAACAAACCATTAAAATTGTCGAATGATTACATAGTTAAAGTTGTCGTAAAAAAATCACGGCTATAAATATGAGCAGTCTGTTTGTTTGTTCAATTAACGTCACTTTACGCTGTTATGGCTAATCGGACGATGCTACAGTGGGAGCTCTAAATTTTGCCTATCCAGGTTTAATTAGGATAGGGATTTTTAACGAGTACCTGACATCGTACAGGCTCGGGACCCCCGTTTAATGTCCCTTCCTTAGGACGGTGTAACTAAGGATTTTTTACTCCCTTAAAAAAACCCTAGGGCCACCTGCCGGGCTACGAACCCGCGATCTTGGGTTTAGTAGTTTGTTACGCTAACCACTAGACCACAGGTGACCTTAAATATGAGCAGTAGTAAACAGCTTAAAATAAAATTATTAAAACTATTCCGAACAAAATGGAAAATAACTAAATCTAAGTTAGGGAGTAAAAAATCCTTGGTTATGCTGTCCTTCGGAAGGGACGTTAAACGGGGGTCCCGAGCCTGTACGATGTCAGGTACTCGTTAAAAATCCCTATCCTAATTAAACCTGGATAGGCAAAATTTAGAGCTCCCAATGTAGTATTGTCCGATTAGCATATTAAACAGTTTACGACTGCTAGTAAATCGTTTTATGTTTAAAAGAAGAACGGGTGACTCAATAAGTATAGCGCTTAATTACTATGCAGAAGATCCGGGGTTAAATCCAGATGTGACAGATAAAATATTTAATCTATCGACACATGTGGACGCACGTGTGATCTGCAGACCTTCCCGAGGCTTACCCGTTCTCAATAAAATGGTTACTCTTAATTAGGAAAAAAAACTGGCGGTTGAGCGTTATTTCAGACAAATCACCTCCCTGGACAACCGCTGTCTTAGAAAAATTACAGTCTCTACCACGTATTGAACCCTTCATGAGTTGTAGTGATACTGGTTAATAACAACATTCATAATCATGATGCTTCGGTTCATAAAATACTCCTTCAATTTACTCCAATCTAATTTTCATTAAATAAAATTAAGATTTTATTTTTATTTTTGTCCTACCTAGCTTCCTCTTCAATTCCCGATAATCCTCCGAGGCGTCTGAAAAGAAGATGGCCACGTGACCTTCTTAGTTGAACTTTGATTTGAGTACTACCAGTGGGCAGTTTCTCTACTTGTCATTATGTATCACTTATCCTATTTACTTGTTGTATTATTGTAATACCGTTATAAATACCAATAAAGAAATTAAAAAAAAAAAATATTCCTAGTGTCGAACCTCGCCGATCATAGCCCTGAAGAAGATCTGCAATGCGAGTCGAAACATTGGTCTACCAATAAACTTAGAGAATTTTCTTGACCTCCATTCGGACCATTTTCTTCCTGTTTTTAACTTTAGGTTTGTTTGTAAACAATATAAACACTTTATGAACAAATTATAGTTAGTTTTGTTGGATTAAAAAAATATTTAGTTTACAAAAAAAATGTCGTAATTTTTTTTCACTGCATTAATTATGCACTAAAGCAGTTCTGAAACCGAAATATTGGAATAAGTTGTAGCGTGGTTTATTTTTTGAATTTCTTTGTTTACGTTTCAAATTTCTGGAACAGTGGCTTTGTGATTTCAATGTATTCATCAATCTGTTTTTAGGTAACGCTTATATATATGTATATATATAAATCATTTTATATAGTAGAAACCTTCCCAAAGGTATATGATCTACTAGATTTTGCCCGCGGCTTCTCTCGCGTGGAATTTGGTCTGCCACATAAAGTTTCGAGACAGATCATTTTAAATAAATAATTTAATTTTTTTTTTAAACTATAAGTTACTCGTGCTTCTAAAATTTCAGATGTCTAACTTCAAAACTGACGGATTCTATACAATATTTGAACAACTATTATATTAAGAGGGAAACCCTTGGGGGTGGAATTATCTAAATTTCTTTCTTAAATTATACTATCTGCAAATTTCAACATGCTATGTTCCTGATTTGCCTTTAATTATTTACTATAATGGATTCTCCAAAGTACCTAAAGAACTGTCTGGGAATGGGTGTGTGCCTCAGTGCCCCCCCCTAAATCGGCCTTTAATATAGCCTATGTGTTATTATGATTTATAATCTATTTTACTGTAAAGTTTCATCCAAATCCGTTCAGTAGTTTTTGCATGAAAGAGAGACAAACATACAAACTTTCGCTTTTATAATATTATAGGATATTGCTAATCATATTTTTTAAAATGTTTTTTCATTAAGTGAAATTGGTTTTAAATTTTATTTATTTATATGATTTTTTTCAAAAATTTAAAAATTAATATAATTCCACTATTTATATTAATCTTTAATTTATATTCATCGTACTCTGACTATCGATGTATTTATTGAAATCGAAACGCTTCTTTAACAAATGAATGCAATCACCGTGACAACTCAATGCTATTGCTATGGCAACTAAAACACCTTCATTAGATTCTCATCATCAATTATCGCAAATACTAACGATAATGAATCTGAAACTAATTTCCTAATCCAACAATTAAAAAAGATAAAGGAATCTTTTTTAAAACTCGGAAAAGAGGACGAGAAAATCTAAACAATCGAGAGAGTCGCAAACATTGTTAAATGTGGATAAAAAAAAAACACGACAGTATTTAGCGTTGGAGTGTTTCTCAATGTTTTCACACGTATAGCACAGAAGTTGTATTTCGAAAGGCTTTCACAATAGCAACCATCGGTGTGCTATCTCCTTGGGCCCGATACACTGATAAGTCGAAGCAAGGCAGTAGAGGTTTTATATGTATATATATATATATATATATATATATATATATATATATATATATATATATATATATACTTATATATGTAGCGAGAGAGATAGAGTGAGAGAGAGAGAGAGAGAGAGGGAGAGAGTTATCAAACTATCGACAAAAGTTTAGGTATTGAAATAAATACATTAGAGAATATCTCCGTTCTCCGTTGGAGGAGGGGTGCAGTAAAAAAAACCACCAAATAAGTACAAGACTTATATTTAATGTGTGCCGACATTTCGACCTACCTTGTAGGCCATCTTGAGGGCTATGAGAGAGAAACAAACAGAACAAAAAATATATATAAAACGTTAAGTAACAAGAATATAGTGACATGTTATGTAGAAAATTAAAATAGTGACAGATATGATAATTAAAAATAACGAACATTAAAATAGTGACAGATATGATAATTAAAAATAACGAATATTAAAATAGTGACAGATATAATAAAGTTAAAGATAATGAACAGAAATTAAAGTAGTGACAGATATAATAATTAAAGATAACGAATATAAAACGTCGGCACACATTAAATATAGTTTTTGTACTTATTTGACTGCACCCCCCCCAACTATCTCCGTTCTCCATTGTATCATCCAGTCAACTATTTTCCTCTCATACATGAAAAAAATACATATTTATTTATTATATGATATGTATATAAAGAGATAGAGTGAGAAAGAATCACAAATAAGATACAGAACAAAAAAAAGGAAAATAATTCTCTAGAAACTTTATAATAGAAATACTGACTTAAGGAACAAGGATAGAAAAAAAATCCTCAAACAATTAAATTAATTAAACATCTTAAGTATTTATATATATATATATATATATATGTGTGTAATTCTGTATTCTATATATAAAAGGTAATAAAAGTTTAAACAGTCCAATGTCTGAAATTTTATTAAACAAAACAAAAAATCAGTAACAAATAACAAAAATTAAACTAGAAATGCAATCAGAAAAAATAATAATACCTGAATAAACTGAATTGATGATATTTCATTAGAATATCAGAATTAAATGAAGTGAAAATCATATATATAAAAAAAATACAAGACTCAATCTTAATAAAACATGTGTTAAAATACTTATAATTCACTATCAGTGGTAGGTTACACCAAAGCCTACATTATCACTCCAATGCTCATAAATTATTTTATATATATATATATATATATGGAAGAACAAGAAGAACCCAAAGAAAGCTTGATTGAATTGTTTGGTTAACGTCTTCCACTGTTGGGAGAATACCCTAATAATAATAAATAAATATATATATACATAAATAAACAAATATATATTTTATAATTCGCAACATTTAAGAGAAATAAAAAAAAAAGATACCAAGAGGTTGACAAACAAACACTAAAAGAAAATTTGAGAATTTGAAAATTCAAATTTTCAAAATAGTTATTGTTTGAATCGGTCTGGGGTTGCAGTCAAAGATAACACGAAATAAGCAAACTTATTTTTTGTAGCAACGTTTCTGCCTAAGATGTAGGCCATCTTCAGGGCTAGGGAAGAAACAGAAAATAGCTATATATGACACTGTAGTACAAAGGAAAAATAACAGAATTTATAACATAAATAAATTACAGGTAGTATTATTATTAGTAGTAGTAGTATATTTTTTTTTATTTTTAAAATAACATAAAGTTATGATTTTTAAGAGTCATTTGTTAAATGATTGGGTTAAAATATAACCAAAAAATGTAATAATTTTTTTTTTCGTTCCCTGTAATTTAACTATGTTTTCCATTTTTTATATTTCTCCACCAGTTATGACATTACTTTTTCTCACTAGTTATTTCATAATTTATCTTACTCTCTGCGTTTATTTACATTATTATCAATTCTGTATATAAATTACTTATTCTTCCTAGGTACTGCTTGTTGTTAAATTATATGCTACTAGCTTTTGCCAGCGGCTTCGCTCGCATGGAATTTGGTCTGCTACATAAAGTTACGTGACAGATCATTTTAAATAAATAATTTAATTTGTTTTTTAACTATAATTTACTCGTAAACCCAAAATTTCAGATGTATAACTCCAAAACTGACGGATTCCATACAATCTTTGAACACTATTATATTAAGGGGGAAACCCTTGGGGGTGGAATCATACAAATTTCTTTCTTAAATTATACAAAGAACCTATCTGCAAATTTCAAGATGCTAAGCTCCCGATTTGCCTTTAATTTATGGTGCTATAATGGATTCTCCACAGTACCTAAAAAAGTGTCTGAGGAGGGCACGTGCTCCCGTGCCCCCCCCATAAGTCCGACCTTGCTATAGCCTATGTGTTTTATTGATGTATAACCTATATTACTGTAAAGTTTCATCTAAATCCGTTCAGTAGTTTTTGCGTGAAAGAGAGACAAACATACAAACTTTCACATTTATAATATTAGTAAGATTAGTAGGATATCAAAACAAATAGTTTCACTCATGTTCTTTCTGTTATTTTAGCAACTATGATCATGTGATTTGCCTTTAATTATGTACCATGATGGATTCTCCACAGTACCTAAAAAAGTGTCTGAGGGGAGCACGTGCACCCGTGCGCCCCCTCCCCCATAAATACGCGCTTGCTATAGCCTATGTGTTTTACTGATGTATAACCTATATTACTGTAGAGTTTCCTCCAAATCCGTTCAGTAGTTTTTGCGTGAAAGAGAGACAAACATACAAACTTTCACATTTATAATATTAGTAAGATTTCTACCCCTGTCGAAACGTAGGCATGATAAAATAAGTTTTGTTTGACTGCGTTTTCTTGACAATATCATCGTATTTTTCGTAAGTTCTTTCAAACCCCAAGGCTGACTCTTAAGTCGAGTTTCCTACCACTTGTGTGAATGGAACCTGGTCCTTCATGGTGCCTGCTTATAGACAAAAATAATACAGCGATTACTCGAACGTGGGAAGAGCCATTGTTATCTCGCAAGGAGATAAATTTTATTACTCTTCCTTTTTCCCAGTGTCGTGCTTCTTGAAGTGTTCGACCTTGCCGAGCTAGTCCCTATGTGCTTCTGAACATAGGTAGGTAATATCATAGATTTAATTGTATATAGAGTCAGTTAATTGATTGATCACAATTTACTATATAATAGGATTTTTATAATAAATAGATATAATGTTATAGGAAAAGCATTCTTTATAACAATAACTCCACTTTCTTCAAGGACTTTAAACTTCAATAGACTTTTAGTACAATATGTAAAATTCTATTTACAGGGTGTTCCATTTCAAGTGGATGAAACGTTTTTAACTTTTAAACAAAACAAAATTCAGAAAAACGATTCAGGTAAAAGTTTTAGTTATTCAGGCCTAGTTTGAAGAAATGAAAAAAACATTTTTTGGTTTTTCACTTTAAATGGTCAATATCGACCTTCAAAAAATGTGTTTTCCTCTAGACCCCCATTTATTTTTATTTTTCTGAAATGTACAATACAAAATATGGAAAAAATGTATGTAACATTTTATTCTATCTTTCATAGGTCAAGTAGAAGAAGTACCTGAAGCTCACTACTTCAGTATGCTGTCTTCACAGAATGTTTTTAAATGCCCAGACATTTTCTGAAAGATTCAAAATACCTTGATTAGTAAGTTATTTCGATTAAAAACTCTTGAATAAAATAACTTAATGCTGCATTACTTTTCCTCGTAAAGGAAGTATACTGAAGTAGTCAACTTTGAATGATTTTTCTACTTAAACTAAGAAAGATGGAAAAAATGTTACATACATTTTTTCCATGTTTTGTATTGTACATTTCAGAAAAATAAAAATAAATGGGGATCAAGGGGAAACTACATTTTTTGAAGGTCGATATTGACCATTTAAAGTGAAAAAACAAAAAATGTTTTTTTATTTCTTCAAACTAGGCCTGAATAACTACAACTTTTACCTGAACTGTTTTTCTGAATTTTGTTTCTTATAAAAGTTAAAAACATTTGATCCACTTGAAATGGGACGCCCTGTATAAAACTAAGAGAACACACGGTATAATGTTATATATATAAGGCTTAGCGGACCCGAAAGCTCGATGCCAATACCAACAATCTCTGCTTACAAACTTGTATCCCCGGACTAATACCCAAACCCAAATCCTTCAGATTACTCTTAACGCAATCCTCCCACCTACGTCTCGGTCTACCTCTTAGACGCTTCCCGGTCGGTACTGCGCTTATTATCACGGATATCTTAGGAATTCGTTCAAGCCCAGCAACTTTACAAGCCCAACGTAATCTTTGTGACGCTATCACTTGGATAATATTTACCGGATGCATGCTTCGCAGTTCCACGTTTTGTAATCTCCTATATTCTCCTCTGGTCTCATTTTCGAATACCTGAAGACGCAGTTCATCCTTCAACGTTTCACAACCGTAAAGAAGAGTAGGAAGGATCATGGTTTTATAAATTCAGATTTTTTTATTTCGGAACAAAGTACGCGAGCTTATTAATGTCGACAATAATAATAATACCTTCGAGACCGAAAACTAAGAATACAATCTGCAAAATTCTTCATGGATATTTTCGTAGCTAAAACATGGAGTTGAAGCCTGGACGCACAATAAAATTAATTAAAACAATAAAATGAAAAATATCGAATCATTTGAAATAAAATTTCTGATTGTGAGGCTCTCCAGGATTGGTTAACTTATGACATAATTAACTACTTTACTTAAATGTAAAAATGTTAACAATATAAGACATTTCGACTACTTCTTCAGGTAATATTTTTTTACATTTTTCGTGTTTTTTAGATAAAAGCAAAAAATAATACTTCAATGTCCAACTGATATGCAACGGCGAGGCACTTGAGGTAGTGAAGGAATATACCTACTTAGGGACCGTAATTAGTAGCTCGGGTAGGATACATTCAGAAATATCTAACATAATATGTAAAGCAAATCAAGTGTATTACCAAACTACCAATTACATCATCGGCCACCGCGAAGTAGACAAGAAGACCAAAATGCATATATATAAGTCTGTTTACCTACCTGCACTCACCTACGGCGGAGAAAGTTGGACAATACTGGACAGGCATTCTAGTCGCGTAACGACACAGAAATGAGGTTCCTTCGCAGATCTGTTGGGAGAACCAGTAGAGATCGCATCAGAAACGATATCATTAGAGATCAACTAGAAGTCACAGAACTTAAAACCACTCTAGAAAGGCGGCAACTCCAGTAGTTTGGACATCTCTGTCGCATGAACGAGGATATGAATCCAATAAAGGCATTAGAGACGCGGCCTACAGGAAAGAGAACGCGCGGACGCCCCAGAATCACTTATCAGGAGTATATCCAGAGAATTGGAAGCAAAAGAGGCAGATCCCTCAATGAAATGATGCGGGCAAGCAGAGACCTAGAAGAATGGTTGCGCTGGCTTAAGGTTCCTCGACGCATCATTTGTATGAAAATAATGAGTTGGTAATTATCAATTAATAAGTTCTTTTAATAATTATTTAATATAACTATAAATTATAAACATTCCAGAATACTCAGCTGTTTTGTAAGTATTTAAAGCATAGAAAAAATATCTTGAAAATTGCGCGCTCAAGTGTCACTTTTCTTAACCATCTCCTACTGTTATAGTAACCTTTCTATTGTTTTGTTATTGTTTATGTCAAGTTGAAGGTGAATGTGTTTTGATTATTTTCTTCAAATATGACTTGTAATTTGAAAAAGATTTTTCGCACGGTGAACGATGAAAAATCAGCTGTTAGGTTTCTTCAGGAGCGGAATGTCATTCCGCAGAAAATCCGTTCTGGAAATGGACATGATATGAAACTGCAAGTGGGGAATAAAATTAGATGGAGATGCCAGAAAAAAGGATGCAACAAGATCCTGGGTATTCGATTAAATACGTGGTTGAGGAATAGTACATTACTTTTGGAGACTATTCTCCATTTTATATAACGAAATTAGAGGGAAGAGACCCTTTTGATGCAATTTTTGAAGATATTGTTCTTTTTAATGAGCATTGTTTGGAATAAATCTTTCATTGTTTATCATAACATCATATTTTAAATATTTCTATTTTAAACATTAAATAACAATTTGTAACTAAAATATGATATTTTTTTTAATTTTTAAATGTTTTTATTTTAAAGAGAAATAAAAACATTTAAAAATTATCATATTTTAGTTACAAATTGTTATTTAATGAATATTGCTTGTAATAAATGTTTTATTATTTCTAGTTTAATTTTGTCTTCATGTTTCTCATTTATTTCATTTCCTATAAATCTATTGTATCATAATGAAAGGCAATGTCTATTTAAAATTCATGTATAACCTGACAAGGTCCAAATAGTTGAGGTAAGTGACACCTGAGCGCGCTGATGTCACCAGGCCCTTAAACATACTAGTACCGTTTACCCATTTTGTTTCTTTTATATTTTCATTTCCTTTTTTTTTCTCTTTTTTTTTTTAACCAAACAATGACTTCGTCTTCTTTTTCAAAGAAAAGTTTAATTACAAGCGAAGCATGAACGCTTTCATTGCCATGGTAGGTTTCCTTTACACTAAAGTTTACTGTTGTAACTATAAATATAGTAGTTAGAACACTAACTTTTCCTCGACTATGAAGAAAAACCACTAACACATCTGCCACAAAACCATGACAACATAATGATACATCATATCACTACCATCTTTGTAGAGATAAACATGCATTGTTACTATTTACAGCTCCGAAATGACAATAAAATACCATCAGTATAAAGTATCATGTGTTTATTTATACTTTTGTCTCAAAATCTATCGGCGTTGCCTAGCAACTACCTTTTGTTTTGTCTTTTGTCATGCTGGATCAGTTAAATTATATTATAAAAATTGGCAAATCACAAAGGCACTGTTTTTGACTTCTTTAAGCCGTGACACAAAATATATAAATATCGATTTTTTGTTATCTTTATATTTGCATCCACACCTGTCAAATACAAGTAATTGACAATCATCAGATTGGCTGACTGGATAATAATACAAATGACATGGAAGGCATGATGAAGAACAGTAGCCAACAGCTACCTCTCCATTGGCTTGCTTTAATTTCCTACTGTAATAGATCCCTCATCCACCTTCTTTTTAGTCTCCTCGTAGTGTTCTCAGGCATGAGAGTAGTGGCCATTTGTTGTATCATCATTAGTTTTTCTTGAAAGCGTTTGTAGTACGTTCGTATGTGTTCATCAACCGTTTGTATTTTTAAGTCAGTATGCAGAGTTTTGTTATTGACGTACCATGGTGCATTAGTGATAAGTCTAAGTACTTTTCACTGAAAAGTTTGCAGTCATTTTCTGTGAGTCTGTTTAGTGATGCGGTGAATTTGTAAAGCATATGTCAAAACTGGTTTTAGTAAGTAAGTGTACGTGTTTAATTTCTGTCTTAAATCTAATTTGGAGTTTTTCCTGAATAGCGGGTACATTAATTTGAGTTTGTGATTTAGTGATTGGCGTTTCATCTTAACGTGAGGACCCCATGTCATTCTCCTATCAAATGTGAGTCCAAGGTATTGTACATTGTCTCTCTGTGGAATGGGTGCGTTATTAAGGAAAATGGGAGGGCATGTAAAATATCGATTTAAAAAGTAAAAAAAAGCTACATCTTCCAATATTTTGATTTTAGGACAAAGTCATTTCAACACAGAGAATGTTGTAAAATTTTATTTTTTTCTTATAAACTGTAAATTATTATACTACCTATGAAACAAACATGATCATCTTCATCATAATCCACCCTCTCTACCACTCAGGCGAGACCATACGATCCTCTACCACTTCTCTTCTTCTGTACCACTGAAGGCTTCTCTTTGCGAGCCTTTCCTTAATACCATCTTCCCAGGTATGTCGGGGTCTTCCTCTAGACCTGCTTCCTTAGACCTCTGGACTTTCTTTAAACTTAGCCTCATATGTCATCTTAGACTGTTTTCTTCAATGACTTTTTTCTCAGGCTCCACTCAGAGGCTTGATCTAATGATCGAGTTGCGCAATCTCGTCTTGTTTTTCCATCAATCTTCCTAAGGAACCTCATTTCCGAAGCCATGATCCTACCAACTTTGTGTTCTTGAATACTTCTCTTTTATTCAGGAACCTTTAATTTAGTGCATGGAATAATTTACTAACTAAGTTAAGCATCTCTAGGATTCCATTGTCCAAAAATAATACAACCTACATTTTCATCTTGAATAAGGATTTAATACTGAGGTTCATTTCATGTCCCTTGGAACAGAGTCTTTTTTTTATGAATAATACCCTAATCTTGAGCATATTTTATGCTTGATTCTTGAATTTTAACTATTTTCGCCAATTCTAAGAAATTCATTTTAATGACTGTGTAAATCATTTTTCCTATAAGTAAACTAAATTATTTCATCTTTCTTTACTTTTTTAATTTCTATTAGGTTATAAAAGTTATCAATAAAATTAACTGATACTAAAAGTAACTGGTGGAGGTCTTCTAGAAATGACCCATTCTGAGTTATTTAAAGAAGAAGATTAAAGAGGAATGTAGACAGGAATCAGATTTCAAAGAGAATGATCGTAAAGGCTAGCCTAGGGCAGTTTGAAGGGATAGTAAAAACTAAAATCTCTACCTTGGAAATTAGTCGCATCACAATAAGCTAGATTACAATATTAAAATGGAGATAAATAACTTAAAGGCTAAATAAACCTGTGTGTTACGAAACACAAAATGTCGATGACCCGTTTAATATTCTACAAAGAACACTATTTTTTTAATGTAAAGGAGATAGTTGGGGGGTGCAGTAAAAAAAAAACACTGAATAAGTAATAAACTTATAATTATTATTTTTTAAATTCCACATTCCATAATAAGCTGAGCTTCTTAAGAAGACCTACGATACTTGTGCATTAAAGTCCCGCAGTTATATTTTATAACAGTTATCTTGGATAACGTTTTTAAATCTATTTATTGGAGTTAGAATTTTAAATTTTTTAAATAATCATCAACAATTAAAAATCAAAAGAATTTATTTAAAAACAAAGTATATCAAAGATACATAATAATTATTATTTAGCCGATATTATTAACTTATATATTAATTATTGTTTAGTTAATAAATATTATTGTAAGTAAATATAAAATGGAATACATAAAAAAAAATTAAAAATCAAAATAATATATTTAAAAAGAAATTAGTCAGTCGGATTGACTACCCCTAACCACCCCAAAAGTTACGTTGACCAAAATAAAGTTTCATTTCATGCGAATTGGTACATTTTCGTTTTTTCTGTCAAATATTTCGCAACTAAAAAGTAAAATTGCATCTTCTTCTGTTGTCCCAATAACTAATACAAATCCCATAAAAAATCCCAAATACGCATTTTCGTAGTACTAAAAATAAGTTAGGGACAACAAATCGAGAACAAATCAGCAAACAAACAAGAAATCAGCAACAAACAAAAATCAGCAAACAAGAACAAATCAGCTGTTAGAAATATAACTGTTATAAAATATAACTGCTAGCGCATGCGAACTAGATTGTTCTTTACGCCAATATAACTGCGGTGGCGTTAATACACAAGTACCAGACCTAATAATATTCCTTTAAGCAAAAGAAAAATCTTAGGGATTCGTTTCTTTTATTTATTAATAGATTGGTTACTTTTAATAGTTACTGTTAGGCAGTTACTTTTAATAGTTACTGTTAGGCAGTTACTTTTAATAGTTACTGTTAGGCAGTTACTTTTAACGTAAAAGTAACAGTTCTTAGGAATTCCATAAACATCTGTTTGTACAGATCTTGTTGGAATTATATTCCTTCATTAAAAACCAATAATATTCCAGATACTTTTCAATTTTCTTTTATACGAACGAATTCCTATAAATTAGCTTAGCCGATTTAAGTGCGAAGCATTGAACCTTTGGGTTTACCAAGGTTTAAAGTTATTGTTATATTAATTTAATATAAACTTACGCATATTATCTTGTAATTGTACTTACATAACAGAAGGTAAATAGTACTTTGACTCACCTAGAACAATAGAAAACAACAATTAATTTGGCACAATAAAGATTAATATCTGTAATAACTAATAATAGGCATTATGGAGAAAGTTTAATTACACATATGAGTATATATAATTGATCATAATTTTACAACGTTAAGGTATAACAACATACCTCTTATATTACGCACAATTACACGGATCATTATTTCAGAAGAGGCGGGGGGGGTACTTTGTGCATAACTAAATTGAAATTAAAACCAGTCGTAGACGTATTCAGTTCATGAAAAAAACTATAGACTTAAGAAATTGATTGATATAAAATTAATTGGAATTATTGTTAAATGGATTTCTTGAAAAAAAAAGCTATACCATCTACCATGTTTTTATTCATTGAACTATACATATTTATTGTCTAAGATCACTTAACATTTACATGTAATATTGGTCTATGAGCTAGCTTTATATAATTCATCAATTGTGCAAGAAGTTTTTTTTTTTCCGAAATCATAATCAACCGCCAAGTTTTTCTCACAGTATTCATTTTAATTTTTGCTTTTCCAACATCTCTTGGCTTACCAAGAAAGATGTTCTCTATTGATTTTGTCGCATAGTTGTTTTTGTTTCTTTTTCGTGAAGAAGATATATGTGTATATTATGTAAAGAAATAATTGCATGCTAGTTCTTGCTTTTAACTTTTGTTATTAATTTATTTATTCTCTTTAATTGATTAATATTTTGTTATGATTCGTAGTTTATATTTCCTTTTATGTCTCTTTATGATTTTTATTATGTAGCCTCCTGGCCAGATATATATATATATATTATGTTTCTTTTTCTGTTCATTTTTGTTATTCTAAAGGGACTTAGTTAATTTTCAATTATATTCCTTTATACTGGACAGGTTTTCAGTGAATCCAGACTTTGTATTTTTTTTTGTTTTTTTACTTTTTACAAATAAATATATATAAGGCAAAAACCTCATATTTTTAACAGAATTGTCAACTCTGCGTAGTTGCCCCATCGTATTTGTATTATTACCGGAGCGTAGGAAAACAGTGTTCAAATTATTTTTGTAGATTTCTGTTAGCGTACAAAAGAGGCTGTTATGTATGACATGATTTTTTTAACCTAATGGAGTAAACTAAATATGAAAAAGTTTAATAGGTACAGCCTTTCCTTTTCTGTATGGAAATAATTATATCATTTCCAATTTCTCTTAGGTAGGTAAAAATTAATCGATTATTCGTCTTATCGACGATCATCATGGCCAGAACAATCGAATATCACTCAGCCAGAGTACCTTGGTATAAGAGGCAACTAGATCGAGTTTCTTCGGCCCAGATTCCTTGATCGAGGCCAGGCTGGAAGCAGCCATCGAACTAGGAAAGTAGTCCACGAATCTAGTCTTCAGCATAGGGTCATCTCTCTTCACATTTCGAGGGTGAAGTCTGCGAGAACTTTTAAGTAGAAACTTTTTTATTTATTGAAATTTAAATCTGCATAATAATAGTACAAGTAAAAAGAATGAATGATGCATAATGACCTGAGGTAAATGATTGTATTCGTATAACAAATTCAACCTACAAGATAACAAGAAAAGAACTTCTTTTTCTGATACCCTCGGAAGGTTATCAGGAATTGAAGAGGTTACTAGGTTTGTAACTAATGGTTTAGAGTTTGTCATGAAAGTATTGATATCGGGTTCGGGCCAAATCAGAAACAAAAAGCGATATTGAGATCAATTTCGACGATTCCATTCGTAACGAAGTAAGGAGCTTTGAATTTGGGTTGTAAGGATTGGATACGAGAGGAATTCGATTGCTTAGTGGAGCCCCAAAGTTCTATTCCGTAAGTCCAAATAGGTTTTAAAATAGTCATGTATATGAGTCTTTTGCAATTAATTGGGAGCTTAGAGCGTTTGTCTAGTAAATGTTGAAGTAGCCAAAAACGACCAGCAGTTTCTTTCCGTTTCAGTCTAGTAAGTGGAGTCCAAGTTAACAGATATACACGTAAATTCCATACGTTATACATCGATATCTACATATCGATGACGACAATCGCCCTCCATGTGTTTTTGGTTATTTAAGAGAGAGGTTTACCTGGACAAGATTGAACTCGTAATATTTTGAATGTTTTATCAGAAAGTTGTATTTCAATAACGTGTAATTTAATTATTCTTTACAGGTATGAATATTATTTGATTCTATTGTTAATTTACCAAATTATATTGTAACATTCCTTGTATTCTTTACAGAATAAATAAATCAGTTAAAAAGACTTACAAATTAAATTACACGTTATTGAAATACAACTTTCTGATAAAACATTCAAAATATTACGAGTTCAATCTTATCCAGTGAAACCTCTCTCTTAAATAACCATAAACACGTGGCGGGCGATTGTCGTCATCGATATGTAGATATCGATATATTACGTATGGAATTTACATATATTATTCTGGAATTATTTTTATTCCATGCAATGTTTCTTTGGATTTTCATTATTTTACTTAAAACCTATGATACTCAGCAATCTAGGTGATGGTACGCTGTATCGAAAAGTATTCAATATCTGTTTTTACTATCGAAGTTCCAAACCTATCGATATCATCTTGCATGCAGGTTGCATCTTAAATTGATTAAAAAAGGGGAACAATATTTCTGAATGACCTGATACAGGAACATACTTTTCATTTTTATTCCATCGAATTTAAAAATAAATCCTTGAATACTATATTTAAAGCAGTGTTGAATGGAGTCTGTGAATAAAGGAAACTAACATTACATGCGAAATGAACCGCCGATGGGTGTTGTTTAAATCATTAGATAGATCCCTATCATGAGTTAACACGAACACGAGAGCTAATGCTACCACGTACGAGGTGAGTAGTGGAGGAGTTCCGGCAACCTGTGGGAAGGGACGGTCAAGGAGAAGGGAAGGGTATCGATGGGTCCATTAGCCAAGGTCGATGGAAAGCGTCTCGTTAACTTGTATAACCGTTAGTTGTAATAAATATCGGTACTTGTGTCTTAATGCAGCCCTGGTTACTTTTGCCTACTTGTTCGCATGCGCCAGCAGTTACATTTTGTAACAGTTACATTTCTAACAGATAATTTGTTCTATGTTTCTTCTTGCTTATTGAGTTTTGATTATTGCTGATTTATTGTGACTTGTTCGTTATTTGTTGTTTATTGTTTGTTTGCTAGTTTGTTATAGATTTTGCGTTGTTATTATTTTAGTGTTGTTTTATTTATTTAATTAGTGTAAAATGATGCGTATTTGGGATTTGCCGACAACAGAAGAACAAGCTACTAATTTTTTGCAGGAGCGAAATATTTTACCAAAATTGAGACCCTATTGTGATTTTTCATAACTTGTTTAATTATAGTGACTTTTTATTATTTGTATTTTTTAATTGTTCATTGTCCATTCTTCTTTAATTAATTGTTCATCGTATATTACATTTAAATTTTTTTTTTGTAAATAATTTTTCATTAGTGTTATTTCTTAATTGTTCATTGTTTATTATTATATTCCATTTTTCAATAAATTCTTTTGATTTCTAATTGTTGATAATTTTTTAACCCCAATAAATACAAGGTAACTTTTAGAAATGTAACCGTTACAAAATGTAACTGCTCGCGCATGCGAACAAGTTGGCAAAAGTAACCAGGGCTGCGTTAAGACACAAGTACCTAAATATCTCTCGAGTCTGGAGCTACGTATTCGGCAAGAAGCCTTCAGGGCTGCATTGACCCGCCGTTCTAAATTTCTCTCGAGTCCAGATTAGGAAACTAGACGGTATGGGTGGAGTTTTAGGTATTTGGAATGTGGAATAAGGCACTCTTAATATAAATATGTAACAAAATCGCATTATTGAACGAATTACTTGTAAGAAGTAGTTGAGTATTCATCCATTACTCTGTAAGCAATGGTGGATGGCTATTCGACCGTCGAGAAGAAAAACAAATCTTACTAATATTATAAATGTGAAAGTTTGTATGTTTGTCTCTCATTCACCCAAAAACTACTGAACGGATTTGGATGAAATTTTACAGTAATATAGGCTATAGACCAGAATAACACATAGGCTATAGCAAGCGCGGATTTATCGGAGGGAAAAGTGCCACCCAGACAGTTTTTTAGGTATTGTGGAGAATCCATTATAGTAAATAATTAAAGGCAAATCAGGAACTTAGCATCTTGAAATTTGAATCAAGTTATTTTCGTAGTGAATAAGGGACTAAGTAAGGTATTGGCTTAAAAAAGAGTTATTGCTTGTATTACAACTACATTTAAAGGCAAAAACTACGAAAATGATACGATTCCGGTTATCTGAAAGCAGTTAACTCTCTCTGGACAATATCCGACTTAACCAATTATTGTAGTGGGGCTGTAGACATAGGGTATAGTCATACGCTTGCCTCTAAAGCTAAGCCAAGAATGCCTGAACATACCTGACTTGGCACTAGGCACTACCATGTCTTCGGATATGAAAAATACCTTGAAAGTCCTGGTCAGAATAATGAAACATTTATATTAGATTATAGGCGTTCCAACATGGATTGCCTCAACCTGTCAGATCAGAGCTCCACACCTCTCGATCCATCCAATCCACTTCCTGGAGATCCTTACCGGCCATCTCTTCCTGGACTCCCTCCATCCACCTGCTTCTGGGCCGTCCCTGGTGAAACCCAATCGGCCAACATTCAAACGACATTCTCTTCACATGGCCGTATCACCTTAGGCGGCGTGCCCCGATCCTTTCATTTGTTGATATATTCAAATCCATCCTCTGTAGAATTTATTCGTTTCTTAGTCTATACAGCCATAATTAGTAAATTATTGTATTGTTGTTGGTCCTTGAGACGTATGCGAAATTTCAATTTAATTCGATGTTTTGAACCGGCAAAAAATCTACTCCAAAAATTTTATTACATACATAATACGTACAGGCGACGATTGTAAATAGTATATTTGTATGATTATGTAAAATAGTTAGTTTATCTTTCATTAAAATTAGATGAGAGCAATGTACACTTGTATTTTCTGTATAGTAATATGAGGAAAACTGATTCAAAACTCACACCTAATTAAACTCGTACGCTTGAAAATGAGCGTATTGTATTAATATGATAATAATATTAATATTGATAAACAATGAATAAAAATACAATATTAACAATTCAAATAAATTTGGTATTCTCCATTGTTCTCTAAGTCATTAATAAGGAACGTCAGCCAGATTGATTAACGCCTAACAAGTCAATGCCGGTGGTTCAACTTTATCCTTGAGTATATCACAATGCTTATAGGTGCTAATAAAAAAAATAAAAAATAGAGCATTTTTATTAACTATTGTTCTGTAAATGATTTATACGGTAACAATGACACTATGTTCTAAAAAAAGTAATACTTTTTTTATTACTCGATACAGCCATTTATGGACTACGAATCATCAATCGTTCAAATATTCTTTCGTTGCCTGAGATATTTCAGCCTCTGAAAGTTTGATCGTTCTTCTGCAGAAAGCGTACGTCTTTCAAGGTGGCATCCTTCACACCTGCAATTCTTCTAAATCCTCTCTTGCTCACACTTCGATCAGTCCAATCTTTGCCTTTTTCAAGTCCTGATGTACCTCATGAAGCCTGGGAGGTTGCACTTTCCATTTCTCTTGTAAGTTGAAACTTTGTTTAGCCTACCTTTATGAATACTCCTATATAACATGAACCTCTTCTCGTACCGACCGAACTCCCTTCAAACTTGTTCTTGGGATGATCTCAGTTCAAATTCCGTCTTAAGGCATTTTCTTAACACCTAGAATGTTCTGGACGCGCCTAGTATTTAACTATCTAAATCATCGCTTCATCGTTCCAGGCTACTTCAACACTTACGAGATCCCAGTTAATCACAAAATACTCATATACATGACCAATTTTAATTTACGTAATAGACCTTTGGGGCTCCACTAAACCATCGAATTCTTCTCGTATTCAATCCTTACAATCCAAAATCCTCAATACTCCTTACTTTACACCATATCATCCATAAAGATCTTAATGTCCGATTTGTTGCTGTTTTGACTCAAACACGACTTCAATCAATTTATGACAATCTTTATATCCAATCAAACACTACTACTACTCTTTTCAAGCCTAAATTTCTCTTCTGATCCTGATAATCCTCCGACGAGTCTGAAAAGAAGATGGGCTGGTGGCTTTCTAACTTAAATCTCTACCTGCCTCAATGATATGACATTGCATATCATTGATAATATTTTCTTATTATGATACTGCTGTAAATTTCGATAAATGTTTTTCAAAATATCGTTTATTACATATTTTATATTTAATAAAATATAATAAACAAAAATACATATGTAATAATATGTATATGTGTGTGTGTTTTAATATTACTAGGAAAAAATAAATTGAGGAACAGCTAAAATTAATGTATACGTTGAAATCTAAATATCGACATTACCCATCGTCGATTATACTCATATTTAAATTGTTTTTTCGTTATCAATTAAAAACAATATCGAACCTTATTATCCATACATATTAATGTATATTTTAATAATTTTCAATTAACAATGTTCCCTTTTGATTTTGATGTCAGAAAATACAGAAATAAAATAAAATCGTTTATATTTCTGTACGAATACTATTTATACACAAAATAGTCTATATATTAATCTATATGCTATAGATAAGTATTATTAATCATGGTGTAGCGATACTAATAAGTAGGATAATTAAATAACCGCGATTACCTACCTCTATGTAGGAATAGTCACGTTCAGAATGAACGGAACGTTCAGGAATGAGCGCATTATAAAAACATAAAAAAAGTGTTGGTAATTTAAGTGTGAACTTGTAAATTCGGATTACCTTGTATCATTTGTAATTAATTGTTGTAATCATATTTATGGTTTGTAATTTATATTTTCTTTTATATTACATTCATTTTGTCTCTTTGATTTTATATAAAATCTTAATTTTTAGTTTATGGATGCCTAACCAAATGTTTCCTGAAATTATGTGCAATAGACATGTTAATTTATTCCTATTGTATTTACTGAGTAAATTAACATTAGTTCTCTTGTGGATTTTACTGGAAATATTTAAATTAAATAAAAATAGACTTATAAGAAAAGAAAATTGAAAATGACTGAATAAGTCGAAACTTATTTTTAAATAAGGAAAAAAAATTTTGACTGGAAAAAGGTTTTTTACTCACTTGAATTAACATTAGTTTGTCCAAGGAAATAAAAGTGATATTGCCCAGCTATGCTATTTTACACCACCCTTGTTTTCAAAAACAGGTTGGGAAAGGTTCTGTTAACCTGAACAACATGATAACCAGAGTTCCTTAGATGGGGTAGGTTAGTGCGAAAGGTGGCTGATAATGGAGTCTATTCGAAACGGAGATTTCATCCATTCCAGTCAAGGATACTTCTTCAACATTGAACTTAGAGCGTTGGGAAAAAATCGGTTACAGTCCGTTCCAAAATTGATCACTTAACTCAATCGATTTATGATGGATTAATGCTTTTAAGATTTTTGACAGGTTGATTCCTTCAGTATCTTCATCTGATATCCATATTCCATACTCCTAAAATGGTATGCAGATGTCAAAACAAAATAATGGATTTCGTCGTTCCCAATTTGGTTAAAAAGGTTGGTAATATATAGGAATTTTAAAATTTTACTTTAACAGAACAAGGAAATGACGTTAAGCTCCCAAGGGCTGAACTCAACCCTTAGAAACTGCACAGTCTTTGAAATGTACTGAATCCAATATAATCCTGGGTTATAGCAGTGCAGATTAGATTTCCTCAAATTTAATTCATAAGTATGGTATCTTAATATTTTCTACATAATTATTCTGCATATAAAGCATCGATTATTTCTCAACTTAACAACAAGACCAAGCTTAACATTTTTTTCCCAGCGATGTGTACGTATTGAGAAAATCTTTATATCCAGTTATAAAAATTATGAACAAAGAATATTTAAACAATGCATTGTGAATCGTGAGAAAGGGGGCTGTTAATGTAATTAAAAAGAAATTGAGAAATGTGGAAGATATATGTAAATTAATATAAATAAATATTTAGCAGTTAGTGTGAGAGGTCGAAATATAAAATTTCCCCACAGCTTTATTTGAATTTCCTTGTTATGTTAATATTAAAATGTTCCCATGAATATTATGAAATATTTTAATTTTCCTAACTGTATTATAAAATATTTTGATTTTTATAATTGTGTTTTGAATTATTTAAATACTATGCCTCAATGAAATTAATTTATTGTTCTGGAGATGTGCATCATTTTCATAAGTATTTTATTTATTTTTAACTAATCTTAATTTTTTAGGATTCCCAATTTGTTTCATGGCATTTTTTTTACCCCCCCCCCTTTGATATTGTTCTAAGAAAAATCGATTTATTTTGTTAATAATGAGATTAAAACAAAACATTAACATTATTTATGATTAAAATGATACATGAGCCAATGGCCTGGCGATGCGCATTGATTAATTATTATTCAAATTTGATAAGTTATAATTATTTTTTATTTATTGTCTTTTGATGGTGATTAGTTTCAAATATTTTCATTTTGAAGAGAAAAGATTTGCCTTGGCCGGGATTCGAACCCGGGTCGTCTGCATCTCTTATGCAGTGCTCTAACCACTGAGCTACCAGGGGTATTCAAGCCAGACTACACCATTTCCTTCACCGATCCTATATACCCAGTTCTCGCAATTTTTGCAATGTATATACAGAGAAGAATGTTCGTTGAACATTACTTTAAATGGGATCTCGTTGACTTACGTCAATTTAAATTATTATAATTATTTTTTATTTATTTGATGGTGATTATTTTTAAATATTTATATTTTGAAGAGAGAAGTATTTGTCTGGCTTGGATATGGCCCTTGGTAACTCAGTGGTTAGAGCACCCTGTGATCCCGCAATTTTTCGAGGTATACGCGGGGAAGTATGTTCATTGAACATTACTATAATCGGGATCCCATTGGCACGTCAAATTTATATTCATAATTTATTTTTGATATATTTTATTTTTATATATTTTATATATATTTAAAAATATATATATTTAAATAATTAAAAAGAACCATAAATAAATATAATATAAATATATATATATATATATATATATATATATATATATATATATATATATATATATATATATATATATATCTACAGCCCCACTAAAGTCGGATTTTGTCCAGAGAGAGTTAACTGCTTTCAGATAACCGGAATCGTATCATTCTCGTAGTTTTTGGCTTGAAGTGGAGTTGTGATATAAGCAATAACTCCTTTTCAAGCCAATGCCTTACTTAGCCCCTTATTCACTACGAAAATAACTCGATTCCGTTTACTTGAGTACAAGAAACTCATTTTGGAGAAAACTAGACTTAAACACTCATTCATCGGGGCTGTAGATATATATATATATATATATATATATATATATATATATATATATATATATATATATATATATATATATATATATATATATATATATATATATATATATATATTTATATGAGCTGCTCATCATGAAAACTGTTTTTTTGTCTTCCATTAGAAAGGGTTAACTTAGCGGAATATCCTTGGCACTTGTTGACATTTCACACGAAGAGGATAGTTACGTGAATAACTAATGCATTAAATAACAAATTGCAATAATAAAATATATATATAAATAAACTAATAAATAAATAAAAACTATACAAATCGCGATGTCTTAAAAGATAGGAGGTGGTGAGAAACATAAACGGTTGGATTTCGAAATGCTAGTTTGATCACGTCCGGAGGAATGTCCTTTTCTTCTATTCCTGTCCAAGAACCGTCCAATATTCAATGTGACACAGTTTCAAGGTATTCTTTCTTAAACGTATTCAATGTCGTATATTTATGCCGTTTCCAATGTTAGGGCACATACCCGAAGTGAATTGATTGGAAACTGTAATACAGGAGAAAAAAATAATGTAGTCTTGTGCAATGGGTCAAAAAATACCATTTGCATACATTATTTTTTTCCAAGGTTTCGAAGAAAAAATTTAATACACCGTATCTTCAGAACTAAATATTAAATATGCTTGCTATTGTACAATATGATATTGAACAATTAAATATATCAGGTTACTTGCAACTTACTTTTGTATGATTTTTTTTTTAAATACTATAGTAACATTCTGGCTATATATTTATTTTTAATTCACTATTAATATATACGGAGTAGAGCTTTGGGGCTCCACTAAGCCATCGAATTCCTCTCGTATCCAATCCTTACAATCCAAAATCCTTCGTAAAATCCTCAATGCTCCTTATTTTGTTAATATTAAGTCATCCATAACGACCTTAATGTCCCTTTTGCTGCTGATTTAGCCCGAACCCGGTATCTATCCTTTCATAACAAACTTCATTACAACTCAAACCCTCTAGTTTCAAACCTAGCTTCCTCTTGAATTCCCGATAATCCTCCGAGGCATCTGAAAAGAAGATGGCCACTTGATCTTCTTAGTTGAAATTTTATTTAAGTACTACCAGTAGGTAGTTTCTCTAATTCTCATCCTCATGTCATTATGTATCCTATTTACTTGTTGTATTATTGCAATACAGTTGTAAATATCAATAAATAAATTTAAAAAAAAAATAAAAATAAAAACTATTAATATATCATTATTGTTAACATAGATTATTATTCTATTATTAAACAATCAAAAAAACCAAAAGACTCTTAGAAATACTCTGTACTGCTTTGTGAAGAGCCTGTTCTTTTTCTAACTAAGCCAACGATTGTGTAGGGAGGAATAGATGGAAATCACGTTCGTACCCTGAAACGTTAAAGAGATTCCACGAGCTCCAGAAGGGTCCCTAGATGACAGAATCGATTCACAGATATTAACATAAATATTTGTCTTGCCAAAGCCAGTCTTGAAACCGGAATCTTTGTTCGTCAACAAACATTCTACTTTTTGCTGCTATGGCTAATCGGACGATGCTAGATTGGGAGCTCTAAATTTTGCCTATCCAGGTTTAATTAGGATAGGGATTTTTAACGAGTACATGACGTACAGGCTTGGGATCACGTTTAACGTCCCTTCCGAAGGACGGCGTAACTAAGGATTTTTTACTCCCTTTAAAAAATCCTAGGGCTTCGAACACGCGATCTTGGGCTTAGTAGTTTGTTACTCTAACCACTAGTAAGTATTTTTGAGAGTTCATAACACGAATTAGAAGTTTTTCTTTAAGGTAATATATTTTCTGTAATGTACATGTAACCTATTTTCCTTTTAGCACTTAAGTGACAAAATTTATGGCAAAATCGCCATTATGAAATAAAAAGAACAGTAAATATTTTGAACAGAATATTAAATTGATAAGGTTATAAGTGAGGAAAAAGCTAAGAAAAGCTGGAACGTTCTTCTGTTTTCAGTAGTTGCCATGGATACATCCAGATACAACCCGTGATACAACACGTCTTTAGTAATTTGGGTGAAAAATAAAGATAGTGACAGTTTCATTGATCGTGTTTCGAAAAAAAAAAAAACTCTCACTGTTCAGAACAATCGGGAAAAGTCTCAGTTGCTCTGATTTTGAACAATAATTCCTGTATTTCTCTCTCTTGTTTTCCCATCGCCATTACAGATGTTAATTGCATGCGAACTGAAGCACTGAACTGGGAGTGGGGAAGGATTGTACCATCATGGCTAGTATTACCATTTATATTCGTTAATTGTTTTGTTGATTTTTTAAAAATTAATTATTGATATTTAAAAGTAAAAAGAGACCTTACATAAATGTAAGTAGGTTCTGCAGATACCACAGAATCCATTAAAGAATGTTGACAGATTAAATAATTTATTTGTGTGAACCGGATTCGAATGCAGGACTTTCTTCAACCCATCGCTCTTCTTACTGAGTAACCCCACTCCCTATATATATATATATATATATATATATATATATATATATATATATATATATATATATATATATATATGTATGTATGTATGTATGTATATATTGCTCATGGTCAAGGCTTCTGCATTCTAGCCAAATGGAAAATTTACCCAAGGTCTGACAGTTCATTTTATATATTTTTTAAATCATTATTTTGACTAACTCAATAACATTAAATAAAATTTATATTTTTCCTTTAAATTTTTAATTAAATGCTGACTGAGAATTAAATTTCAAAATACAACGAGGGTTAAACGATGAAAATATCTGATTTTCTTTATTTTTCATAATATCAATAATTAATGTTAAGACAGTGGAAAGATTCCAACAAAAAGCCCTTAAGTCTCCAAACTAAAAAAGAAATAGAAATTATCTGTCCAATATTTCGCCCATTCAGGCATCCTCAGGGTAGAAAGAGAATAACAGCAAAACAAAACATGAATAATGCACCCAAGAAACATCCCACCACCTCCAAGGTTAAAATAATCATTATTTGATTAGTTGCATTTGAGCCTTGGAGGTGGTGGGATGTTTCTTGGGTGCATTATTCATGTTTTGTTTTGCTGTTATTCTCTTTCTACCCTGAGGATGCCTGAATGGGCGAAATATTGGACAGATAATTAATTTCTATTTCTTTTTTAGTTTGGAGACTTAAGGGCTTTTCGTTGGAATCTTTCCACTGTCTTAACATTAATTATTGATATTATGAAAAATAAGGAAAATCAGATATTTTCATTGTTTAACCCTCGTTGTATTTTGAAATTTAATTCTCAGTCAGCATTTAATTAAAAATTTAAAGGAAAAACATAAATTTTATTTAATGTTATTGAGTTAGTCAAAATAATGCCATTTGGCTAGAATGCAGAAGCCTTGACCATGAGCAATATATACATACATACATACATATATATATATATATATATATATATATATATATATATATATATATATATATAGGGAGTGGGGTTACTCAGTAAGAAGAGCGATGGGTTGAAGAAAGTCCTGTATTCGAATCCGGTTCACACAAATAAATTATTTAATCTGTCAACATTCTTTAATGGATTCTGTGGTATCTGCAGAACCTACTGAGGCTCACAAGCCTCCATAAAGGTACTCTCAATTGGGAGAAAAACCTGTTTGTTGAATATTTTTTTATAATACATAAATAATACAAAAATATTTTTTTCTAAAATTCTTTTTTTTTTAAATGACCTAAATACTTCAAAATTCATAAAAACAACAGCATATTTTCTAAACGAGCCTTATATTTCTGCCCAGAACCCCAGCCGAAGGCTAACTGCGTCCACATTCCACCACTGCAATGAGTTCAACAGTGAAAGTGAATGCATTGCAGTACCGCATTGTGTGTGGGTTGCCAAGTCTCCTTAGTATAGTACTTATAATAAAAAAAAGTTACTTGTCATTAAATTATTTTTGTCTAGTTAATTTTTCTTATTGTCTTATAAAGTGCTGTATTGTATTGTGCTGTATAGATTTAATTTGTGATAGACCTAAGACTCCATCTGGACAAACGTCTCACTTGGAATACTCATACAAGACTGAAAAGACAAGAAACTGCTCTACGTTTTCGCCTACTTCAACATTTACTGGAGAAACGTTCCAAGCTCCCAATGAATTACAAAAGACTCATTTACATGACAGTTATCAGACCTATTTGGACATACGGAGTTGAGCTTTGGGGTTCTACTAAACCATCCAATTCATCTCGTATCCAATCCTTACAATCCAAAATCCTTCGTAAAATCCTCAATGCTCCTTATTATGTCACAAACAAACTCATCCATCATGATCTTAATATCCCATATGTTGCTGATTTGTCCCAAACTAGATACCTATCCTTCCATGACAAGCTCCATACACACTTGAATCCGCTAGTCTCTCAACTTGCTTCCCATACTTCCTGATGACCCTCCGAGGCGTCTGAAAAGAAGATGGCCTCGAGACCTTCTACTATAGAACTTTATTGGAGTGCTACCGATGGGTAGTTTCTCCAGAAGTGTTTTTTTTTTTGTTCATGTCATATTGTTCATATTAGCAGATTTACTTGTTGTAATATTATTACAGGTGTAAATATCAATAAATTATATATTTTAGTAAAACATTTGTATGATCTAGGGGCTATTTTCATTAATTAAATAACCATTAATAATGTGTTGCGGATGAGACACTGGTATTTTTATTGTTCACTGTTAATATTCTGTCTTAGAATAGTTCATCAGAAATATTCAATAATAATCAGAAACGATTCATACTCGGAAATATCGCAGGCTATATCATGGAATAAATAATTTTAAAAAAAAACCTTTAGTTATGCAACTCAAGAATTATTCTATTCCTAGTTGTGATCAAGGTTTCCTATGTAGTAATACCTAATGCAGGGATTCCACTGTTCTAAGATTTTCCGGTAAATACATTTTGTTAAGTCGATTATGCATGTTAATCGATGTATCGCATTTGGGAAGCATCCTAGAGAAATTATTCGATAATATTCGACCTTGAATTCTAGATGATTATCTTATTAACCTATTTAAAAAGAAATCCATGAATTCAACCAAGAGAAAGGTGTTTACAGTCAGATATAGAAACCTAATAAATTATTTTACCTTAATTAGAGCAATCAATAAGATTCTTCTTACATAAAAAAGAAAACATTTGTTAAAAAGTAAAATTAAAATTTTTGTTATGACCATCATACGACCTATTTGGACTTACGGAGTAGAGCTATGGGGCTCCACTAAGCCATCGAATTCCTCTCTTATCCAATCCCTACAATCCAAAATCCTTCGTAAAATCCTCAATGCTCCTTATTTTGTTAAGAATAAAGTCATCCATAACGACCTTAATGTCCCTTTTGTTGCTGATTTGGCCCGAACCCGGTATCTATCCTTTCATAGCCCCCCACTCAAACCCTCTAGTTTCAAACCTAGCTTCCTCTTCAATTCCCGATAATCCTCCGAGGCTTCTGAAAAGAAGATGGCCACGTGACCTTCTTATTTGAACTTTGATTTGAGTACTATCAGTGGGTAGTTTCTCTACTTGTCATTCTCATGTCATTATGTAACACTTAGCCTATTTACTTGTTGTATAATTGTAATACAGTTGTAAATATCAATAAATAAATTAAAAAAAAAAAAATTTTGTTATTTTATTAAAATAATGTGTTAGGTCTCTAAAAGGTCTCGCCACAGATCTCGTTTCACATACTCATCCTGTCTCCGTCTCTGAGACCCCTCGCTAACCTGGACCTCTCCACATCCTGCAACCATCCTTTTGTGGGTCGTCCTCTTTTTCCGTAGGGCAAGATTCGAGGATTATTTTTTGGCCATCGTTCCTCTGTCATTCTATTTAAGTGGCCATATCATTTCAATCTTCTTGTTTCTACTGCGAAGAGGATCGTTGTTTCCTGGTCAACCAGTAGCCTAATTGTTCTATTAGGGACGTGTTGAATTTCGGAAATAGCACAAAAGCGTCTCCAGAAGTCCATCTCCACGGGCAGCAACTTCCTTTTTCGTAATTGTGCAAGATTCGGATCCGTAGAGGATAACATTTTCAACCAACGAGTGGAACATCATTTTTTTTTGTTTTGAGGTTATGAATAATTTTTTTTTAAAAAAGGGGGTTGAGTGTATTTTTTTGAATAAATTATAAAAAAAAAAAATAACTTGATACTAGATTTAAATTAATACATTTTTATTATACCATTATTTTTACCGATATAAATGTATATTGTTACCAATATAAAAAATGAGAACTGTTAATTATTGGTTTTGTGACAAAAAGTGGAGAAAAATGTATTATATTTTATTTTTATTTTTAATTGAGTCTTTCAATAAGGATTTTTCGGCAGATTAAATATTGTATACCAACTGCTGGTGTGGTACACAAATCACTTAATCAATTAACAGCCATCCTATGGGATCTACAGATCCTTTTGTGGTCCAAATTTTTTTTTTAATTTTATATCTGATGGTTAAAATGTACTACCACGGTGTTTTTTAGTATGGTAATAAATATCAAAATAACTACAGCATATACATTTTTGGGGCGACCTGTGATCTAGTGGATAGTGTAACAAACTACTAAGCCCAAGATCGCGGGTTCGTAGCCCGGCAGGTGGCCCTAGGATTTTTTAAAGGAAGTAAACAATCCTTAGTTACGCCGTCCTTCGGAAGGGACGTTAAACGGGGGTCCCGAGCCTGTACGATGTCAGGTACTCGTTAAAAATCCCTATCCTAATTAAACCTGGATAGGCAAAATTTAGATCTATCACAAAGGCCATGGGGATGCTAACTAGATCTGGTCCGGGCTAGGCAGGTCTTGCAATTCACTTTCACGCCACTATAATGAAAACAAATCGTCCCGGTTTAGGCGCCAAAAAGGAAATCTCCAAATTATGGCCGGCATGACGTAAGCGCTGCTAGGCAACTATAAAGGCATCTTTAATTTTCGTAATCCTTTATTTAAAGCGTTTTCATTGTCCTTTATTCGAGCACGCAAGGTTTGAAGTAACCATCTGAAAAGCCTAGCGGTAGGCACTCAAAAGCCCGTTTTTGACATATTTATTCTCTAAAATGGAAGACTATTTTTAGATCTTTTGTAAAGGCGATATTCGGCTATTAACCGCTCTTATTGTTGGAGCATTGACAAGAAAATTAGTCTCTATCGAGTTATACTATGTTCCAACACTTACCGCTGCATGTAGACTTTAACATTAAACAAAGAAAGGGTTACATAAGAACATTTTCGCGTCAGTTACATGCTTCACCACCTAATCGATCACAAAAACGAATTTTAATCTTAGTTCTACAAATTCCTGCCCTACTGTATCCTTTAATAATATTCCTCTGAACCCTGTCGAACAGATACGTTACCTAGGACTCCATCTGGACAAACGTCTCACATGGAACCTCATACAAGACTGAAAAGACAAGAAACTGCTCGTCGTTTTCGCCTACTTCAACATTTACTGGACAAACGTTCTAAGCGTCCAATTAATTACAAAAGACTCATTTACATGACAGTTATCAGACCTATTTGGACATACGGAGTTGAGCTTTGGGGCTCTACTAAACCATCCAATTCATCTCGTATCGAATCCTTGCAATCCAAAATCCTTCGTAAAATCCTCAATGCTTTTTATTATGTCACAAACAAACTCATCCATCATGATCTTAATATCCCATATGTTACTTATTTGGCCCAAACTAGATACCTATCCTTCCATGACAAGCTCAATACACACATGAATCCGCAAGTCTCTCAACTTGCTTCCCATACTATTCCTGATAACCCTCCGAGGCGTCTGAAAAGAAGATGGCCTCGAGACCATCTACTATAGAACTTTTTGGAGTGCTACCGATGGGTAGTTTCTCCACAAGTGCTTTTCAAGTCGTATTGTACATATAGCAGATTTACTTATTGTAATATTATTATAGTTGTAAATATCAATAAATTAAATTAAAAAAAAAAAATATTAGTTCAACACATCTGATATCCCAGAGAACCCTTCTACCACAATTTACAGTTTTACAGATGATTTCTTTCTATTTCTTTCTAACAACAAAGTAGTTCCAAAAATGGAAAATCAAAATCAACATCCCAAAATCGAGTCTCAATAACTTGTTCCTATGCAAATCATGTAATTAATTAAGCAAAATCGAAGACAATGTACCTTCGAAAAACTATAGTAACGTATATAGTTTTTCGAAGGTCCTTGGACAAAAGACTCACAAGGAACATACAAAATTCAAGAAATGACAAAGCCACGAACTCTTCCTACTATACCAAACTAAGACCTAGCTTTGCTAATAGTTCGGGACAACACTCTTAAACTACACGAAATACAAAATCCTAATTTTCCCCCCTGTATGGTGATAAATTGCTAAAGTTATAAAATGAAATCGAATACAATTTAATTTTCGATACCTTAAACCTTAAATTGTTTCTCTTATATAGTTATTGTCAACTTATTTTAATTTTTTTCTTTCTCTTCTTCTAATCTGTTATTAAAATATTGTTGTTGTAGGTAATTCGCATTTTTTTTTATTCTTTCTCACTTACTAAATCACTTGTAATAATTAATTAAATTTATTTATTTTATACTCTAAAGCATAATAGGTTACAACAACTGTTGATTATGCCATCCATCATGATCTTAATATCCCATATGTTGCTGATTTGGCCCAAACTAGATACCTATCCTTCCATGACAAGCTCCATACACACTTGAATCCTCTAGTCCCTCCTTGCTTCCCATACTATTCCTGATAACCCTTCGAGGTGTCTGAAAAGAAGATGGCCTTGAGACCTTCTATTATAGAACTTTATTGGAGTGCTACCGATGGGTAGTTTCTCGACAAGTGTTTTTTTTTTTCGTGTCATATTGTTCATATTAGCAGATTTACTAGTTGTAATATTATTACAGTTGTAAATATAAATAAATTAATCTAAAAAAAACATTAAAATTTTCATTTGTTATATGATGTATGAACTGATAACACATTCTGAAGGTGTTGCGGTACATTGGGAAGTATATTTTAGAAAAACATTTGTATGAACTAGGGACCATTTTCAGTTATTGAATAACCATTAATAATGTGTTGCGGATGAGACACTGGTATTTTTTGTACTTTAACTTCTGAAAATAACAATACATACGCTTTACATAAATATAAGTCGCGATTAACACACAATTGATAATTGAATGTAAAGTAAAAGTTTAAATATAAATATATCAATTATATATCTTTAATTAATATAATCGTATTTATATTTATAAATCAATATAAATAATTTAGTATAAGTATAAATTTAGTAAAAATATTATATTTAAATCTATTACCTTATAAACAATTTAATTGTATGTAAAAAGAAACTACCTGATCTAAATAAGGCTTGCTATATTTATTTGAACACAATTCAGTTAACTTGAAAGGTTGCGGAAATTCAGCGTTGAATAATTAAACTAAAAAAATGTGCTGAATAAACAAACTCTTATAATGACGAAATAAACGAAACAAAACAAACTTTTATTTTCATTAATATTTTACAATAAATGTTGAACAAAAATTGTTTTCGAAATATTAAAAAATCATGAATATTTTTTTGGTATATTATATATAGTAATATTAAGTATTACTTATAATAAGATTTTCTTACAGTTTAGAGATAAGAAAAGTTTTATCATCACCTTGGTAACCGATTCGGTCGCCATGGATGCAAAGACCTTCAAGATAAGATCTGTGTGATATCTCCAGCATGACACTGCGTTATTTTATTCCCTGGCAAGTCCTGAGTGAACAGTTTACATACCAAGCGAGGACAATACTTTATGTAAGTCTTAAAATTCCTAACTTAATCTAAAGAAGGACTTCATTGAACAAGATTATTGCAATTTATATGAATATATTAAAACCAATATTATTTCCTTGTGCGTATTAAAGGAATTACTTTAAATGCAAAAATTTTCGGTCATCATATTTCGAAGAAAATATTCATTTCGACATGCTTTCTGTATACGATCGTTTCGTGCATAACTCTGCATCGGTAATTATTTATATTAGTGATTTACATTAAATTCATAATGCATGTTTTATCAACAATCAAGTTAAAAATAATTCAATGCTTATCAAACTTAGTATTTAAGATTATAATGCAATTGGGAAAAACCACAATGCAAAGCCTTATGTTAAAAAAATACACCTACTTACCAGTCGACGTTTCGCCTATTCAGGCATTATCAAGACACCAAAATCAAAAAGGGGTTTATGTGAATCGCATCTCGAAGAAAAAGGTGCAATACATTCCAACGATCATCAGCCCAAACAGGCTCCAAACATGAGACAGCACCCCAACATACAACAGTTGTATGTTGAACGTCTTGGTGGTGGGGTGCTGTCTCATGTTTGGAGCCTGTTTGGGCTGTTGATCGTTGGGATGTATTGTACCTTTTTCTTCCAGATGCGATTCACATAAACCCCTTTTTGATTTTGGTCGACTGGTAAGTAGGTGTATTTTTGAAACATAGGCTTTGTTGCTTTGTGGTTTTTCCCAATTGCATTATAATAATTAATATTTAAGATTAATATAATAAATTTAATAAACTAATTGATTTTATTTATATTTAAATACAAAATTAAGATGATAGAAGTATTATTAAGACTTTAGTACATGATAGAGACAGTACTGTTTCTATGAAAATAGTTGTGCAAGGAGGTGATTTGTCCGATATAATCCCCAAGTGCCGAAGAAATCCCCTGCAGTGTCGAGTTGCATTGGAGTGCAACGAAAGCACTCTGTTACCGAAGCGATCGATAGGAAGAGACAAAATTCTTTCATGTAATTATCTAGTTAAACCCAAACGAGGAAGTATGAGGAAAATGCAGTAGGAAGAAGAGTTTTTCTATACGGGAAAATCGCGAAAGATTTATAACTAAAAAAAAAATAAAACCTTAATAGGTGCAATAAAAATATATATATAGAGAGATACAATACAAAAATAATGCCACCTTATTAATTTTTTTTTAAATTTATCAGTAAAATTACTAGATTGAAACGAGAAGAAACTGCTTGCCTTTTCGCTCTAAACGCCCGATTAACTACAAAAGACTCATATGCATGACTTTTATAAGACATATTAGGACTCAGAGAGCTTTGGGGATCCATTAAACCATCGAGTTCCTCTAGTATCTAATCCTTGCAATCCAAAGTCTTTCGCAAAATCCTAAACGCTCCTTATTTTGTCAGAAATAAAACCATCCATAATGACCTTAATGTCCCATTTATTGCTGATTTGATACGAACCCGATACCAATCTTTTCATGACAAACTTCATTCCTACTCATAACTACTAGGTTCAAGCCTAGCTTCCTCTTCAATTCCCGATAATCCTCCGAGGCGTCTGAAAAGAAGACGTATTTTTGGACTTACGGAGTAGAGCTTTGGGACTCTACTAAACCATCCAATTCATCTAGTATCCAATCCTTACAATCCGAAATCCTTCGTAAAATCCTCAATGTTCCTTATTTTGTTAAGAATAAAGTCATCCACACGACCTTAATGTCCCATATGTTGCTGATTTGGCCCGAACCCGATATATATCCTTTCATAACAAACTTCATTCCCACTCAAACCCTCTAGTTTTAAACCTTCCTCTTCAATTCCCGATAATCCTCTGAAGCGTCTGAAAAGAAGATGGACACGTGATCTTCTTATTTGAACTTTGATTTGAGTACTACCAGTGGGTAGTTTCTCTACTTGTCATTATCATGTCATTATGTATCACATAGCCAATTTACTTGTTATATTATTGTAATACAGATGTAAATATCAATAAATAAATTTTAAAAAAATGTTTTAGGTTAGGAGGTGATGTGATGTGATTAGAACTAGTCTTGTACAATGTTTTTTTTTTCCGTGTTACTTTTATTCTCAGCCGTGTTCCATGGTTTGCACAATAGACTAAGTCGATCTTGTATTGTGTAATTCATTGATTGCACCCCCTCGCCATTTTACACTATTATTGTTTGATTTTATAGAGGAGACATTGACTTATGTGATGGTCAAAAATTTACTTCTTCGGTTCCTAATACTCCTCCAAGGCGTCTGAAAGGATGACGGCCTCGTAACCTTCTAAAGAAATTTGTTGTTTGAGTACTACCCGTTGGTAGCTTCTCTACTTGCTTTTATCTCATCATATAGTATATTATATCAATGATGATGATGATTATGATGATGATGAGGAGGAGGAGGAAGAGGTGAGAGAGAGAGAGAGAGAGAGAGAGAGAGAGAGAGAGAGAGAGAGAGAATTCAACTTCCAGGAACTTGTATAAAATTCCTGCAAACGATGGACGGCTGCTTGGGTATTCCCACACAGGTAATAATACCTGGAAATTATGTCATTTGTGTATTAATTTTTCCCCAGGATAATTGTTGTTTACCTGTTGTACAGGATCCTCTTCAGGTTTTATTTCATTTTTTCTTCAGCTAAGGACATCTGGCGCCAATGAGATGATCGCACTTACAGCTCGAGCACGATTCGGATGGATCGAGCAAATGAGGAATTAAGTGGATTAAAATGGAATATGACTAATTTATTATCTTATAGTCAGTGATGATGGTAGCATGATGTCATTATTTTTTACGATATAAATCGGTTTTTTCATACTAAAATTAAAATATTTTGAAGAAATTGGTCTGGATAGAGGTCACTGAATGAAATTCTCAAGTAATTTGAGAAAATCTTTATTGATAGCCAACGTTTCGACCTACCATGTAGGTCTTCTTAAGGGCTATATGCAAAATACAGACAATATAAGAAAACGGTACAAATATATTAAAATATTTTAAATATAGATAAACCAAAAGAAGGTGAATACAGGCAAAAAAATTGATAAAGATGTACAGTAGGGTAATTATGAAGGCTAAAATGTATGAGTGCATACTATAAACTACTAAGTGCCAAAAGGTAGTAACCCACATCATGAAGAAAATAATAATAAAACAGAAAGTGTTGACAGTTAAAAAATAAGGTATTACAGATAAAAAATAAAAACTGAATATAAACTAGGAATGTTAAATGATAAAAATTATATGGGTAAATGTAGAAAATGATAAGAATTACGCACTAAAAATTATAGGTAATAAAAGAGTAAGAAATAAAAATTGTAAAATTATAAAAATCTAGAAACGAATTATGTAAAATAAAATAAAAATGAAAATAAAAAAAAGTTTAGAAAATACAGCATTAATATTGATAGGTAGAAAATACTTTATACTAGTGTAAAGAATATTAATTGCATAAGAGAATGTAAGAAGAGACTTTATATAAGTGTAAATAAGTATTTAATAATAATAATATCTAATAAGTATTTATATAAGTTATTATCATAGGTCAACAATTATCATCAATATAAAATTAAAATTATTATTTTAAATATAAATAAATTTAAATATTATTAAATAATCTTGCTAAAGATATACATATGCTTTATTTGATGTTCATAGATGTGAATTTGTTAATGTCTTTCCTGAAGAAGCATGCATTGTCATGCATGTTAGTTATTTTTCAATATTTCAGAGACTTGAAGTATTCTATTTTGGATTTTTACAATTACTTCTGTTATGTAATTGCTATGTTTTCTTTCACTCAGATTGTTCAGTAGTAATATAGGAAACTCGTAATTAAAAAATTCAAGGGGATGCAAAAGATTTTACTAATTTAATAATTTTCTGGCAAATCGTAAGGTGCTCTAGTGAACTGTCATCTGTTTAATTTTAAATTTTAATAATTTTATGAATCTTTTTTATTTTAATTACTATTTTTTATATATAATTGTAAATCCTTATTTCTTTATTTTTGCTAGATGCGTTTTATATCTGTCGAAAATAATATATTTTACCGATGCTATCACTAAATAATTCTTCATATGATCTATGAGTTATAATTATCAATTAATATCAAACCATTATGTAGTCATTTTATTACTAAGCACAATAATGAACTATATTTTTATTATTAGAGAAGAAATAGTTGACTGTAACTTCTAATGTAAGGAAGAAATAGTTGGGGGTGCAGTCAATGAAAACACCATAATAAGTGCCGACGTTTCGACCTACAAGGCTATCTTCAGGGCTATGAGAGAGAAACAAAAGAACGAAAATATATATTAAAAAAAACGTTGCAGTGACAAGAATATAGTGACATGTAATGTGGTGTACATTATATGTCACTATATTCTTGTTACTGCAACGTTTTTTATATATTTTTGTTCTGTTTGTTTCTCTCTCACAGCCCTGAAGATGGCCTACACTGTAGATCGAAACGTCGGCAAACAATAAATAAGTATGCACTTATTATGGTGTTTTCACTGACTGCACCCCCAACTATTTCTTCCTTACTTATATTTTTATTATACGTGTAATAAATGATTATGTATTTATCTTAGGTATTTCCTTATATATCGCCGCTGTCAAAACAATACCGCCTATGTACACTTTGGGTGATTTTACCGGAAAGAAAACATTTTTTTTTCAGAACTATCACAAATAAGATTGAAGAGAAGTATCAAAAACTTTTTTTAATAGTGTGTAATTCAACCTGTAGAATGCGTTACTGTCACATACTCATTTTCACCAAAAGTTGTAGATAGGCGCTACAGGCAGGGACGATATAAGATATGTTCTTTCTTTTAGATATTTTTCTGAGGTATGTTTTATAAAAGAATTTTATGACTGTTTTGAATAAATAGATGTGTATTTTTTGAATTATTATTTTCTGAATAAATAAATGGATATTTCCCTATTTTTATGAGAGATGTTACTTTAATCTATTTTTCATGAGATATTGTTTTCTTAAAGGTATTTTTCTGAGATATGTTTTTCATAAATAGTTTCTGAGATATGTTTTTTATAAAAGAATTATAAACTTTTTTTTTTAAAGAAACTCTCTTCTGTTCTATAATAGCAAATGAAAAAAAAACAACCCAAAATGTTGGCGAGTTAAAACAATTGGTGAGACCAGTTTCCAGTAGACTAGACAGCTAAGTGTGTAATCTCATTAACTTACAACACTGTCACTAATGAGACGTTCTGACGCACTCCCGTCCGCTAAGAGGTTGCCCAACTGTTCGTCAAGACAGCCTAGTACGTGAGCCTGCTAAAGCAGTTAATTCTCTCTGCTAACTGTTTCTTAATGCCCCATTCTTGTCAGGTTGTGACACTGCAAGTATAGAGGCTATTCATGTCTTATTTTGTACAAATATCTTTCCAATGAACGTATTTATCGTTAAACGTAATTACGCTGTATGCTAATAAAAAAGCACGTTCAATTATAAGCAAAAGAATAAACTCCTACAATACCTTATTCGGTTTGTACTCTCTAATAAAATAAAACACATGATGTTGTTTTTTCATGGGCTCTACTAAACCATCCAATTAATCTGGTATCCAATCCTTACAATCCAAAATCCTTCATAAAATCCTCAACGCTCCTTATTATGTCACACACAAACTCATCTATCATGATCTTAATAACCCATATGTTGCTGATTTGGCCCAAACTAGATACCTATCCTACCATGGCAAGCTCCATACACACTTGAATCCGCTCAAGTCTCTCAACTTGCTTCCCATACTATTCCCGATAACCCTCCAAGGTGTCTGAAAAGAAGATGGCCTCGAGGCCTTCTACTATAGAACTTTATTGGAGTGCTACCGATGGGTAGTTTCTCCACAAGTGTTTTTTGTTTTCATGTCATTTGTTCATATCAGCAAATTTACTTG
Source organism: Arma custos (assembly GCA_037127475.1). Classification (NCBI taxonomy): domain Eukaryota; kingdom Metazoa; phylum Arthropoda; class Insecta; order Hemiptera; family Pentatomidae; genus Arma; species Arma custos. The sequence continues at coordinate 108,418,555 of CM073762.1, read as the reverse complement.
TTGTAATATTATCACAGTTGTAAATACCAATAAATTAATCTAAAAAAAATGTTTAAATCAATCTTTTTTTCAAACTACTACTGGATATCGGAATCGCTGAAATAGAACTGCATCCAAATACTTTTTTAAACTATTACAACAGCGACAGCAACGAGTGGCCGGGTCAGCCAGTAATCAGTAAATTTGTTTGTGTGATTTTATTCAACATTGTACCTATATATGGGAATCCCCGAATGTTAACATTTGTTTTAATTCTACTTAAATAATAAAATTCTAGCCTTTTCAAAAATTGTTAATGCATTTGTTTATCTGTATTTTATTTATTTTTATTGAGTGTTTTTTTATATGGATATAACTTATTCTATTATAAATGTTTTAAACTATTTAAAAGATTACTATCAAGCTATCAAACACTATCAGTTGATAAAAAACTTATCGTTGAGTGAGAAGACATGTCAACGTCACCGAATGGACTTTGGTAGAGCCCACAGTTTACTGTCCAACATTCTCTATTTCATTACGCCTTTTAGATTTTTTATTCCTGAAAATACTTTTTTCTCAGTAAAACCAATGTTGTTTTTTCAAGTTACAAACGGTGCCGCTGTCTGAGTAAATGGTATAAAAAATGAAATAAAAAAAAGTGCGTTGAACCTAAAAAATTCCGTTCTTGCTTCACTAAACTACTAAACCATCCAATTCATCTCGTATCCAATCTTTACAATCCAAAATCCTTCGTTAAATCCTCAATGCTCCTCATTATATCACAAACAAACTCACCCATCATGATCTTAATACCCCATATGTTCCTGATTTGCCCAAGCTAGATAGCTATCCTTCCATTAAAAGCTCCATACACACTTGAATCCGCTAGTCTCTCAACTTGCTTCCCATACTATTCCTGATAACCCTCCGAGGCGGCTGAAAAGAAGATGGCCACGAGACCTCCTACAATAGAACTTTATTGGAGTGCTACCGATGGGTAGTTTCTCCACAAGTGTTTTTTGTTTTCATGTCATTTGTTCATATTAACAAATTTACTTGATGTAATATTATATATATTATATAAATAAGTAAATAATAATAAAGTGAAGGAACAGTCAATGTAAGAAGTAGACCAAAAGTCCTCATACAAGACTGAAAAGACAAGAAACTGCTCGACGTTTTCGCCTACTTCAACATTTACTGGACAAACGTTCTAAGCTCCCAATTAATTACAAAAGACTCATTTACATGACAGTTATCAGACGAATTTGGACATACGGAGATGAGCTTTGGGGATCTACTAAACCATCCAATTCATCCAAAATCCTTCGTTAAATCCTCAATGCCCCTTATTATGTCACAAACAAACCCACCCATCATGATCTTAATACCCCATATGTTGCTGATTTGGCCCAAACTAGATACCTATGCTTCCATGACAAGCTCCATACACACTTGAATCTGCTAGTCTCTCAACTTGCTTCCCATACTATTCCTGATAACTCTCCGAAGTGTCTGAAAAGAAGATGGCCTCGAGACCTTCTACTATAGAACTTTATTGGAGTGCTACCGATGGGTAGTTTCTCCACAAGTATTTTTGTTTTCATGTCATTTGTTCATACTAGCAAATTTACTTGATGTAATATTATTACAGTTGTAAATATCAATAAATTAATCTAAAAAATATATATATATTTGTAAAACAACTAAGACACATGATAGCTCCGGGTCAATACATGGTAGGGACTGCACATAGTCATAGTTCACGGTCGTGTTGAGAGATCGCATTGGCTGAGATCATGCTTAATCGCCAGTTGTTTGTTTATTCATTTAAAGTCACTCTATGCTCCTATGGGTCGGACGATGCTACTAAATTTTGCCAATCCATGTATAATTAGGGATCTTCAACGGGACCCCCATTTTATGTCCAATGCGAAGGGCGGCATAACTAAGGAATTTTACTCCCTTTAAAAAATCCTAGGGCCACCTGCCGGACCGCGAACCCGCGATCGTGGGCATAGTAGGCTATTATGCTAACCACTAGACCACATGTGAACTCTCATAATAGCCAGGTTTTTCACTCAACTAAGAATAGCAACTTTATATTCACTGGATGAGCCTCAGAAAGATCTGCAGATCTCTATAGATGTGAATAGATCAACTAATTTCTCAGCCACACTTAGATTAAAACTCTATACCTACAGCTCTGAAGCTCAATGTTCTACAGACTGCGATTTTACTTAGAAATTAAAAATATCTAAATAAATTAATAAGTTTTAATGTAATTTGGTATGATGGGCTCACCCATTCTCTATAATCTTCGGTGACCCGATATTACGAAGAATTGAAATGGCTCTACCCTCCCTACCGCCGTAAATACGTCCTAGCATCTTTCCTTTACCAAGTTATCCAATCCCGCCGACCATCTTACATTTTCGATCTCCTTCCATTCAAAACCACAGTCCTCTCCCGCAACACCCGTTCTCGGCTCTCAGACCTATATACTGCATCCCACCGAACTGCAGCTTTTGACAGAGCTTTCCTTATCCGATCCTCCTCCCTTTGGATCTCTATACCTTCTTCCATTCGTCGTTACAATAATCTTCCAACCTTCAAATACCGTATATTCCAGCACCTATTATTCCTACAATTCCCAAAAAATCGAAAATAGTAGGGGATCAGTTTTGACTTAATGTTCTCTTTATTCGATGAATGAATGATGTTTTTTTATGTACATTTGTGTGTGTTATTTTGTATTCATATACATGAGTGTGTGGAATTTAAACCACCTACATATGTATTGTTAATGTCATATAGATGTTTTTGAAATACTGTTATTGTAGGTAATTCACATTTTTTATTTGTTCATTTTTTCATTCCTTCTCACTAATTAAATTAATTGTAATAATTAATTAAAAGTAATTATTTAACACTCTAAGATATAATAGCTTACAATGCCTTTATTGTTATTCTATAGGGACTCGTCCCAGAATAAATAAAGACATTATTATTATTATTATTATAATTAGGATCAAATAATTCACAATCGATGTCTTAAAAGCACAGTCTCAACTGTATACTGAACCCAAGACCTCTCCACAAAACTAAGTGAAAACAGGTGTGACTACTACTGATAATATGATCAGATAATGGAACTAATATTTGATATTATCAGAGAATTGCCCACTGATTTAAAAAACTGCATCAGATATTGTAATAATCCTTCAAGTATTTTTTTTACAGGTATTTTTTCGGTTTGGTCCTGATGCCATCTTCTTCTCTTATTAGGCACTCCCTCAACAGAAGGTTATTGTGAAGAGTTCTCGAGATAGGATCTCTTGGAGAGTCCTTCGGCCAAGTCCTTGAAGTCATCCATTATATTCCTCGCAGTCGATACCTCAAACAATATCATCATGACTAATTATCGATATTCGCAAGGTTACAGCTTGTATTTTTATATTCTCCGGAATTGTCAGTTTGATGACCTAGTAAGGAATTCCCGAAGAGAAGTGCGCAAGAACGTTCTTGGTAGTTGAAGAACAAGCAAAACAAGTAATGGATTAACATACATTTCTAACATTTTCAATGAAGGATGGATTTAATAAATGGACCAATTACAAGATGAATAAACAGGATCTAAAATTAATAAAAATATAATTCGTTACCACAGTAATCATCTTAAGTGTGAAAGAAGGGTTTGAGAATCAATTCGAGATCTGTAATGTTTAACGTAAACATTCTGACTTCAAACGAGCATAATGTTGAAGAAAATTTTATATTCTCACGACCCTTCAGGAGTTGTAGTGATACAGATTTTTTAATATTTAGAAATGTATTTTTGATCATCACTTGAGTCAATAATAAAAAGTCTCCTCTATAATAAATCTACTATAAAACAATAATAGAGGGATAGTGTAAAATGGTGAGAAGGTGCAATCAATGAATTACACAATATAAGATCGACTTAGTCTATTGTGCATACGTTTCGGCCAAAGACCATCTTCAGGGCTAAAAATAAAAGTAACAGAAAAAAAAGCAATGTGCAAGACTAGTTCTAATCACATCACATCACCTCCTAACCTAATACTTTTTTTTAAAATTTATTTATTGATATTTACAACTGTATTACAATAATACAAGCAAATGGAATAAGTGATACATAACGACATGATAATGACAAGTAGAGAAACTGCCCACTGGTAGTACTTAAATCAAAGTTCAAATAAGAAGATCACGTGTCCATCTTCTTTTCAGACGCTTCAGAGGATTATCGGGAATTGAAGAGGAAGGTTTGAAACTAAAGGGTTTGAGTGGTAATGAAGTTTGTTATGAAAGGATAGATACCGGGTTCGGGCCAAATCAGCAACAAAAGGGACATTAAGGTCGTTATGGATGACTTTATTCTTAACAAAATAAGGAGCATTGAGGATTTTACGAAGGATTTTGGATTGTAGGGATTGGATACGAGAGGAATTCGATGGCTTAGTGGAGCCCCAAAGCTCTACTCCGTAAGTCCAAATAGGTCGTATGATGGTCATGTAGGTGAGTCTTTTGTAGTTAATTGGAAGCTTAGAGCGTTTGTCTAGTAAGCGTTTTCTTTTTTTTTCAGCCTCGAAGATGCCCTAAATGTTAGGCCGAAATGCAAACACAATAATATAAGTTATAAGTCTTATTTTCTGTAATTTATTAACTGCACCCCTCACCATTTACGATATTCTTAGAATTATCCGGTCAACCATTTCCATTTGAATATTAACAATAATTGAGTTGTTGACATGGAAAAGGTGGTATGTAAAAAAAAAATTATTTTTTCTTTTTTCTCATAGAAAAGTTTTTAATTAATCATTCGTATATGATAGAAAAAATAATAAGACAAAACTGGGTGTGGTTTAGTTTTTTATCAACAATAATAGTTACTATTTTTCCATTGGAATTTTAATTTTTAGTAATCAAAACACTTTTTTGTATCCTAATTACTACCTCTCATGTCAATGCATCAATTATTCAAGGGATGCATTGGCGGATTTGAGGGGGGCCATGCCCCCCTCTAGAGTTGCCATTAGTTGATATTGACCTGAATTTTAGTTGGTTTTCAACAAGAAAAAAAACACTTTTTACACACCAAAATTATTCAGTATCGCTTTCTCAATGGGTACATCCAAAATCGGCGATTCCGAACTCTTTTGTTTTTCATTCGCATATAGATAGCTACCGCTTTGATCAAGGAGCTTATTTTATCCATGTTATTGTTTTCTGGCCTCAGCTGTCTTTAATTAAATATTGATATTTTATGTATCTTCATTCATATATGTAACGTATACATTCATAAAAAATTCATATTGACCCATGCCCCCCCCTGAAAATTCTCCTAGATCCGCCAGTGAAGGGATAGTATATCAACAATTTAATTCAGTTAGTCAGACTATAAATAATTTATAAGAAAACTACATTTTTATCTAAAACGGTCGCTGTATAATAATAATAATCATATTACTCTTTATTACTTTTTAAAATTTTAAATAAATTATTTGTAAGCTGAATGGGCAAAGTTCTGATAAAAATACTTCGTATTTGAGTAAATTGTATATTCAAATGGGAGTGGTTGACTGGATAATTCTAAGAATAGTGTAAAATGGTGAGCAGGTGCAGTCATTGCATTACACAAAATAAGAATCACTTATTTTATCGTGACTACGTTTAGTCCTAACATGTCTATGATCTTCAAGGCAGAGAGATGAAGAGTCCAACTGTAACTGTTGATTTCATATACAGTACTTAGTAAATACTTTGTTCATTTAGCGTCACTTTATGCTGCTATGGCTAATCGGACGATGCTACACTGGGAGCTCTAAATTTTGTCTATCCAGGTTTAATTAGGATAGGGATTTTTAACGAGTACCTGACATCGTACAGTCTCGGGACCCCCGTTTAACGTCCCTTCCGAAGCACGGCGTAACTAAGGATTATTTACTCCCTTAAAAAATCCTAGGGCCACCTGCCGGGCTACGAACCCGCGATCTTGGGTTTAGTAGTTTGTTACGCTAACCACTAGACCACAGGTGACCGTAGTAAGTACTTTAGTGAGGCTAAGATAACTGTTGTGCAGGATATGATTTGGTCTACTGCAGTGTTCTTGGCGATTCAGAAAAGCTCAAGGAAGTCGTTACTGTTCTTTTCATCTAGCATAGCGAACGCCTTTGCGATCCGTAACGCAATCCCTAAACCCAATGAAGCTAACACGTCCCAATCATTATGCAAAACGGAAGATGGAACTTTCATAGTCGTCCGATTTCGACCGGAGATCCCTCGAGGTTGGTTTTCCTCATATAATTTCTCTTCGGAGGACGTGCGTTGACGGAGAAAGGACATGAGAGGGAGAGAGTGCGCAGAGGATCCTTTGTCGAAGAATTTCTTTATTGCCGGAGAATTAGACATCGCTTCGGCATTTCCACGATCAGGAAGGAGTGGAGAACGAGCGTAGCTCGCGATCTTCCACGGTGCATAATCTTCGACCGCCATTATGGCGGTGTTGAAGTCTCCCAAATGTCACGCTTCCGTCGTTAACCTGAGGTTAATCGCTCTTCGACGTTCGTGGTACCCTACCGTTACTTTACCGCTCCATGTATGATATCCCCATGACTGATGTATATGCAAAATCATCAAGTCGAAATTTTTTTTTTATATAACTACTTGAACAAGTAGATAATTGGTAATACCCATAATGTGGGACTTTGTACAACCAGCTGATGTAACCTGGACAAAAAGAATTTGTGGATTTTTTTGTTAATTTCTCTTTTCCTTCATACCTTCAAAGGCGAGAGATCATTTATAAAGATTGACCATTATTCGGGACAAGCGATATCTGGGACTTCTTTTTGCCTTCTTGTAATATTTCGAAACAGTTGCATAAGATGGTTTACCAATAATAGCATAACTAATGGGGTGGGTATGTACTTTCATTAAACATTAACACCTTTATTAAATAGAAATTGACTAAATAGATGGTTGTTAAATTCGAAAATTTCTTCTACTCGACTAATCTTAGCAGGTGTACCGCAACGAGCAATATTGACTTATCTTACTAATATTATAAATGCGAAAGTTTGTATGTTTGTCTCTCTTTCTCGCAAAAACTACTGAACGGATTTGGATGAAACTTTACAATAATATATGTTATACATCAGAATAACACGTAGGCTACAACAAGGGCGGATTTAGGGGAGGGGGGGCACGTGCCCAGTTAGACATCTGAAATTTCGGATTTAAGAGTAACTTATAGTCACAAACAATTAAATTATTTACTTAAAATAATCTGTCACGAAACTTTATGTGGCCGACCAAATTCCACGCGAGCGAAGCCGCAGGCAAAGGTAGTTTATTATAAACTATAAAAAATAAAAAACCTGTACCTCTACAACCCGTGAACGGTCTGGGGTTCAGTATAACGTAGAGACTGTACTGTTTATTGGACAACGGTTGTGCAATGGGTTTTTTGACCTCAGCGTTCTGAGTTAGCACTGAGCCATTCTGCTCCCTAATACATTATATACATAAATACATATTGATAATACATCCATTAACTCTGACGATGGTGTCTCAACTGAATGACACTTGGTATTGTCCTCAAAATAGAAAGAAAGCTCTAACAATTCAAGCAGAAAATGCTTTATTACTTTCTAAAAACTTCGGTGGTTCCTCCTCGACCAAGGTACGGCCAAGAAATTGAGGAAAGTTAGAGAACTAACTGGGGCAAAACAGAAAACCATTTTTGTGGCGATAAAGTAGAATCTGAACGAGATAAGTAAAAGAGAGGTTTGTGGTTAAAGCGGAGATATCGACCTAGGGATCCAAGGCGTTCTCAATATTTTTTTATTTTTTAAATCTTTCAATTTATTTTGCCTGTTATATTTTATTTATTTGTATAATATTATGAAAATACCATAAGTTATAAATTCTATGGTAAAAAGCTTATTCTAGCCTATATGAGACTGTTTATCTTTTGCTCACCAGGTAAGGCCGCATACATGCCCATGTATTATATATGATTGATATATCGCACTTTTTATACCTCAAATATATAATTGAGATATACAATAGAAAAAAAATATATAACTGCCTAAAAGTGGAGTAAATTCATCAAAAATTGAGCCCATTTCGTTTTATAGTTTTTGAGATAATATGTTTAAAAAACATATATTTTCCTTAAAACTGAGAAGTATTTATTTTTAGTATATTTTGGAATGCACTGAGTTGCCAAAAATCTTGGTTCAAATCCCGCTGGTGGTAAGACCCTTATTTAGCCTGTTAGCAGCCGGAGATGGATCGTATCGAATGGGATCTAGGACCCTTAGGGTGGATATTTTTGAATATTTTATTAAAAGTGCTCTTCCTAGAAATATAATCATTATAATAATCGATTAATGCAGCCTTTATAAACGAATAGTGATAAAAATAGGGTTCAGTACATGGTAGAGACTGGAGTCTGTTTCGGAAAACGCATGCAGATCACTTATTCGGTAATTATGAAATAACTCCATATGTTTGAGAAATTTAACATGCAACCTAATTATAAATCCTAATTATCACATTGTTTAATTCGTGTTCTACAATAAATTATAATGAACATTTTTCAATTAAGTGAACACATAAGGTGTGAAGAAGATACCTTTAAGTGTAAGAACATCATCAAAAAGGGCATCCGATGAAACCAATATTAAATGAAAGAAGAACTTCGAAGTGGTACTGTTACAAGAAGGTATGCAGGAAGAAGGTGGGCCTTCTACGAGGAACTTAGCTTAAGAGATGTCATCTGCCCTTGAACAGAGTAAGTCTATTAATTTATGCCTGGTCTCAGGATTATGCGATATTGAAGTTTTGTCTCAAGGAAATAGACAGAGAGGCAATAGTTGAATGGATCTACAAACTCAGAGAAGTATGTCCAAATGATATGTTAACAAAGCTTATAATTATTGGAGAAGGTCTTAGTGTTGAAATCGATGAGTCCTGCTTCTCCAAAAGGAAATATAATGTGGGGGAATGTAACCGCAGCAATGGGTGTTCGGAGGCGTATGCAGGGAAACTGGGGAGTGTTTCCTATATTCTGTCCTATGTATGCAATACGACCTGGGACAACAATATATTCTGATTACTGGAAGGCCTATAAGGGAATAAAGCAAATTGAAGGCATGAGGTATAAACATTATGTTGTTAACCATTCAAAAAATTTCGTTGACTTAAACACAGGTGCTCATACCCAGAGGGTGGAATCACTTCGGGCTTTAGTCAAACGAAGAAACAAGAAAGATTGTGGAACGAGTAGAAATTTGTTGGATTCATATTTCTGTGGCACCTGTGCATAGTGGGCTAAGTCGAATTTTCTGAATTTCAAGCTATCTACTTAGAATCCTAATTTGTTTCTCTTTCCTTGTGCCTAACACGCTAAGTGTTCCGTCCATTGCAATGAAGGATATTCCTTTGTGAACCGTGGGCTGATACTCCAATCTTGAACTTAAAATAAGTTCAGAAAAATCACGATTCTAAGCAGATAGCTTTAAATTCACAAAATTCGACTTAGCCTATTCACAGATGCCACAGATTTATGCGAATTCATATGGAGGAGATGATGTGGGAAAGAATGTTTTTTTACTAAGATTTTAGAAACAATTGATGATTTTTATTCACAAATTTAATTGCAATTGTTTTGTTTTGAGATTATTTATAAATATAAGCATGTTTTGTTATGAGTGCTTTATTTAATAGCATGTATAACATATATCAAAAAAATAATCTGCACGATTCCACTGAGATCCGTCCATGGCTGTTAACAGATTAAATAACTTTTCTGATACAGCTCGAACTGGGAACCTTGAGCACAGAAATTGAGCACCCTACATGCTGAGCTACACTCCTTCCTAAAAAGAGTTTTTTTCGATTAATCGATTTATAATTTAATTTACTAATGGTTACATCAGGCATTAATGTAGCGAGGCCCGCGAACGAATTATATTCTCTGTTGCTGAAAAATGTAGACTTTTTTTGTATTTATTTTTACTTAATATTATTTAATACATTGGATAACAGCATGGAGGTAATTTATTCTTCCAAAGATAGAGCAGTTTCATAACCCCGGATCGAACCCCCTGGATTTTCTCCAGTTTCCAGTATAACGTTGGAACGAATCCGAGCTTCCGCTATTCAGTATCGATTCTTCTTGAACAGACAATATCGATTCTTGAACATAACGTTGGCGATTATACTTTGCCTTTCACTGTACAGTGCAAACTGCTTCAATTACACTGTTAAGCACGTACATACACACTGGAACATTAAGTGAAGTAAAAAGCTATTGTTGGAATTTTTTATTTTTGTAATTTAACATTATTAAAAGCCATACCAGTTGATATTTTACCAGCACTGTTATTAATTTAATGACACTAATTTAATGGTTTCATTAAAATTAAATCTTACTAATATTATAAATGTGAATGTTTGTATGTTTGTCTCTCTTTCACGCAAAAACTACTGGACGGATTTGGATGGAACTTTACAGTAATATAGGTTATACATCAGAATAACACATAGGCTATAGCAAGCGCGGATTTATGGGACGGTGCAAGGGGGCACGTGCCACCCCCCCGCCAGTATTTTAGGTACTGTGGAGAATCCATTATTGTACATAAATAAAGGCAAATCACATGATATTAGTTGTTAAAATAACAGAAAGAACATGAGTGAAACTATTTGTTTTGATATCCTATTAATCTTACTAATATTATAAATGTGAATGTTTGTATGTTTGTCTCTCTTTCACGCAAAAACTACTGGACGGATTTGGATGAAACTTTACAGTAATATAGGATATACATCAGAATAACACATAGGCTATAGCAAGCGCGGATTTATGGGAGGGTGCAAGGGGGCACGTGCACCCCCCCGACAGTATTTTAGGTACTGTGGAGAATCCATTATTGTACATAAATAAAGGCAAATCACGTGATGATCTATTTGGGGGCACGGGGGCATGTGCTCACCAATCTTCTAAAGATAAATCAGGAACTTAGCATCTTGAAATTTGTAGTTAGGTTCTGTGTATAGTTTAAGAAAGAAATTCGGATAATTCCACTCCAAGGGTTTCCCCTTTAATATAATAGGGGTTCAAAGGTTGTATAGAATCCGTCAGTTTTGAAGTTAGACATCTGAAATTTCGGATGTTCGAGTAACTTATATTTAAAAAATTAATTAAATTATTCATTTAAAATGATCTTTCACGAAACATTATGTGGCAGGCGGAATTCCGCGCGAGCGAAGCCGCGGGCATAAGCTAGTGTTACTATAAGTGAGAAGGCAGGTGATTAAATAAGGAACTGAAAATAAGGTTGGTGAGAGTGTGATAGCTCTATCGATATTTTAGATAGCAACGAATACTATCGATATTTATATGTTTAGATATGGAGTTAAGATGGTAGCCGTATATTTCCTAAATGATGAATCGATTAATACTTTATGGTTCCCAATGATGATGGGGTTTGTATTTTGAAGTCCTTTCAACACGAAGAACACATATTTTTACAGTTTTATTTTAAAACTTCCTGCTTTAAAAATTCAGAAAAAGAGTTATCAATGAAAATATAGTTTTAAGGTCACATAAGTCCAAAAATCATTGTATATATAAAGAGTCGGTATATCTGAGAATATGGACTATACAGTTCGAAAACGAAAAACTGTACAAACATGAATTTTTAGAATAGTCTAAAATAATTTTTTTCTTATTTAATATATAAAAAACAACCTTCTATAGTTCCTGTTCGGAATAAAAAAATAAATAAATAAAAAAATTTCAAAAATTCGGCTATTGAGTAAAGAAGAAAAATAAATTTCCGTAAATTACAACAGTAACATACTTACATGTTCCAACATTTGAATTGACTATCATCAAGTTGTTAGGAACTTGGATCATTCAGACACTTTTATATGCTTATTGAGTATCATCTCAGGCAAATCCTCTTGTTCTAGGAACTGAACAGTTTCTAAAACGTACTGAACCCAAGACCCTTCATGCGTTATAGTGGGCACGGATGTTTTTTTTTAACAGCTCAATTTCTTAACATTTACAACTGTGATAATATTACAACAAGTAAATTTGCTTATATAAACAATTTGACATGAAAAAAAAATAGAAGGTATCCATCTTTTCAGGCGCCTCGGAGGTTTATCAGGAATAGTATGAGAAGCAAGTTGAGAGACTAGCGGATTCAAGTGTGTTTGGAGCTTGTCATGGAAGGATAGGCATCTAGTTTGGGCCAAATCAGCGATATATGGGATATTAAGATCATGATGGATGAGTTTGTTTGTGACATAATAAGGAGCATTGAGGATTTTACGAAGGATTTTGGATTGCAAGGTTTGGATATGAGATGAATTGGATGGTTTAGTAGAACCCCAAAGCTCAACTTCGTAAGTCCAAATAGGTCTGATAACTGTCATGTAAATGAGTCTTTTGAAATTAATTGGGAGCTTAGAGCGTTTGTCCAGTAAATGTCGAAGTAAGCGAAAACGTCGAGCAGTTTCTTGTCTTTTCAGTCTTGTATGAGGATTCCAAGTGAGACGTTTGTCCAGATGGAGTCCTAGGTGACGTGTCTGTTCGACAGGGATCAAAGAAATATTATTAAAGGATAGTTTTACGACGAAGGGTGAAGGTAATTTGGGATTTGTTAGGATTTATTTTATTTTTGACACCATTCTTAAAGGTTTGAGATATGGTATTGAAGAGATTGGGATGCAACAAATGGATTCTTTTTTACTTATTTATTTTTAAAATTAAATCAGGGAAATCTGTTACTAAACTCATTTCATTATACCACTATTTGAGCTCTTTCTGACAGGTTTGATGAAAAAATCTATTTGTTTAGTAAGTTAAATTCACCATTATAAGCAAATCGACTTGATTTCATGCTTTTTTTTTCTCACTTAATCTTACTAAATTACAGTATATTTTTTTCGTTTTTCATCTACAATTTCCTCTAAATAAATTGACTGCACTTAAAATGAATCACCGCGCCAACCTCTAATAGCACCTTATAAAACTTCTTTTGTTTTTTTTTTTATCGCCTGCTGGGTAACCATTAACAAGACAAACCATTCGATTAATTGTATTTTCACACGTTTTTTTCGACGAACTGTTGATTACATCGTTCACTTACAATTCCTCTTTGTCTTTAATTCCTGAAATGAAGCTATGATATCAGAGACACCCGGATGATTCCCCACCACGAAAAAGTGTTAAGATAAATTTATAACAGTGATGAAGGTTATGATCATTGATGTATTTGTATACTGATAACAGTTTCAAAAGTCGCCATCCAATGATTTTCGGAAAGTTAAACAATTTTATATGAATTTATAATTTTTTATAATTATTGGTCATTTTTTAAATTGGATAAATTAATTAAAATTTATAATTAATGGTTAATAATTTCTTCTTTTTTTTTAATAGTCTAAACTAGTACCAATTTTATAGATTATAATAAAAATTTCCCTTTTGGGAAAAAAATAGCCAATCTGAAGAATTGGCTTGCTGTATCTCATAACGATTAAATTGACGGAAATGTGGTAAAGACGAAATTAGAAAATCTGAACACTTTTTTCCTTACACAAATATTTCAAAATTTGTATAAAAGAAAAGTTTCATTTCACAAAATAAAGAAGAAATAAAAGGTTTCCATTGTTTTGCACGTATTATATGTTTAATCTAAACATTCAATGAAATTTTGGTTACAGACATCTAATTGAGATGAGGCACCTCAAAAAAATAAAAAATGGAAACCAACAGTGAAACAGAAATGAAAAATATATTCTTATAATTTATTTTATTTTTATATGATATAATTTTTTAAATATTTTATTTGAAAATCACCACGGAGAGGTGAAAATCCCGGGTTCGAGTCCCGGTCATGGCCATATCTTTTCTTTTCAAATAAAATATTTGAAAAATATATTCAAATGAGATTTGAGAAAAAACAATAGAGAAATGAGATATATTTTAACTGCTGCTTAATGTATTTAATGAATTATTAATTTAATCTTTTTATTATGTCAGGTAATTTATTTTTTTTAAATTTGATTATAACCAAAATAGATTTTTGAACAGTGTTAACTCTAATTTTCGAAAATATATTCTTATCAGATACTGATTAAGTAAACTGGGCCTTGATCCATTCACAACTGATTTTTTTCTTCAAAAAATTAATGTTTTTTTCTAAATTATTCAAAAATAAATAGCTCTTTACAGGGTACTCTTGATTGGTGGAAAAGCTTAAGCTCTATGGCGGTCGAATTACCTCCTTAAACAAAAGTTGTTTTATGAACAGAATCCCTACGAAGGATTGAACTCAAAACCCCTCATGGATTGTAGTGGTATACTTTATCTTTTTCGAGATCTCATACATACCTTTATGTTTTCATAAAGATAAAAAATGAGAAAGTAAAAGAAGTACTTGATGCAAATGATCCTGACAAAGAAAATGCTCATCAAGAAAGCTTTCTAGAGAAAAATGCTGGGACAAAACAGCTGAGAAGCACCGAGTGCATTCTTACGAGAAAGTGCTTAATGTCACGTTGGAAAAAAAATCTAGGCTTGCTCTGGAAAGTTCTAGAAGGGAGGTGTCGTTTCTCCGATCTGCATTAAGAGTTCGTTGCTATGGTTACGTCATATTAATTAATTAATCGAAAAATTTCACTTGCAGATATCTCCTTTTAAATCATTCATGAAGTTATAAAACAATGCAATTACATTTAAATAATTAAAGACAAGAATAAGTTAAAATTCTATTATCACATTTTTCACAACATACTTTTTATATTACCTAATTTTCATACTAATAGTTCTAATTATTTATAAATTTATTGTTTGAGTAATTTAATGGCTATTCTAATTACTTGTTTTCATATGTTTTATGAGTTAATTAATTCGAACTGTTAACAGCCATGGAAGGATCCAGTGGGATCTAAACAATCTCAACTCAGCGTCTATTATCCTAGAAGTAGTGCAGTTTCTACCATGTACTGAATCCTAAACCCTTCATAGATTGTAGTAGTATACTTTGTTTTAGGTTTATTTCCTGCATCCTTGACCAATTTCTTCATAAGATTGTACTTACTTTCAAATATAGCCTCATCAGTATGTTAAAAATCTATATCATCATTATTAAAATAATTATCAATTGATAATAACAATAATTATTTTTTCTGGAACCAGTTATTTTATAATAAAACTGCATTAAATGAAAATATGTGGGAATTTTTTTTTGTGCGAATAAACTTGAATAATCAAAATTAATATTTAACCGCCTTTATCTGTTACGTAAATATCCGAATTAAAGTCTGGCCGATTTAGTTCTAATTACAGAAAGATTCGTTTTAAATAGCATTACGCCAAATCTAGAGGGGAAAAGGAAATGAAACAATGGACGAGAGAAGAAAATCGTTAAAGGAAATGATCATAACGATGAACTCTGGGAAAATGTCGAGGAAACAAAATGTGAGAAACACCTGTCCGTAGTGAGTTAGGAATCGAAAGTCCCATGAAGAATCGATAGGAATACTTTTGTATCGATATAGTTATCTAACAAGTGATCATGACATAATAAGTAATACTTTGTGAAGTACACGCTGATTTAAATAACCTGGTTTAATGAAACCTTCACTTTCAAGTCAGCTGATTTATGTTTATTATTAATTTTTGATTATATTGCCGTAGATTAATTGAACTCTTAATGCCTGAGAAATAGAGATAAGAATATGGGACATTTTAAGATATGATTTTTATTATTCAGGTGATGAACATAAAAATGAGCTTACATAGACTGTTATGAACTTTCATACACTGTTATGATCTATGGTTCATTTTTTGTTACCTTTATAGCAAAACAATATGGCGCCCATTTGACTATGCCTTCAACTGCTGCAATTATTGAAAATCGGTGACTGGTGTAATAGAAACAATATGACATACTTAAATATATATGTATATATAATTCTGTATTCTATATATAAAAGGTGATCACAGTTTAAACAGTCCAATGTCTGAAATTTTATTAAACAAAACAAAAAAATCAGTAAAAAATAACAAAAATTAAAATGGAAATACAATTAGAAAAAAATAATAATACCTGAATAAACTGAATTGATATTTCATTAAAATATCAGAATTAAATGAAGCGAAAGTTATATAAAAAATACAAGACTCAATCTTAATAAAACATGTGTTACAATACTAATTCACTATCAGTGGTAGGTTACATTATCATGCCAAAGCCTACATTATCACTCCAATGCTCATAAATTATTTTACATACATATATGCATATATGTGTGTATATATATATATATATATATATATATTTTTTTTTTTTTTAATTATTTTCCAAAATGATATAATATTCCAAGACTGTACATTCCAGAAGGCTAGTTGGGCAATGGCCTGACCAGACACCAGAAGTTGTGAATGGGCGTAGCAGGTTCTCCTCCATTCGGTCAAGGTCTTCAACTGATAATAATCTGGAATTTGTCCACAGGGGGCCGTCAAAGGTGTATTTTATTTCTTATACACAACAAAACAACAATGGCATCCGACTAAAAATAACAAAAGTCGTATATAGGCTAAAAAAGGAAGAAATTGTGAACTCCTTAATGCACCTACAGAACATATGATTTCAAGGCCATAATTTCTTTTTTTAAATCACTTTTACACTTCGTCACAAACCAAGGACAGTTCTTGTATACATAAACTAGCTTTTGCCTGCGACTTCGTCCGCGTTGATTTTAAATAGAGAATTTTTGTTGAAATTTGTGTTGAGTTTAAACGGAGAGTGAATTTTGAATTCCATAAATGACTTAAAACATTTATAAATTCAGCCAGCCTACCAATGCTTATCCCTTTGTTGATAGATTTTAAACAGTCCTATTAAATATTAAATGGCATAATTTCAAAACTATAGATAATTTTTCTATTGAAATCCACCTGTAAACTGAAAACTGTAATATATTAAGGAGTTGATTTTGCAAAATCTTGAATACAGTTACATATTATTACGTTAAAATTTAAAGCCTGCTTACATATTTTCCCATCTCTAACATAACTTAGGGGACGAATTTTCAAAAATCCTTTTTTAGAGCGCGTTGGCCTTATAAAATGTACCTACTGTCAGAATTCCAAGGCTGTAGCTTATGCCATTTTGGCTCTGGGATGGTCTTTTCAGTCAGGACAAACTCTTAGATATATATATAGAGGATCCCAACATTATAATTAATCATGTAAATAAACGAAACAATCAACTCGGTGAAGATTTGAAGGAAGATCTTTTAATTATCGAAACTTTAGAAACACTATTCAAACAAAAAAAATATCCTAACCATAAAAGAAGTCAGGAGTAAACAGACAGATAAAAGGAAAACAGAAAATTGTTAGCAAATGAAGAAATAGTCCAATTTTCAGGTTATAACGTTCTCCAATATATTTGTGGGTTAAATAGATAAATATATTTAAGTTAAAATACATTTTAAAAATATTAACATTTCGCTAATTTAATGAATCGCTTTAAATAAAGTCATAATTTTCTTTAAAACCCAAAATTTAATATTTTTTTAAAAATTTAATTTAAGTGAGATCTTAATGCTCAATAATCCCTTACTGTAAATTTACAAAATGCATTGTTAGGGAAAGAATGTGAAAAAAAATTAAGTCTCGACATCGCCGAAGTTTAATAGTGTGCTTGTTGACTATAAATCAAGGTTCTTAATAAGTAAAAACTTACATTTAATAATTTCAATTTTAAAAACGCTTATTTAACATGTAGACCTAGCAATCTCTTCAATTCCCGATAATCTTCCAAGGCGTCTAAAAAGAAGATGGCCACGTGACCTTATTTTAAGAAGCAGTGGGTAGTTTCTCTACTTGTCATTATCTCAATCACTTAGTCTATTTACTTGTTGTATTATTGTAATATAGTTGTAAACATCAATAAATAAATAATAAAAAAAACCTGTAGGTTCGATGCAAGTCAGTTCAATTCCAATTATTAAGTTTCCTGACAAAAGGGACCTATCTAGTTAAACCCATGAAAACAGGATTTCTGCCTTTAACCGTGCCTTGTTGCATCTTTTTAAAATATTTTCCTAGTTATCATAGATCCTGTACAGCAAACTTATAAATAGAGCTTCATATATTTAACCAATGAATTATCTATCTTCAGTAATAAGTAATTATGGTGTAAGCCATTTAGCTACCAAAGCATTTTATGCAAAAAAAAAATTCAACAAAGTCTCTAGAAATTTTCTCAACAATACTTCTATCAAAATCGACTCGCCAATGCCGGAAGTCCTTCGATGACTTCTTTATTTTTAATGACAGTCCTTCAGGCATTCCTCCATGGTTGCCAACATCGGACAAGGCTGGAGTATCATGCACATCCCCCACCAACACCCGGGACCGGAAGCATGACCTACGATCTGTGACCGGGAGGACGATACTAGGCGCGCAGGTCGTGACCGGTGTGACGTCACAAAACTCCAAGGTCAGGGCATCATCATCATCATCACTATCATTAGGATGGCCTCAGAGCCTTTTCGAAGAACAGGGAGTTTTTTGTCGCTCATCACGAACGAACCTTGCTAGAGTGTTTTTTTTTTACGTTTTTGTTTTCTCTACGAAGAAGAAGAAGAAGAAGCAATTTGCAATCCACGACGTACAATCGCAATAAAAATGGAAGAGATCTTGAAGGAAATTAAGGGAAAAAAGAAGAGGGTGTGATTCGGAGGTGACTACATCAGCGATGTTGAATAATAAACAGAAAAGAATTTTACTTTACAATTTTACCTCGAGTACTGCAATGCCATCGGTATTGCACGAATTTATTCAACTTACGTTAACAAAAGAATAGCGCCTAAGGAATTCCGAAAATAAATTATTGTTTGAACAAAATAAAGGCGAAAGAGAAATGAACCGAAAAGGCAATTTAAGGCGATTAATAACTTAATATTAATAAATAAATAAAACTAGGGTTTTTTAGAAAATATTAAAATCACACCCAAAACAAATGTCTTAGAATTGCTGGAAATTATGCAAAAGACACTAAAGTTGAAATTATGCATAAAGAATTAAGTATACCTTATATTAATATATTTATCAACAAATTATGTAAACAATTTTTTTTAAGTGTAAAAACAATAAAAACCCGCTTATAAAAAATATTGGGAACTATACAAAAATAGAGAACAGAGATAGTTGGGGAGAGGTTGCAGTCAAAAAAACACCAAATAAGTACCAGACTTATATTTAGTTAGTGCCGACGTTTCGACCTACAATGTAGGCAATCTTCAGGGAAACGTCGGCACTAACTAAATATAAGTCTGGTACTTATTTGGTGTTTTTTTTTACTGCACCCCCCAACTATCTCCGTTCTCCATTGTATCATCCAGTCAACTATTTGTATGTTAGTAGTTAAAGCACTTGGCCATACTACTACACCGAAAGTATTTTAACGAAGTGACACAGGCAATTTATTTAATATTTATTTTAATTTTTCGTATTCCTAATATTTTGAAAGAAAATGTTTGGTTAGGAATGTGCGGATAGGATCGTAAAAGAACAAATATAAATAATAATAAATTTTTTATTTATTCTGGGACGAGTCCCTTTAGAATAACAATACAGGTATAGAGTGTATTATTATGTCTTAGAGTGAGAAAGAATTAATGAGAAAGAAAAAAAAAAGTTGCGAATTACCTCCAGTGATAATTTTAAAAAGAGAAAAGAAAAGAAAACAGAGTTCAAGAAATAAAAAAAAACACAGAAATAAGATTAAAATAGTTATATAAACATAAACTACAGATAATTACATATGTTTGCAAATTACAAAGTTAAGTAGAAACAAAGAAAGCAGAAAATGAAACAAAAATATGAACAATGTCAACTAAAATAACTTGTTTTTAAAAATATCTAACTGGATGAGTAAAGCGTCAATAATATAAATATATATAAACAATGATATTAATAAATAAATAAAAACAAATCATTCATTTATAAGTTAGAAAATATTAATCTAAAAACTAAGTATGTTATTTCCGATTTTTTGGGAATTGTAAGGATATAAGGTGATTGAATATATGGGATTTGAAGGTTGGAAGATTATTGGAACGACGAATGGAAGAGGGTATAGAGTTCCAAAGGGACGAGGATCGGATAAGGAAAGATCTATCAAAAGCAGTTGTTCGGTGGGATGCTGTATATAGGTCTGAGAGCCGAGAACTGATGTTACGGGAGTGGACCGAGGTTTTGAATTTAAGGAGATCGGAGATGTATGATGGTCGGCGGGATTGGATAACTTGGTAAAGAAAGGAAGCTAGGGAATACTTACGGCGATAGGAAGGGCGATAATTAATAATCTTTTAAATAATTTTTGGTTTTCGATAACAGATTTTATGGTTTTCGAAGCGGATTTCAATAACAGCGTAAAAAAAGGTGAATTGACTCTGAGGCATCTGCATACCTTCTGGAGGTACATCCAGCCTCTACATAAATTGATACCCATACTTGGGCGGCAACCATAGCCAAATCCACTTCTTGTACAAACATTGGCTAAGAAACCGTACAATCCCTACCAAGTTCCAAGCTAAGTACTCTTGTCTTATCCCGGCCCTGGACATATCTTTATTATTAAAAATAAAAATATTTAAAATTATAACAATTGATAAAAAAATAAATTATAATAATATATTAATGACGTAAGTCAACATGATCCTAATTAAAGTAATGTTCAATAAACATTCATCCCCTTGTATACATCGCAAATTTTGGGAACACCTGGATATGGTATCAGTGAACAGAATGGATAAGTACTCTTGTAGTTGTAGAGGTTTGTAAAGTTAATATTTTCTCTCACCACAGCCATTTTGATATTTCCAGTTTTCTCTTTTTTTTAATAACCAAAAAATGAGCTTGAGAAGAGATCAATCTAGCCATTCATAATATAACAGTACACAAGTGTCCAAATGATCTTTTAATCGTCGTATCCTCTTGTTTCATTCTTCTTTGTCAGAGGAATTCCCAAGAGCAGGCAAAATTTTCTTAATAGGGAATATCCACACTCTTACCCCGTGAGAAAGAAAAATAATAATTCAGAAAATTAGATTCACTGCTCTCAATAATAAATTCAAACTCCAAATTGACTGACTTTCTAAAACAGAGCTGTTCTTTAGTAAGAAATCAAAATCATACTAATGAAGAAATTGGTCATTGATGTAGACAATAATCCTAAAACAAAAATCTGTATCACTGCAACCCAAGAAGGTCTTGGATTCAGTAATTGTTAGAGACTGCACTGTTTCTACAAAAGCTCAGAGGGGTACCCATAGGGTTTTCCAATTTAGGGAACGAACTTTATAAAGACAGTGCGAGTCCCAGTAGGATGCTAGATCCCATATGATCCATCTCCGACAGATCTTCGCTCCCTATATATGGTTATAAGCAATGTAGGATAAAAGTTCCAGGGTACCAGCTAATACACAAGTACCAAAGGCTTATACCAAAAAATTAAGAAAATAAAAGTAACATCATCTTAGCGCCATTGTATATAACAAGAAACGGTATTCTTTACTATGCAGGAGATCGCCGGTTCGCAGTCTGGCAAGTGGCCATAGACATTTTTAAATGGAGTAAAATATCTTGGTTATATTAAATATATAACAAACACACTAACACGGCTTATAATCTTGAATATAGCATTTTAGTTATATATCACATGTTAAAAATATCGTGAATATCCTATATATTAACATATCCAGTTTATAACAAAGACCTTAATCGGGATAAAATCGGTTAGGAACGCTAAGTGGCGTGGGAATGTTGACAAAATGTCACTACTAGGACACAGAAGATGTCGATGACCTCTTGGGGGCAAATATCGGTGGTAATGTATTCAGGAGGAAGAGAAAGTGAATTAGTGTCCTTCGAGCAGACCTATAATTTACTCCTCCGCCTCTTCGCGCCACTTTCTCTTGGAAGGCGTTGCTAAAGAGATCCTGGCTCGATGCAAACCAATCCTCAACGGAATACGTCATACTTATATAAACAAAAATATATACATATATATTTCAAGAAAACTGTGTCGCTAATATATTAACGTTTTTTTAAATTTTTTATTTGCCCTTATAGCCACACAACCTACTTGATATAACAGCTGTTATAATTAAAGACATAGGAGAGGTTACAGTTTTAATGTAAGGTTATAAATTGTTTAAATTATTATGTGTCTTGAGTAAGCTACAACTTATCTCCTGCAAGATATAAACAAACACAAGGCTTTGAATGCTGTCTCTTTTCTTTTTTTCAGGTGAGTTAATGTTTTGTTGCAAATTATTGTAATTATTTAAGACTTGTAAATATGTATTGTAAATAAATCTTTTTTTTTTCAGATAAACACGAATCAGTCTTTATTTTCTTACCCAAGAATATAAAATTATTTTATATTTAAATAGATAGATGCAATACCCATACTCTAATTTATAATAATTTAATTGAAATTATTGTAAAAATATTTAGTATTTTTTTTTGTATAGATTTATGTTTGTTTGTTCATTTAACTTCACTTTATGCTGCTATGGCTAATCGGACGATGCTACATTGGGAGCTATAAATTTTGCCTATCCAGGTTTAATTAGGATAGCGATTTTTAACGAGTACCTGACACCGTACAGGCTCGGGATCCCCGTTTAAAGTCCCTTCCGAAGGACGGCGTAACTAAGGATTGTTTACTTTAAAAAAATCCTAAGGTCACCTACCGGGCTACGAACCCGCGATCTTGGGCTTAGTAGTTTGTTACGCTAACCACTAGACCACAGGTGACCGTTTTTTATATATTTAATTTTAAAAATATATCTTTCCTTTTAATAATAGTAATAAGTCTAAGCAAACCCGAAGGTTCAATGCCGATACTACCAATCTCTGCTTACAAACTTCCGTCCAGGGAGCACTTCCCAGACCCAAATCCTCCAGATTAGTCTTAACGTCGTCCCTCCACCTACACCTCCTATTCCTTAGACATTTACCAGTCGGTACAATGCTTAT
Source organism: Arma custos (assembly GCA_037127475.1). NCBI lineage: Eukaryota > Metazoa > Arthropoda > Insecta > Hemiptera > Pentatomidae > Arma > Arma custos. Next base: position 108,395,454 of record CM073762.1, on the reverse strand, counting down.
AATCTTTTTAGGAAGTCGTTTGTCACTAAGACCTGCAACTTTACAAGCCCATCTTAATCTTCACGAAGCTATCATTTGAATAATATCAATCGGGTGTATGTTTCGCAATTCCGCGTTGTGTAATCTCCTAAATTCACCAGAGGTCTTATCATTTTTTGTACCGAATATTCCACACACCTTATTTTCGAATACTTAAGACGTTCATCCTTCAGCATTATCGTTTTAAGTCCGTAAAAAAGATTTGGAAGGATGATTAAAAATATTAATTTTTAGATTTCGAAACAAACGACACAAGCTTTGTAATGTCAAGATTGAATAACTAGCCTTTAATTGCGTCTTTATTTCCTCTTGAATTTCGTTTTTTCTATTAATATTGAAAAGTAAAAAGACACCTCACATAAATGTTAAGACCGTGGAAAAATTCCAATGTAAAGCCCTTAAACGGCACTAAAACAGGAAGTGAAATTATCTGTCCAACGAGACTTAAGAGCTTTTTGTTTGAATTTTTCCACGGTCTTAACATTTATGTGAGGTCTCTATTTACTTTTCAATATTAATATATTTTTTGGAATAGCCATAAATCCACTGGTTTCTCGATAATGTTCTTTTTTTTTCTTGGATTTTTACTTTCATTTTTTCATATGGTCTTTTGTCTTATGTTTTTGCGTTGTTTACTATTATTTTTTTTTTCTGTTGTGCTTTTTGAAGTTTGGTGAATGTATGTTTATTTTTCAAATTCTGGAGTATTTATCAGCTGTTTTCATCTAACCTTATCCAGCCGGGGTCGATTCCTTATGATTCATTAGTTGCATTTGAGCCTTCGAGGTGGTGGGATGTTTCTTGGGTGCATTATTCATGTTTTGTTTTGCTGTTATTCTGTTTCTATTCTGAGGATGCCTGAATAGGCGAAATATTGGACAGATAATTTCTATTTCTGTTTTAGTTTGGAGACTTAAGGGCTTTTCGTTGGAATTTTTCCACGGTCTTAACATTTTTGTTTTTTTATAGTTACTACCCTATTTACTTTTTATTCTATTTATTTTTTATAGTTTATACCCTAATTACTAAAAATTCTCGACTTGTTCAAACGTATTACCTCCTAAAATAAATATCACAAAAATCTCCCTTAAACCTTTCATTATTTTCGTTAATAATTTTATAATTGTATGAGAGGAAAATAGTTGGATGATAAAATGGAGAACGGAGATAGCTTGAGGTGCAGTAAAAAAAAAACACTAAATAAGTACCAGACTTATATTTAGTAAGTGCCGACGTTTCGACCTACAGTGTAGGCCATCTTCAGGGCGATTTGGAGAGAGAAGCCGTTTGGTGTACCGGCTAACTAACAATAATTGTTCATAATGTATACTAATTGGTTGAAGTGGTGCAGGCCTTCTTTTAATTACACTTGCACTTGAAATAATGATAGGTAATAGAACTAAATGTTTTAAAAATATAGAATAGATGACAAGCGACGACGAACTGATTTATTTAAAATCGATTATTATAATATTATCGATTCTAGAAAGGTAAAATAGAAGTTTTGGTTCGCTGTGTTTTGAATATGCAAATCAAAATTAAATTAAAAAATGTATTCTACTTCCCACGTAAATATTTCGAGAGGTTCTTCACCTTTGGTAATAAATCACGCAACCGTTCTTCTTAAGAATGTTTGCATTTTTCAGGGGAAAATTTTGTTTAATTTTATATTATCTAAATATCCTCATACAAGACTGAAAAGACAAGAAACTGCTCGACGTTTTCGCCTACTTCAACATTTACTGGAAAAACGTTCTAAGCTCCCAATTAATTAAAAAAGACTCATTTACATGACAGTTATCAAACCTATTTGGACATATGGAGTTGAGCTTTGGGGCTCTACTAAACCATCCAATTCATCTCGTATCCAATCCTTACAATCCAAAATCCTTCCTAAAATCCTCAATGCTCCTTATTATGTCACAAACAAACTCATCCATCATGATCTTAATATGCCATATTTTTGCTGATTTGGGCCAAACTAGATACCAATCCTTTCATGACAAGCTCCATATACACTTGAATCCGCTATCCTCTCAACTTGCTTCCCATACTATTCCTGATATCCTTCCGAGGCATCTGAAAAGAAGATAGCCTCGAGACCTTCTACTATAGAACTTTATTGGAGTGCTTTCAATGGGTAGTTTCTCCACAAGTGTTTTTTTTTCATGCCATTTGTTCATATATAGCAAATCTAAAAAAAAAAATTATCTAAATACAAATTATCAGTTTTTATTTCATTTTTCTTCAACATATTCATCCAGACCCGTTCACGGGTTGTGGTACAGGTTAACAAAAATATAAAGACCCTCTGGGATCTGCAGATCCTCCTGGGGCTTAGCCAGGCTTTACAAAGCATGTATCCTTGAAATAGTCTCCTAGCACAACCGTTGTGTTACAAACATATACTGTATCCAATACACTATATGGTATGTAATGGTACATTTGTTTTAGCTACATTCCAACCATTTAAGAAGCTTATATAGAAATTGACAACAAAACAAGTCCGTAAATTTATACGATTACAATACTCCGATTACCAGGAAGTAGGAATCAATAAATCGTAATGGCATAATGACGTAATAAGGTGAGTAATAGGAAGTTAAAACTAAAAATAAAAAAGTTTAGGTTCAAATCGAAGGGGGGGGGGATTCTAGGAAAAACTAAAATTATGAATGATTTATTTTTGATTTTCAAACATGGTGAAAGCTGAAATATAGGGCGCGCTCGCGACATCAGAAACTCACCTGTCGCAATAAGATTAGTCATGCACATTCAATGCATATCTTCAGCTGACAATGAGACCTTATTCAGGACTACCTCCGAAACCGATCAGTCATGTTCTAATATTGTTAAAGTGTATAAGGGATTCGTACTGCGCTCGAATTTTTTTTTATTTATTTTTTTTTAAATAGATTTATTGAAATTTTACAACTGTATACATAATACATCAAGTAAATCTAATGAAAGATAAATAATGTCCAGAGATAAAGGCAAGTAGAGAAACTACCCGGTGTTAGTACTCAAATAAAATACGGTGGAATTTCAAATAATATTTATATAATTTGCAGCCCCGGTGAATAAGTGTTCAAGTCGAATTTTGTCTAAAGTGAGTTAACTGTATTAATGTATTAAGGAAAGTTCACAAGTGGCTAGATCAGAAATTGGCTTGAAATGGACGAACTGATTATATTGTAACTCCATTTCAAGCCAAAGACTAAGAGAATTCTCATTCACGATTCTCATTATGGACTAAATTTCGATTTAACTGCTTAATGCTTATTTACCGGCGCTGCAGGTAAGTCGATTTTAAATATATATATATATATATATATATATATATATAATATTGTTTCATTTTCTGCTTTCTTTGTTTCTACTTGACATTGTAATTATCTATTGTTTCTCTCTTTTTAATTATTTATATATATATATATATATATATATATATATATATATATATATATATATATAATATAGACTTTGTATTATAATATTACAATGTATATACATATATATATATATATATATATATATATATATATATATAATAATAATAAATTCTTTATTTATTCTGCGACAAGTCCCTTTAGAATAACAATACAGATTTCTATACAGGGTATTATTATGTCTTATTAAATGAGAAAGAATTAATGAGAAAAAAAAAGTTGTGAATTACCTCCAGTGATAACATTTAAAAAAGAAAACAGATTACAAGAAATAAAAAATAACAGAAATAAGATTACAATAATTAAATAGAGAGAAACAATAGATAATTACAATGTCAAGTAGAAACAAACAAAGCAGAAAATGAAACAAAAATATGAACAATATCCACTAATATGACTTGTTTTTAAAAATATCTAACTGGATGAGTGAAGCGTCAATAATATAAACATATATAAATAATGATATAAATATACTTATGTAATGTATAAATAAAAACACATCATTCATTTATCAGTTAGAAAATTTTAATCTGAATACTGAGTATGTTATATGTATGCATACTAGCGACCCGCCCCTGCTTTGCACAGATGACATATTATGCCTAATTTATTTTATTATGTAGCTATGATAAACAAAATAGATTACCACGAACAGACAGACAGACACGGCCAAGGACTTTGTTTTAATATGCATAGATAGATAAGAGATATTATGCAGCGTCTTCGATGAAACCTCCCAGGTGGCTATACCTTTTCCAACATTTCCAACAATTATCGTTATATTCCATCAAATTTACATTCTCGACAAAGTATATACCTAAACCTTCCTGGTGTATCACCCTAGCCATTGGTGAAAACCGCATGAAAATCCGTGCGATAGTTATTGAGTTTACCGCGAACAAAGCGATCGAGGACTTTTGTTTTATAATATGCATAGATATTATCTTGAATAATTATTGGTTTACCGTATAAATTTGGAGAAATAATGATTAATATTTATAAGGAACTGACGATTCGAACGAGAACCACGTTGTTAATCTTGTTCAGAACTGAATACACAAGATATACAGTACTTGGCCATATTAATGTGACCACTGGATCGATTCGTTCTTGTTACATGTTTGCATTATCTTTTTTTATTACGCATACAAATCTACAACGTAAATGGAGTTTAAATATTGGTTTTATGGGTAAGTTAGTTATCTGATAATAATATGAAATTGAAAAAAATAGTTTCGAAAATAAATCTTTATTTTTTTTTAAATATTTTGTGGTGTCACCCTATTTACACCCTATTTTACATATTGATGAAAAAAAAACTATCAAAATATTTAAAATATATGATACAAATAATAAATCAATAATAAACTTACCGAATCCAACTTGTATTTAATGAAAAAGAAGCAATAAATGCACAAAAATTTCAAACACAAACTATGCACGTCGTCACTCGTAAAACAAAATGGCTGTACTAAAACCAATGCTGCAATTACATAAAAAAAACTTATAACAGTGTTGCCATTACTTAAAACAGCAATTTATTAAGACACGCGAAAGTATATAAAAAAAATAGGAAAAAACAAAAAGAAAATAATCTTTCTTGGTGGTCACATTAATATGGCCAGGGACTGTATAAAAAAAAATGTTAATTGAAATATTTTTTCAATTTCAAACTTTAATTTTACTCCAGGTATTTCTGATGTACCTTGCCTATTGAGCCCTGAAGAAGATCAGCAATGTGGATCGAACCGTTCTAGCTACTGGTTTATCTTTATTTAAGGATTTTTCTTTTAGACCTCCAATCAAGCCATTTATTTCTCTTTAAATTATTTTATTTATTTTGTAAAAACAATTATTATGAATTAAAAATAGACCAATCTGCTCAAAGCATAGTTAAATATTCTGATTTCTATAATGAAAAAGTTTAAAGGATCTTTCACATCATCCAAAATACATCGCCAAAAGGAAAAAATTAGTTATTCCAATTTTTATAAATATTCAATCTTTTTCTTCTACTCTTTTATGTTTCGGCTAAATGGATATAAATTATTTAATGAGTTACCAGTCAATAACCTGTGGAATCTACATGGACCTCCTAGCGCTCATCCAGTTTCGATAAAATGGGTACCCTTAATTGGAGAGAAACCAGGCGATTAAACGTGATCTCGGACAAATCCTGTTCCATCACAATCGTTGTCCTAGAAGAAAACCCTTCATGGATTGTAGAGGTACATGTTTTTGTTTTAATAATTATTACAGATACTCATTTTCATTTTCCTCTTCTTTTATTTTACATTATTTATTTAATTAATTTTACAAATTTTTCGGCAAAGATTCGTAGATGGGTGTTTGTAGATTCGGCATAGTAGTTTGTTATCATTCATCACCTCTGCCATGTAATGAAATTCCTTTATTTGTATTTGTATAAAGAAGGGACTAAATTTAAAGGTTTCGAAAAGTTTAAATACTTAATTATAATTTATAATAAATAGAAAAAATAAATTCAGACGGACATAAAGGTGCGAATAAATGCAGGAAAACCTTTTTATTATTCGGCCTCGACATTACTATGCAAGCGCTTTTTTCTTGAAACATAAAAATAAAGAATTATAAAATTATAATCCTACCAAATTTTCCTAAAATATTTTACAGCAAAATATGATTGGGTTCAAATTAACTTAAGGAGGGCAAAGAGAATTGAATAACATCAATAGAAAGAAAAAATTAATTTTAAAATATGATTAGGACTCCATCTGGACAAACGTCTCACTTGGAATCCTCATACAAGACTGAAAAGACAAGAAACTGCTCGAAGTTTTCGCCTACTTCAACATTTACTGGACAAACGCGTTAAGCTCCAAATTAATTACAAAAGACTCATTTACATGACAGTTATCACACCTATTTGGACATACGGAATTGAGCTTTGGTGCTCTACTAAACCATCCAATTCATCTCGTATCCAATCCTTACAATCCAAAATCCTTCGTAAAATGCTCAATGCTCCTTATTATGTCACAAACAAACTCATCCATCAAGATCTTAATATCCCATATGTTGCTGATTTGGCCCAAACTAGATACCTATCCTTCCATGACAAGCTCCATACACACTTGAATCCGCTAGTCTCTCAACTTGCTTCCCATAATATTCCTGATAACCCTCCGAGGCGTCTGAAAAGAAGATGGCCTCGAGACCTTCTACTATAAAACTTTATTGGAGTGCTATCAATGGATAGTTTCTCCATAAGTGTTTTTTTTTTCATGTCCTTTGTTCATACAGCAGATTTACTTGATGTAGAATAATTACAGTTGTAAATAAAAAAAATATAATTAATTGAATGTACTTTTCTTTAGCCCATAAAAATAGCAAAAATAGAGGCGCATTATTCTAGTATTCAACCCTTCAATTGTTTTTATTTTATTTAAAGTTTTGGTTTACTTTTTTGGTTCACATTCATAATAAAGTAGATTGCTGTATAGGCAGATGTGTTTTCATTTTTGCCAATACATAATATTATCAATTATTGTGTCGTTGAATCCACGATGTTTACTTAATCGATCACGAACGTTTCTTACACGAATGTTATGATTTTTTACTTTAGAAAAATAGATCACCTCAGAGTTTTTTTTCGATTGTTTTGAAACCTTCGTCACGTATAAGAGCATCGACTTCCTCTAGGTTCGCCAACTTCGTGACTACGATGGATCAGGAACCTAGTTTTTTTTCAGTCTTTTTGAAACGATTTCCGAACTGTAAATAAAAAGATTAATGTATATTTATATTACGTTCTCCATATGACAAAATAAAGTTTGAATAACGTTACATATGAGTTTCTGCAGGCTTATACCTGGTGCCTCTCGGTTGAGCGCGATCTTGGCCTAATCACCTCCCTTTGCTAACGGTCTCTAAAATGTATTGGACCCAAGACCATTCATTGGTTGTAGAGGTACAGGCTTCCTTTTGATTCGAGACATTTGTTGACCCAGTGGTTCAAAACCGACAGGGCAGAGACACTGGAGGAGAAGGATGTGTGCTAAGCGTGGAGCTGACTGTTGGCTGAGTGGCTATCTGGGTTACATAAAAGATGCCTAGGCTCTGCTGGTGAAAGTCTACACCTCCTCTGTTTTCTAACACACTCCTTGTATTAATAAGGGATATTTTCTCGAATATTCTGAACGTATACACGCATATATGTACATTAGGTGTATCATTATGGACACACATGCACGCACTATCCACACACGGTTGTTCTGTTAAAAAAATTAATGCCGTTTAAACAATACAAAGTTCAGTTTATAAGTTGAACCACTAGCTAAACAAATATCTTTAATCGTTGGAAAAAAAAAGAAGTAAAAACCCTGTTCCAAAACCGTGGTGGGTTCTGTACTTCGTAGAGACTGTACTTTTCAAAGCCAACAGTTATGCAGGCGTGAGCCTCATGTCTGTCTGTTGGTCTCACAGGGTTTTTTAAAAATAAATTCTTTTAAAAATTTCTAAATTACAAAGTCACTGTCAAAGTTCTTTAAACCGCTGAAGAAAATATATCGCTGATTTAGAAATCCGTCATTTCATTATAGAGAATGCAGTTAAATAATATTATGACATTTTTTATATAAAATATAATTTGGTTTTTATATCTAACGAACCTAAATTACAAAAAATTTTTAGGAATGTTATTTCAATACTGATAATACAGTGAAATATGGTGAAAATATTTTTGTTATAAATAATATTTTTGTAGCTATATTTCTTAAATAAAAAAAAATATATTCTTTATTTCAATTATTGAAAAAAACGTGAATATCTATAAAAAAATACTAAATGGGTAAACATATTTCAATATTTTTTCAAGAGAATCACTTATAGCGGCGGGCGAGTGAAGTGGCTCAGTGTTAGAGCACTGAGTTGCCATGCAATCCTGGTTCAATTCCCGCTGCCGGGAAGAATTTTATTTAGTCTGTTTGCAGCCTATTATGGGGTCTAGGACCCTCCTGGAGCTCACCCAGCATCTATAAATTGGATACCCAAAATAGGAGGTAAAAACCTGGTGGTTGGGAGTGATCTATGACAAATCACCTCCCTGCACAACTGTTGTCCATGAAACCTTACAGTCTCTACCATGTACTGAATCCCAGGCCCGTTCACGGGTTGAAGTGGTCCAGATTTTTTTTCACAAAAAGGAGTACGAAGTAAAAATTTAACTGAATTTCTAGAATAACAACTCTCGATTATTATTAACGAACGATTCTCAAATTATTCAAGACGTTTCGACATTCTAGTGTTTCAATCTATTTTTCTTTGCATCCTTAAAAAAACTCCTTTACATATCTTTACATAGTCAACAAGTCTAAAAAATTCTGTGAAAAATAAAATTAACAACAATAATCACATTACCATACTAATTTAAATAAAATGTCCAAAATAACTCATCATAAACATAAATCCCTTGAAAGTCATATTTAATTTTTTTCTCTGAAATTCTTAGGGGATCATTTGTCCTCCATGGTCAATAAAATAATATTACAAATGATCGCCTAAGAATTTTAGAGAAAAAAATTAAATATGACTTTCAAGGTATCTATGTTTATAATGAGTTATTTTGGACATTTTATTTAAATTATGTATGGTAATGTGATTATTGTTGTTAATTTTATTTTTCACAGAATTTTTTAGACTTGTTGACTATATAAAGATATGTAAAGGAGTTTTTTTAAGGATGCAAAGAAAAATAGACTGAAAATAACACTATAGTGTCGAAACGTTTTGAATAATTTGAGAATCAAGAATAAACATGACTGGAAAATGGTTTTCATTTCTCTTACCCTAATAAAGAAGAATTAAGTCCAGTTTAATAAATAAATAAAAAAAAATTATAAGAATTTAAAAAAAACTGTACCACTACAACCAGTGAACTGGTCTTGGGTTCAGTACATAGTAGAGACTACTGTTTCAAGGACACCGGTTATGCAAAGAGGTAATTTGTCTTAGATCACGCTCAACTGCCAGATTTTTCCCCCTTATTTTGGGTACCCTATTTTTATAATATTTTATAGAGACTGGGTGAGCCCCAGGAGGGTTCAAGAACCTAAATGATCCATCTCCGGCTGCAAACAGACTAAATAAATTTCTTGCCCGCAGCGGGATTTTAACCAGGATTTTCGGCATAGCAAATCAGTGCTCTACAACAAAAAACCACTCCGCTCCTTAAAATAAAATAAAATATTTGCATTAAAAATAATGTAAAACTCAAATAACGTATTCCCTTTGTCTACTTTATAAGTTAATATTAAGTGCAACTCGAAAGTAGAAAAGAATAAAATGCACTCTAACTCCAGGTAGTTCTAGCTTTTAATTCCATGCTATTTCCAAGGCAATCCGGTACCTTGTAATACGAACACTTGGCACAATCACTTCTACTCAAGTTGATAGGACGGAAAGTAAATACATTTATATATTTACAGTTTAATAAATAACTTGGAGTTATTTTTAGAAACAAACAAAGTATATTATTTATTTAAAAAAATATTTATTGTAATTTACAACTGTATTGCAATAATACAGTAGAACCTCCATATATCGAACCTTGATATAGCGAATTCCTTGATAAATCGAAGTTTTTTTATTCCCCTTGAATCTGCCTATCTTTCCTACGTTATTTTTACCTCTACATACCGAATGATTGGTTTAGAAGACCTTGATATATCGAATTTTCTAAGATTCCTTAGCTTACACCGCACCTCTACAAAACGAAGTGGTACTTTTCCAATCTAACGACGACCTACCCCAGCGCCCCAAGTGTCACTTTCGTTAACTACCTGCTACTGTTAGCAAAACCTTCCTTAGTCCTTTGTTATTGTTTGTGTTTAGTGGACGTTTATTTGTTTTCATGTTAATTATACAATATGAGTTGGAATTTGATGAAGATTTTTCGTGAGGTGATTGATGAAAAGTCAGCTGTGGTATTTCTACAGGAGCGGAACGTCATTCCCCGGAAAATATGTTGTAGAAAGAAACTGCAACTGAATATTGTTCTTTTTAATAAACATTGTTTATAATTGTTGCTAGATATCGTTGTGTTTAATCAATATTGTTTATAGTAAAAGTTTTATTATATCTTATTATTTATTGTCTATTTTAAATATTTCAATTTGAAACATTTTGTATTTCTTTTATTTTTAGCTATTTTTCTTTTAAAGAAAAACGATTTGCCCGGGCAATTTTTAAAAGAAAAATAGCTAAAGATAAAAGAAATACAAAAAAAAATCATATTTTAGCTGTATATCATCTCCTATTTCATTTCCTAAGAATCCTCTTGTCTGTTTACTATTTCAAATATATTTCAGGCAGGATAACCTGACAGGCTGCAAATAGTTGAGGTAAGTGCCAGAGGAGCGTGCTGGGGTAGGTCGTCGTTAGATTGGAAAAGTACCAACGAAGTTTTTGTAGGAAAACCTCTACATATCGAATTCAATTCGTTAAATATGAACCGTTTAGCCTGAACAGCTCGTTCTGAAAAGCATTGTCATCCTCAGAACTGCCTTTTCTCTCAAGTAATCCTGTAACTCCCCCACTCACATTTGTTTCCAGTTTGTTTCGGTTTCTGCTAACACTTGTGCAATAGGTTTCTTCTTCTGTCGTACTAGGTTAAGTATTGGATGATGCATTGGATAAAGTGTCGTTTTCAGGTATGCAATCTACAATTTCCTTTTTCAAAGCTCAGATTAATTTTTGTTTCACAAACTCAATATGTATCTGTTTTTTAAGTCTCTTGTTTTTTAAGTCTCTTATTTTATTGTCTCTTGTTTTATTGTTAAGTAATGACGAAGTATGGTTTTTATTCTAATTACGTATTTATTTTTTTCTCACTACTTTTAGTTATATTTGTCATAAAAAATCTTCATTTCAATATTCAAAAATAGCTATCTTAAGCAATGTAATTGGCCTAAATTGTATTGTTGTACATAGATGTACAAATATATGTACAAATATTTTAATAAAATAGGTACATTTTTTCTATATTACATTGAGTATATACATATTTTATTATGAACCTCTACCTCTGTATATCGAAGTCAGTCAGAAATCACCTCAAAAAATCGAACCTCGCTATATCGAAATCCTCGATAATTCGAAGTTTTCTCGTTCCCCCTGCGTTTCGATATACCGAGGTTCGACTGTACAACATGTAAAAATGATCGGTGATCTATAATGGTATGAAATTAAGACAAGTAGAGAAAATGGTAGAACTCGAATTACAAATCCAACTTAGAAGATCAATAGTTTGTTATGAAAGGATTGATATCGGGTTCGAGACAAATCAGCAACATATGTAGTATAAAAGTAATTGTGGATGGCTTTATTCGCAACGAAATAATGAGCATAGAGGATTGGATACGTGAGGAATTGGATAGCATAGAGGATCTTCAAACCTGTACTCCTCAAGTCCAAACAGTTCTTATAATAGTCATGTATATGAGTAAGTATTGAATTGGATTGAAACGGCAAGCAGTTTCCTGTCGTTTCAGTCAAATACGAGGGTTCCAAGCTAAACGTTTACCAAGATTTGGGCTCAAATATTAAATCTGTTCTGTAAGAATCAGCCGGATAATAATATATATTAAAATATTTGTTTATTTTTTTTTACTTTTCTATTACTATATATGTTTCTATTATTTTTTATATGTTATTATATTCTTGGTACTATAATGTTTTTTATAGTTTTTTTTTTTTGTTTTGTTTTTCTCACGTATCCCTGAAGATAACCGACAAAGTAGGTCGAAACGTCGGCACAAATAAAAAATAAGTCTTGACTTATTTGGTGTTTATTTATGACTGCTCCCCAACTATCTCCATTATCCATTTGCTTAAAACATTAAGCAAACAAATCTTTACTTCATTACCAATACCAAAACCCTAAAATTGAAGACCAAGTACATCTCACATCAACAGACGGCAGACAGCAATTCCAGTGCGTCTAATGAAATATATATTTTATTTTTGAATATTTTATTGAACGTCATTGAGTGATTTTGCTATCTCATGTTGATGTGAGAAGTACTATTGATGTGAATCGGTAGTGTACGTGTTTAATGTATCTAAATTAGCTAATTGTTGACTGATTAATTATTTTAAATGCTAAAGGCTTTATTGTTTTTAAATTTCCTATTTGCATTCTAACTAGCAGCTTTTAATGGATTTTAGTTGGATATTTCTCTTATAACAATATAATTATCATATTAAAAAGGGAAAGGTAAAAAGAGACCTTACATAAATGTTAAGACCGTGGAAAAATTCCAACGAAAAGCCCTAAAATCTCCATTTTTATGGCTTTTCGTTGGAATTTTTCCACGGTCTTAATAATTATCATATTTTTGTAAAACAAAATGAATTGTTTAACAACTATTTTGCAACGTATCACAATTGTGATTTACTTGGGGAAAAAGCAAGGTTGAGAGCAGTTCCGGTGAACAATGCTGTTGGAAGCACAATGGGTTTGAATCGCTGTGGCTTTTGAAGCATCCGCTTGCAGTTCGGTGAATAGTCAGTAAACATGGTCGAAGAATCGATATAAATCGATTGATATACAGAAAAGCCTGGATAACAATAATCAGAAAGTAGATTTGAGCCTAGAATGAAAATAGAGCCTACTGAAGCACCACGACTGTTCTGTAAACAAAATATATTTACAGGCCTTTTATTTATTTATTTATATATATACTACTTTTTTTTATCACTTTATTATTGAAGCATTACAATCTGCCACTTGTGGGCAATAAGTAATGGTGCTATATAGCTTACAATCATTCCATAAAAAAATATCCTACTAATATTATAAATGCGAAAGTTTGTATGTTGTCTCTCTTTCGCGCAAAAACTACAGAACGGATTTGGATGAAACTGTACAGTAATATAGGTTAAACATCAGAATAACACAGGCTACAGCAAGGGCAGATTTAGGGGGTGTGCACGGTGGCACATGCCCCCCAGACAGTTTTTTGTGTTCTGTGGAGAATCCATTATAGTAAATAATTAAAGGAAAATCAGGAATGGAACTTAGCATCTTGAAACTTTCAGATAGGTTCTTTGTATAATTTAAGAAAGAAATTTGGAGAATTCCATCCCAAGGGTTTCCCCCTTAATACAATAGAGGCTCAAAGATTATTTGGAATCCGTCAGTTTTGAACTTAGACATCTGAAATTTTGGATGTACGAGTAACTTATAGTTTAAAAAAAAAATTAAATTATTTATCTAAAATGATCTGTCACGAAACTTTATGTGGCAGACCAAATTCCACGCGAGCGAATCCGCGAGCAAAAGTTAGTTCTAAATATAAATAAAAATATACTGATTATCCGGGATTCTAAATGTAATACGCTATAATTTAAAAAACGGTGTACAGAAGCAAATTCAATTGGGCGCCAAAAATTCTTTTTTAATTAAAAAAAATGCTATAATAAACATTTTTATAATATTGTTATTTATTTAGGGTAAGAGAAATAAAACCGTTTTCGAGTTGTTGTTTATTCATTAATTTTCACTCTTTAGAGACGTTTCGACACTATGGTGTCATTCTCAATCTTTTCTTCTCCTGCATCTTTTAACTTTAATAAATAAATTAGCAATAATTACATTACTATAAATAATTTAACATAAATGTCCAAAGATAACACACTATAAGTATAGGTACCTAGAAAGTCATACTTTTAAAAATTCTTGGGAGATCATTAGTCCTCCATGGTCAATAAATAATATTGCATTAAAATTTTTTCATTTGTTTTATTTCTCTTACCCTAAATAAATGAAGAATTAAATCCAGTTTAAAAAAAGAAATAAAAATTATAAGAATATTGTTTATTTAAAAATATGGTAATTGTTTACATAAATAAAACAAATAGAAATATTTTTATAAAAATAGATGCATAATGCAAGTTGCATCTTGGTTTCGGAACTCTTAGGGCCAGTCTCCAGGACGATTGTGCAGGGAGGGACCACGCTTAACCGCTAGGTTTTTTCCCAAACTAAGGTTAACGGTTTTTCTCATTTATAGAGACTGAGTGAGCCCTAGGAGGGACTGTGAATCCTGCAGGATCCATTAAATAATTTATTTGCCATACCCGGATTTCAACTCAGAATATAGTCAGCTATCACACTCCATGAACTTATTAAATAAATATAAAATTATATCGAAACAATATTTAAAGTAACATTAAATACATGTAAATAATTATGATATGTATAATAATGATTTCGGTAGCGAAGTGCAGGTGTAGTATGTAATGTATCGACACAATTAATTGAGACCCAAAATGTTATTTTTAATTAAAACAAACATAAAATATATTTTCATATTATTCCTATACAAAAACATGCATATTCTATGAAACTTGTATGCATGCAAAAATCGAAGAAAAAAATTGTTTGGTTATTTTGAGCGCCAAAATATATTTTTACTTTAATAAAAATATGGCACTTGTTATTTAATTATATTATTCATATAAAAAATATTATGGTGTTTTATTCATAAATAAGACTAATACAGTTTTTTTTTAATATATATATAAAATATAATATTATATAAAAATGTCATTATAATTGTAATAACTTGGGTTCATAAATAAAATTAAAAAATTGGCGCCTGAACCAAACCGGTATTTAATTAAGAAGCAAAAAACCATTCACCAGTCCAAATTATTTATTTTTTTATTTACTATAAAGACGTTTCGACCCCTTGGGTCATTCTCAATTTCCTAAATGTCTGTCATGATTCATACAATATGTCTGTAATTCACCATATAAATTTATTCTTATAATTTCCTTTTTTTCTTTTTTTAAACTGGATTTATTGTAAATTTCATCTTCGAGAAAAAAAAAAACCTGCTTCCAGTCAATTATTTTATTCTTTATAAACAAAACGTTTCGACACTATGGTGTCATTCTCAATCATTTCCTTTTCTGCATTTTTTAAAACTGGAAAGTCAATACTTTAAAATAAAAATAAAATAAAATTCTTAAGGAGATCTATAGTCCTCCATGGTCAAAAATTAATTAATGGACTAATTAATTAATTAATTAAGGGACTGGAAGCAGGTTTTTTTTTTTCTCGAACATATAAATTTATTAACATCAACAACTACAAACAACAAATTGATATGGTGAATTACAGACATATTGTATGAATCATGACATGACAGACGTTTAGGAAATTGAGAATGACCCAAGGGGTCGAAACGTCTTTATAGTAAATAAAAAAATAAATAATTTGGACTGGAGAATGGTTTTTTGCTTCTTAATTAAATATCATCAATTGTAGTCCAGTAAAACCTATATTATAATCCAAACCGGTATTTGATTTGTATTTCTATGTAATTTTTATTTATTACAATTGCTTCTTTTTTTTTTTTAATGATTGGTAACAATAATAATTGTACTAAATAGGTTCAACATTAATTTTTATTTAATTGATTAATAAAATTATTAAAGTGTGATAATATCTATCTATGTCAAAGTTTGACATGTGTTCACTGTTTACATGCAGTTTGGCATCATAACTTGCACAAAAAAAATACACATAGTGCAATAAAACACTCACCATTTATTGAAGTCGAAAAGAAGATCTGGGCTAGCCAAAACAGTGTGCTGAAAAGACACACTCTCATTTTTCATCTGTTTCCTGGTTCACATCTCGACGATGGTAGGAGAGAAGGATACAAAGAGATAGGATGGCGAGATAGATCCGTAACGATTCAGTCACAAATGACACAGTTCACTGTCACCATGAGCTAGCGTGTCGTACGTTTCACGCGAACTTGTTAGAAAGACGGACTGGCGGAACACGACACAACTCCTCGACAGGCTCGGGCTGCACTGCCGCTCTCCCGCCAGCCGCCACCTCTCCCCCGCCCCTCTCCCTCTCCCAGCAGAGCAGGTCCCCCCAACGTCATCATCAACATCAGCAGAGACTTCAGTAGACATTAAAGAAAAAATAAAACTGTACCTCTACAACCCAAGAATTGGCTTCAATACTTTGTAGAGCAAGGGCGGATCCAGGACTTTTGTCTGGGGGGGGGAGCACAACGAGCAGACGGGCAAAAAAATCAACAATAACGTAGAAATACACTTGTAGTATTTATAGGAAGGTTAATAAAATATCTAAACAATAGTTTCACTCATTAAAATAGAGCCAAAAACTCAAAAAGAAACACTATTATTTATTATAATGCAATTGGAAAAACCCCAATGCAAAGCCTTATGTTTCCTTCTCCAGTAAAACACACACTTACCAGTCGACGTTTCGCCTATTCAGGCATTATCAAGACACAAAAATAAAAAAGGGTTATGTGAATCAGCTGATTCTATAACCTTCCCAGCTGGTTGCGTATTACCTTCTTTTCAGTTGTATGTTGAACGTCTTGGTGGTGGGGTGCTGTCTCATGTTTGGAGCCTGTTTGGGCTGATGATCGTTGGGATGTATTGCATCTTTTTCTTCCAGATGTGATTCACATAACCCTTTATTGTTTTTGTGTCTTGATAATGCCTGAATAGGCGAAACGTCGACTGGTAAGTGGGTGTATTACTGGATTTGGAACATAAGGCTTTGCATTGTGGTTTTTCCCAATTGCATTATAATAGTTTCACTCATGTTATTTCTGTTATTTTAACAACTATCATCACATGATTTGCCTATAAGTATGTACTGTAATGGATTCTCTACAGTACGCAAACACCATCTGGGGGGGGGCACGGGGGCACGTGCCCCCCTTCCCTAGATCCGCCTTTGTTGTAGATGATGTACTGTTTCTAAGCCAACGGTTATGCATTGAGGTACTTTTAATGAATAATATCAATTGTCTCTCATTTTCCATTCGCTACTCTCTAACGTCATGGATTGGATTCAATACATTGTATAGACTGTACTGTTTCAAAGCAAAGAAATGTGCATGGCACTGCATTTAATGCATTTATCAATTGTCTTTCATTTTCCATTCAGTACTCTCTAACATTAAGAGAGAAAAAAAGAACTTATCTCGTCTTAGTTTCCGAGAAAAAAAAAAATATATATATATATATATATTTTTAAGAGAAAAGATTATGTCTTGGCCGGGATTCGAACCCGGGTCGCCCGCGTTTCTAGCGTGGTGCTCTAACCACTGAGCTACCAAGGCACGTATTCCAGCTAGACAAATCCTTTCTCTTCACTGATCCTATATCCCTGTGATCTCGCAATTAAAAACGATTAAATAATGTTCAATGAACACACTTCCCCGTGTATACCTCGAAGAATTGCGAGATCACAGGGATATAGGATCAGTGAAGAGAAAGGATTTGTCTAGCTGGAATGCGTGCCTTGGTAGCTCAGTGGTTAGAGCACCGCGCTAGAAACGACCCGGGTTCGAATCCCGGCCAAGACATAAACTTTTCTCTTCAAAAGTAAAAAAAAATATATTTAAATAATTAAAAAAGAACCATAAATAAAAGTATATATATACCCTCCCAAAAAAAAAAAAAACAGAAATAATTATGTAAATTTATTTTAGGACATTTTATAAAAAATAGGTACACTTTTTAAAAACATAATCGAAATAAGCGATTAATCTGCCATTAAATAGAATACTCTACAGTCGGTAATCATATAGAGAGATTTTTAAAAAAGGCACTTAGGCAATAGGCGGTAGCCAGTGACTGTTATCCGCCATTGTTTTTAACCTCAACACTCAACACTGATAATTATTGTACCCATACAACATATCTAAATATTCATATTAATGGAAATTGAAATATCCAAAATGTAATAATAAAATGCTAATTCTAGACCCCTCTAGCCACATTTCGCCTCTTATATGAATGAATTATATGAAAATCACTAAAAAACAATTTAATAACGAACACAGACTGAAAAGACAAGAAACTGCTCGACGATTTCGCCTACTTCAACATTTACTGGACAAACGTTCAAAGCTACCAATTAATTACAAAAGACTCATTTACATGACAGTTATCAGACCTATTTCGACATACGGAGTTGAGCTTTGGGGCTCTACTAAACCATCCAATACATCTCGTATCCAATCCTTACAATCCAAAATCCTTCGTAAAATCCTCAATGCTTCTTATTATGTCACAAACAAACTCATCCATCATGATCTTAATATCTCATATGTTGCTGATTTGGCCCAAACTAGATACCTATCCTTTCATGAAAAGCTCCATACACATTTGAATCCGCTAGTCTCTCGACTTGCTTCCCATAATATTCCTGATAACCCTCCGAGGCGTCTGAAAAGAAGATGGCCTCGAGACCTTCTACTATAGAACTTTATTAGAGTGCTATCAATGGGTAGTTTCTCAACAAGTGTTTTGTTTTTTCATGTCCTTTGTTCATATTAGCAGATTTACTTGTTGTAATGTAATTTCAGTTGTAAATATCAATAAAAAAATAAATAAATAAAAAAAAATAACGAACACAGAAATAACTCAATTGACACGAGCTTTAAGAAGAGATTAAACGGCATAAGAAGGTAGGTTTCATTCACTGGCTATTAAAAAGTAGCGCGTACAGTACTCTCTAACATCATGGAAAAAACACAAATAATTATCTAAATTTATTGTAAAATTTTATGAAAAATAAAGTTCCTAAAAATATGATCTATCAGTTGCGCAGGTTGTCGCTTCCGGTTTCGATTTACAAGGCTAAACTTCTCATTCGTTTCCTTTTTAATATTCTCGAAAATAATTTTTTTTTTATTAGATTAATTTATTGATCTTTACAACTGTAATAATATTACATCAAGTAAATTTGCTGATATGAACAAATGACTTGAAAAAAAAAAAAAAAAATTGTGGAGAAACTACCCATCGGTAGCACTCCAATAAAGTTTTAAAGTAGAAGGTCTCGAGGCCATCTTTTTTTCAGACGCCTCGGAGGGTTATCAGGAATAGTATGGGAAGCAAGTTTGGGTCAGATCAGCAACATATGGAATATTAAGATCATGATGAATGAGTTTGTTTGTGACATAATAAGGAGCATTGAGCATTTTGCGAAGGATTTTGGATTGTGACGATTGGAGACGAGATGAATTAGATGGTTTAGTAGAGCCCCAAAGCTCAACTCCGTATTTCCAAATAGGTCTGATAACTCATGTAAATGAGTCTTTTGTAATTAATTGGGAGCTTAGAAAGTTTGTCCAGTAAATGTTGAAGTAGGCGAAAACGACGAGCAGTTTCTTGTCTTTTCATTCTTGAATGAGGATTCCAAGTGAGACGTTTGTCTAGATGGAGTCCTAGGTAACGTGTCTGTTCGACAGGGTTCCATGGATTATTATAAAAGGATACAGTAATGTAATTAAAAAACAAATATGTAGTAGGTATACTGTAGTATGGAATGTGCCAATAAATAAATGGTCCTTCAAAGTAATCCTTTGAAAGGAAAACAAAAAACAGTAATTATAAAAATAATAATTTAAAAAACTGTAAATAAAAATTAGGAAGAATGAAACATATTATATTGATGTAATAATTACTCTATCGTTCTATTTAATAAATGTATTAACTTTAGCACTGTGACAGGAGGGAAGCCTGTAGGGCGCTGAGCTGAAGGTGCCGAGTTCGAATGGAAGATAAATTATTTAATTATTTATTTATTCTTGGGGCTCACCCAGCCTCTACAATATAGCCTCTATAAAACGGATACCTCTTAATTGAGAGATCTTTGCGAAGAAGCGTGATATCGACCAAATCACGTAAAGGCATGGCCATACTCCATAGCATAGGATACTACTAGTTCGGAGCCTATAACGAGCAGGAAAAGTGGAGTGGAGCACATTTATGTCGATATTGAGGACGAAGGAAGAACTCGATGAAAATATTAACCTTGACTCCGATGGATCCATGGATCTAGGCCGATTAGTCCCTGACCTTGAACCTGAGTTTACATCGTCAGTGTTAACTGGTAAATCGGCCCCAAAGAGGTTATGGAGGTAGCTGGTTATAGCTAGCCGTTGTACCATATACGCCAGGGGTTCCCAAACTTTTTTGTACCACGCCCCCCTTTTGTTGAAATGAAAGCTTCTCGCGCCCCCCCTTAACAATAAATTGTGTAGGCCTAGAAACAAAACAAGAACAAATAAGTATTACATTGAAAACAAAACATTTATTTATACTGCCATAAGGTACAACAATATCAGTTTTCATAAAATACAAAAATTATAAATAAGAGAAAAATAGATTAGGTTGGGTAGTGAGATGGATGGGCTTCCATTTTTCTTACTAATTTGCCTATTCGTGACTGAGCTTTAGTAACTGCACAACCCAAGTCACTAGAGCAACATCAAGTTTATTCCGATACTTTGTTTTAATTGATGTGTTGATAATGCTTTGTCGCACAAATAGGTGCTTGAAAAAGGCAAATATAAACAAAGAGCTTCCCGTGATACACTTTGAAATATTTTAACAAAAATGGAGGTTTGTCCATTATATCAAAGTGGTCAATGTTCTAAACATCATGGTTGATTTAGAATTTTAGAAAGTCTACTTCAATTTAATTTAATGTTCAACTTGTCTCGCGCCCCCCCTGATATGTCCTCACGTCCCCCCAGTTTGGGAACCGCTGATATACGCCAACACGAGTTTGACAGATTACTTGCAGACTGTCTATGCTCCGACTACTTCATAGCGCGGCCAAAGATCTCCATGATCTATTATACCGCCAACAAAACATTCACATGCCGTTTTAACCACGGTTGAACAGCGCACTCACTTATACTGCATTTGGGTCCCGTTCCAAAAGATTTTGAACTCGTAGAACAAAATTAATAGAATTATTTACAAATAAAAAATGTAACAGAGGTATACAACATTTTACCTCAAATTCAAACATTTTTGTTTGAAAAAGGATTAAGAAGTGTTTACATTCATAAAAGTCAAAAGGTAAACAGAAATATTACTATTTGGGGGAGGTATTTTTAAAAAAAAATAAAACCCGGCATTATTTTATGGAGCACTATTTTATATGGTACTAGCTTTTGCACGCGGCTTCGCTCGCGTGGAATTTGGTCTGCCACATGAAGTTTCGTGACAGATCATTTTAAAAATAATTTAATATTTTTTTTAACTATAAGCTACTCGTACATCCAAAAATTCCGATGTCTAACTTCAAAACTGACGGATTCCATATAATCTTTGAACAACTATTATATTAAGGGGGAAACCTTGGGGGTGGAATTATCCAAATTTCTTTCTTAAATTATTCAGAGAACCTATCTGCGAATTTCAAGATGCTAAGTTCCTGATTTGCCTGTAATTATGTACTATAATGGATTCTCCACAGAACACAAAAAACTATCTGGCACGTGCCCCTGTGCCCCCCTAAATCTGTCGCATATATTATTATAACATATTATATAATGTATTTAAATTCCAGCACCAAGAATTAAATTGTAAATGATATTTTACATGAAGAAATTGAATAAATTTGGTCCAAAACATTCAATTATCCCAAGAATTCTACTTATATTACATGAAAAATTTTAGATACAGTTAAAAATCTGAAAGGTCATGAATCATTATCTACAACTATATAGTACATATCAAGATAAATAACATATTTGAATTTAGATAAAATTAGAAAAACGTTAGGACTTTACTTGAAGCTCTAAACAGAATTTATTAAACAAATATAATTATATTGTTATTAAATTTGGAATATAAGACATACAAGGTAATGGGAAAAAAATATTTAATTGTAGCACCAAGCAACAAACCAGAAGTTACAATCGACTTGAAACATCAAACTCAATTTTTTTTTATATAGATATAATTTACAACTATATTATATACTACAAGTAAATAGAATGAATGTATGCAATGACATGAAATGGCAAGTAGAGAAACTACCCGTAGGTATTACTCAAATAGCAAGTTCAACTCAGAAGATCACGTGGCCATCTTCTTTTTAGACGCCTTGGAGGATTATCAGACATTGAAGACGTTGCTAGTTTTGAAACTAGTGGGTTTGAGTGGCAATGAAGTATGCCATGAAAAGATTTATATCGGATTCGGGCCAAATCACCAACAAATGGGACATTAAGGCCATTATGGATTATGTTATTCGTAACAAAGTAAGGAGCATTGAGGATTTTATGAAGGGTTTTGGATTTGAAGGATTGAATACGAGAGGAATTTGATGGTTTAATGGAGCCTGATAGCTCTATTCCGTAAGTGCAGATGTGTCCAATGACTGTCATGTGTATGAGTCTTTTGTAATTAATTGAGAGCTTAGAACGTTTGTCTAGTTAATGTTGAAGTAGCCTGAATTGGCGAGCTGTTTCTTGTCGTTTCATTCTAGTATGAAGATTCCAAGTTAATCTTTTGTCAAGGTGTAGTCCTAAGTACCGGACCTGTTCTACAGGAATCAGTGGGGTGTTACTAAAGGATACAGGAGGACAGGAAGTCATTGGTTTACGACAGAGGGTAAAACTGATTTGACAGGATTTAAATTTTGATTAAAAAAAAATTGTATAACACCTCAAAAAAGTCAAGAACAGTGGCTTTATGGTTTTCCTAATGTTAAAAATGTTTATAATTTAACTGTTTATTATAAGAGACTAAACAAAAATAATTTATTTATTTTATTTTATAGTTAGATATTATTATTGTTAATTTTTTTTTAATATTGTTAAATAATTTATTTGAAAAGAAAAGATATGACCAGGACGGGAACTCGAACCCCACTAAGTACAACCACGGAGAGGTGGGAGACCCGGGTTCAAGTCCCGGTCCTGGTCATACCTTTTCTTTTCAAATAAAATATTTAAAAAACAAAAAATAATTTGTCAATACGTTGCTAGGCAACGCCAGTAAAATATCACATCCAATAAAGAATTTTATTTTAAAATAAGAGAAATAAAAATATGCTAGTACAAGGGGGGCTCAGTCCGGAGGCATCTACTACCCCCATTAGTATGATTCCCTGGCAATGGCACAAATATTAATCAATTTTGAAAAAAAAAACATATTAATTAAGAACATATAATAGAACTTCGGACTAATTATAAAATACAATGGAGTGAATATTACAGTTCTAAATTCTATTCTTGTATACTTTATATTACTCAATTAAATGAACACCAAATCCCAAATTATCTCAAACAGACAATAACTTTTGCTTGTTAATTTGTATCCATAACTCTTTCTGTAAGGGATTTTCTACAAATACACCAATTAATAGCACAACATTTATAATTTAATAATAAATGATACATTGGTGAAACATCACAATTGTTGCACAAAAGAATGTATCAGCACCAATATGATTGTAAAAATATTGGTGGCAAGGAACCTAACACAGCATTGGCCCAGCATACCAAAACTTGTAAGCATCAATTTGATTTTGAGAATGCTAAAGTTATTTACAAAGAGAGTGATGGCTCTAGAAGGAAATTGTTCGAGGCAATGCAGATTGCACAAAAAATTGACATTTCGGTAAATTATAAAACAGATTGCAGAAATTTGAACCAATATTATTCGGAAACGTTAAATATTTTAAAAGAAAAATTTGGCTAACTTTACTAGTATGTATAAATTTTTATAGGTTAATATTACTTGATATGTTTTGTGGATCAGTTATTCTATAACCTTCCCAGCTGGTTGCGTATTACTTTCGTTCAGTTGTAAGTTGAATGTCTTGGTGGTGGGGTGCTGTCTCATGCTTGGAGCCTGTTTGGGCTGTTGATCCTTGGGATGTATTGCACCTTTTTCTTCGAGATGTTATTCACATAACGCCCTTTTTTGTTTTTGGTGTCTTGATAATGCCTGAATAGGCGAAACGTTGACTGGTAAGTGGGTGTATTTTTGAAACATAAGGCTTTGCATTGTGGTTTTTCACAATTGCATTATAATAAACGATGAACTTTTATTTAATACTTACTTTGTCGACAATTATATGCAACATCCTTCACACACCAGATACCCCTTTTGCGATAGTAACCAATTTTTAGGAAGGCAACTCAGAATACAACAGATATAAAATTTAGCTTATGTTCTTATATTTGTCAAAATTATGTCTGATCCTTGCATATTGCAATTTAGTTTCATTAGATCTTATTCTAATCTGACCTGGACTAAAAATGTTTGAAGGGAAGCATACCTTTTAAACATCAGGGCTTTGCGAAATGAGTTTGCTCCATTGGATATTTGAGAACTAAATTGATTTATGTAAGGATAGAGATAGTTCGTGGTGCAGTCAAATGAAACACCAAATAAGTGTTCACTTATTTATTACCATCAGTAAAAGAAATGCAATTCAATAAGCGTACACTTATTTGGTGTTTCATTTGACTGCACCCCCAACTATCTCTATCCTTACAGTTAGAAGTTACAGTCAACTAATTTCTTCTCTAACATAAATTGATTTATGTTGATTTATATATTGATTTATGTCTAATGAAAAAAGATTATACTAAACATTTGATAAGGATTTTTAATAATTTATAATTAACTCTTTTTTTTCGCAATTCCTCTGATAATAGAGAGAATGTTTCCAGGAATTGTTTCAATTAAAATTAATTGATAATTTTACTTACCATTTATTTGAGTTGACAGAATCTGTATTAAAATTAATTGTCTTATCCAAACTTAGGAATTTCCTTCTTTATTTATTCTTTATCTTGTGTATTTTTTAATAAATGCTTATAATATAGTAAAAAAAAAAGCCTTAATTTAACTTAATATATTGAACGTATATGTCCACTTTTTTTTTATCACAGGCTTGCTAGCACTAAGGACCAGGGGAATATCATTGGTTAGGCTTCTTTGGGAGTCTTCATTTTCTTCCCACCACAGCTTCATGATTTTCAACTGCATTTCTTTTCTTTCTTTGGAATATATTCATTTTATTAATTAATTTGAAAATCAACAGTCATTTTGTGCTACAAAGAAGTTAAAAAATTGCTGACAAGACTGAAATAAACGGTTATTTTTAATAGGAACATTAGATCTTATACTTAGAATATGATGATGGTATTTCGGCTTTAGAATTTGATTAATGAAACAGTTGTCTCATTTTTAAATCAAATAAAAATTTATTATATAAAAAAACGTTTCCAATTTATAATAAATTTATAACACTGCAGTGCGGGGTGAGCTATTACAAGGCCCTGATCTAAAAAAGGAATATTGTACTCAGATAAGGTTACAAGAATAGATCAAATTATTTGGCAGGAAATAACCAATAAGCCTACCATGAAAACGAAAATAGTGCCTTAAAAAAGTGAATATGTTATACAAAATTTAGAATTAGAATTTTTAGTAAAAACTTTATTTTATGTAAAATTTTATGTTAGAGAAGAATTGGTTGACTGGAACTTCTAATGTAAGGAAGAAATAGTTGGGGGTGCAATCAATGAAAACACCTTAATAAGTATACACATATTTATTGTGTGCCGACGCTTCGAGCTACAATGTAGGCCATCTTCAGGGCAAATATACCAAGCGGCGGCGAGGACGATCAACTGCCAATTGTCAAAAAGAAAAAAAAGTCAACTGCCGAATTGGCAGTTGATCGTCCTCACCGCTGCTTGGTATATTTGCCCTGAAGATGGTCTACATTGTAGGTCGAATCGTCGGCACACAATAAATAAGTATACACTTATTAAGGTGTTTTTATTTACTGCACCCCCAACTATTTCTTCCTTACTTTAAAATTTTATATGACTGAAGAACAATGCCAAGAAAGTTTGTTTGAGAAAGATAGAAAGAAATAATTATACAACAATGGAAGTTCGAGTGATTTGACCAATTATACAATTGGCATAATTGCAGTTGGACCACGACAAAGCGAACAGGAGATATCCCTCCCCCACAGTTATATAGTGTATAATTCGAAATGTTTTTTGTGTTTATAATTTGGTATGTTTTTTAATTAAGACAAATTAACTTGAATACAGAATAACTGCTGTAATCTCTCCCAACGGACGAACTATCCAATGCACAACACTCCCAGAAAATATTTTCCGATTTTCTCTGCCATAAATTATAGACATTTACACATCAATAATGGAGAGCCCAATATTGATGTAGTCAGTCTTATTTTTAACACTGATAATTTTATACCGCTTAAAAAAAATCATATTGGATGGTTTTCAGAATATAATATAAATATTAACTGAAGTAATTCTATTTTATTAAAAGATGGGACAGCTGTTTTATTAATAAAAATCCAAAGCCGAAATACCGTCATCATATTAGAAGAATAAAATATTAAGTGCCTATTTATTTAAATCTAATCTAACCATTTATTTCAGTCTTGTTTTTTTTTAGTATAAAATGATTTTATCGTTGGGCACGTATTCGATTTTTAAATTAATTAATAAAATGGATATATAGGTTCCATATTAGGTATTAGATCTAATGTGCCTATTAAAAATAACCGTTTATTTCAATCTTGTTAGCAATTAGTTAACTATTTTGTATCATAAAATGACTGTCGATTTTCAAATTAATTAATAAAATGGATATACAGTATATACCATTTCAAGTGGATCAAACCTTTTTAACTTTTAAACGAAACAAAATTCAGAAAAACGATTGAGGCCTAGTTTGAAGAAATAAAAAAAAACATTTTTTGTTTTTTCAAAAATGGTCAATATCGACCTTCAAAAAATGTAGTTTCCTCTTGACCCCCATTTATTTTTATTTTTCTGAAATGTACAATCTAAAACATGGAAAAAATGATTGTAACATTTTTTTCTATCTTTCATAGTTTAAGTAGAAAAAACATTCAAAGTTGACTACTTTAGAGGAAAAGTAATGTAGCATTAAGTTATTTTATTTAAGAGTTTTTAGTCGAAATAACTTACTAATCAAGGTATTTCGAATCTTTCAGAAAATGTCTGGACATTTAAAAACCTTCTGTGAAGACAGCATACTGAAGTAGTGAGCTTCAGGTACTTCTTCTACTTGACCTATGAAAGATAGAAAAAAATGTTACATACATGTTTTCCATGTTTTGTATTGTACATTTCAGAAAAATAAAAATAAATGGAGGTAAAGAGGAAACTACATTTTTTGAAGGTCGATATTGACCATTTTAAGTGAAAAACCAAAAAATGTTTTTTTATTTCTTCAAACTAAGCATGAATAACTACAACTTTTACCTGAATTGTTTTTCTGAATTTTGTTTCGTTTAAAAGTTAAAAACGTTTGATCCACTTGAAATGGGACACCCTGAATACATTCAATATATTAAGTTAAATTAATGGTTTTTTTTTTTAGATTACAGATTATAGATTAGATACATTAGAATACAGATTATAAGCATTTATTAAAAAATACACGAGATGAAGAATAAATAAAGAAGGAAATTCCTAAATTTGGATAAGATAATTAATTTTAATACAGATTCTGTCAACTCAAATAAATGGGCCCGGTGTGAAATCTTCACTAACACATAATTCGACAGCCCTAAAGAAGACCTGCAATGTGGGTCGAAATGTTGCCTTTTTAATAAACATTACTTTTAATTTAGGAGAAATTTTTGACATCCACCCAGACCATTTTCTTCGACACATATATATATATATATATATATATATATATATATATATATATATATATATATATATATATATATATATATATATATATAATTATTATTATTATTCAATATGTTATATAAATATAAAGAAATTATATATTTTTCACTGATATTAAAAGAGGAATTTCGAAACCAGGGGTAGAGATCTTGCAAACCACTTTGGAAATATATCATAACTACACGACCGACATATCAAATTATGTATCTCCAAATTAGATAAAGACACACCTTAGAAATTTTTTGGATTGCAACATTATGGCAAGATAATGATATGTTAACCATTTTTCTAATATGTAAACATTGATATAATAATACTAAACACATATTGCAATTATCATAATGACTTTATTTCACGATTTTAACAGTTAATTTTGAAATATATGGATGCCTAGTCCGGAATCCAAAATACAACCATTCAAGTTTAAAAATAAGTGGCTATATTTCTTCAGAAACACAATTCCAATCTAACGTGTTAAGTTTCAAACTTTTCAGATGTGTCACTAGAGCCTTGGAATGTGGATATTTAAATACAGGGATGGGAAAATAAAATAAAAAAACATATAAATTAAATACTGTTATAATTATGACTATATTTTTACAAAAGAAAAATAATACTAGATTTAAATAAATTATTGTTTCAGTTTCAGCTCCAGGCAGCACACTGACCTTTTTGTAATCAGATAATAAAAACGACACGTCACAAACACTCGTTCATTTTATTCACAGGAAAAGGACTTTTCATTGAGCAAATTATCACTGTCTATTATTACTTAGATTATCTCAGTATTTTTTTTCAAGCTCCCGCAACAACTTTCGCCACTGAATTGGTTATGAGAAACCACACTGGAAAGCTGATCGATCCAGGAGAATGCGTAGGCCATGACAATACGTTTCCGAGAGGGTAAATCCATTCGCCAGGGAATTCAATCACAGGATGAAATCGAAAGAGCCAGAACATTCCGAGGGAAAGTATAGTCTGTAACAAAAGTTAACATATGACAGATTATTAAGAAAATAAAAAATGATCATGTTAGAGAAGAATTGGTCGACTGTATCTTCTAACATAAGGAAGAAATAGTTGGGGGTGCAGTCAATCAAAACACCTAAATAAGCGTAACTTATTTAGGTGTTTTGATTGACTGCACCCCCAACTATTTCTTCCTTACAAAAAATGATCATATTTTTATGAAGTCTAACTATGGAACCATGTCAAAATCACGCCATAAATACACCTACTGAATCATAACAAACACAAATCAAGAATATCAAAACATTTCTACTTGATGCATTAAAACAATACTTGAAAACAATTAAATATTAAATGAACAATGGGGCATGATTCACTTTTAAAGGATTTTAAGCTGTCCACTATAAAATAGAGGTCAATCTGTATTTAGATAATTAATAATCATTCCCTCACACAATCTTCCACAGAGATTATCAATATATTCTCTTTGCATATCTTTAATATCTTGAAGCAATGGTTCCCAAACTTTCTGAATCAGTCACCCCTTCAGTTAAAATAATAGCCTCCCCCTACCCTGCATAATAAATATTATGGGCATAAGAAAAAAACTAGTATTACATTGAAAATAAAACACTTAGTTTTTTTATCAAAAGATACAACATAATAAGTTTAAATTTAAGATAAAACAGTACGTACTGGTAAGATAAAATTGACTAGAATTTTTTAATTACCAGACCAGTTGGTACTGTACCCCCTACAAGGCAAATCAGGGAGGGGGGGTCTTCACAATCCCTGAAGGCGAGCGCAGCCCCCAAGTTGGAAACCAGTGTCTTCAAGTATGGTCAATGCATACCATAAAATTTTAATGATAAATATATAATGTAACAGCAAGTTCTGTTTGTAACTTTTCAAAAATACCAACAATCCAACCAATTAATAAAACAAACGGATTGAATGTAATCACATTTATTACAAATTTTAATTATTCCTAAGGTTGTCGCTCCGAGTTCAGTTACAAAGTTTGTTGTTTATTCGTTTCCCTTTTAATATTTTCCACAAATACAAGCTTTCATGAATTTTAGTATGGAGAAGAGGTACTTGTCTGTTAGAGCGGCCAATTTATCGCTGTAAAATCTTGTATTTCCTAAAATAAGTCCTTCTGTTTGTATCTTTCTCGAAAGATAAATTGAAGTAGATAGAATTAAGTGTAATAGAATTAATTAGTAAGTAGAAAAATTAAGGAGACGGCAAACAGTTATATGCTGTATACAAGCATTAACGAAAATCATAAGGTTTTGATATTGCTGGGCCGTCTTAACAGACAGGTAGCGGAAAAGATAATGTAATTATGAGAGAAATGCATTGGTAATCATATCATCTAGCAATGAATGTTTTAACAAACATATATCATCTTCATTTTGCAATGTTACTTGAAACTTTAATTCCTCGATGATGATTCCCCTCACATACTCATCACCCATAAATACATTCTCTTTTCCTTACTAAAGCTCATGACAAATTGTATATTTGGAAAACATTAAAATGAAATGAATAATCAGTTAAAATTTTTAATTCAACTCGAAGCGACAACCTGCTGAACAGATACCTAGTTCTATACTTAAAACAAAATATGTAACAGAAACTTACCATAACACCCTGTACCAGATACTGAATGCTATAGGAAAGCCTCAATTTGTTTTGTTTATAAACATCATCTGCAAAAAGTCAAAACATTACTGAGGTATACATACAAATATAGAATAAGAGGTATGACAAATGAATACATAAATATATACTGTATGAATATTTATACATAATAATAGTCAAATAGCAAATACCTTCTTTTTTAATCTCTTGAACAAGTTTTGTGAGCGTCCTTTGCAGTCTCGCATATTTTGGAAACTCATCTTTGATAGAAAGAGTATTCATCTCTGCTTGAATTTTTTCTATCTCCTTTCTTAATGCACTGGTTTCATTCCTTTTAGTAAAATGGTTAGATATCTAGAAAAATAAAGCAATCTAGAATTAATTTACATTTAATTATATCAGGTAGAATAATATATTGATATGAGGGATAAACATGTGCGTATTTATCAAGTAAGGTAATATTTTATTAAGTACAACAATAATTACACTAATGTAAAATAAATTACCTTCTTAGTAATAGTAGGAAGAAACGCATTAATAAAGCTAACTGCAATAGAAAAAATAAGCAGACTCATTTTTAAGGCAAAACCGTGAATAAAATCGTAATTAAATGATTACAGGCAAACAAGAATTATATTAGTGTTAATGTTGCAACGCCACTCGAGTCATTACCAGTACCGCGTGGTGTCGCTCTGAGGAGAAGGTTATAATATGTTACAATCCTCCTTCAAATCTTTTTAACTTTGGCTCGCAAACAAAGAGCTACAAAATCAAAGAGGCCCATATAAGTAGTTTTTTTAAAGATATAGTTGTTACAAGTCATTTGATCATATGATTTTTACTATAGTGTGAACACCATAAGGTGGAAAAAAGTTAAAAGTACTATTGTTACTATTTAGTGGAAAATAGTAAAATAAAGTTTTCAATATTTGGAGGATTATAAATTAATTTTAATTTATCAGAATCCTCACAATAGTTTCATTATGTGAATACATTAATTTACTAAATGAAAACGTTTGGGTAGGATCAAGTCGCTAGACCTTGAGTTAAATACTTGCCTATATTTCTCAACTAAATTTAGTCAAAACCAGTATTTCCTAAGTGCTACAACTAATTTTCCAGATATTTCTATCACTACGTCTTTCTATCTCTACGATGATGTTAATTCAAGCCAGTAGCGAGTAGACCTGAATAGAGAGTAAATAATAATATTTCTTGATCCATTCCTATCGGCGATCGGGTCAAAATGATTCCACCATTTGGACTAAGACCCGCTGGGCTGAATTGCTATTTTTCAGTAACAGCTCCAACCGTGACTGGATTTCTTAACTGCTACTAACTGTGATTGGTGATTCTGTCGAAATGCTACCAACAGTGATTGCGCCGGCGTACTTAATTCCACATTTTGATTATAACGATCACAGAAAATGCATTATAAGGATAATAATTACTTTGGAACTTGTATAATTCACTATAATCCTAGTCTCAGTTTCGTTGTATGCTTATGCGCTAAAGTTAAAATTCGTATAAATATTGTAAATGAGAAAGTGTGTAAAAAAAAAATCAGATACTTAAGTATTTTAACTTTAATGTTTAATTTTTATATTTATTACATTATTCTTTAATTTGTAACAATTTCTGTTTTATTCTTTAACATGTATTTTATTACCTTCCTGTCACTTGGTTATTAATGCTATACACTCATATATTTTAACCTTTATATTTACCATGCTTAGCAGTTTTTACTATCTTTTTAATTTTAAATTGTCTGTATTTTGCATATTTAGCCCTGAAAAAGATCTGCAAAGTAGGTCAAAACGTTGGCTACTAAATAAATATTTCTCCAAACCTAAGAGAAATTTATTGGCCTCTACCGGGACCATTTTCTTCCACACAGATTATATCAATCTTTTGTTGACAATTAAACGTTACCCGCTTTAGAGAGAGTGCGACAAACGCGCCAGCGGCCAGACTATGAACGAGAGGATAGAAACAGTCAAAGGATTCGAACAATCACGATCGACACTCGTCTAGTACATATTAGTCCTGAAAATAGAATTAAGTTTATGGCGGTTATCGTGAATGTAGTTATACTCCTGTTTATCTGAGATTAAGTCATTAGTTTAAAATTCTATTCAATGTCACTTGGATTCACTGTCCCACATATAGTAATTAATTTGAATTTCACACTTATTAAATCTATCACTCATTTATTCTCCACAGTTTGTTACCCTGAGCTCTAAAAACTTGGTTCAGGTCTCGGCAGGGTCTCAATACTGCATGCATGCATCATTTAAGTTCATCATTTCAGTAACTTGGGGATCTGTTTTCAGATGTAAAATCTCTGGCTAATCATTGTGCTCACATTCTACACATGCAGTGTTCCATCTTTAGCAATTCCTTTTTTTGACACAGAGTATAAAGGGTTTCTCAAATCAAATTTACCCTTGATCCAAGCTTTTTTTATTTGACAACAATGACTTACTATACATTGGAAATAGATGTAAGATTCCATATGCAAAGTCCATAGTGGAGTGGAACATTTAAATTTGTATAATTATTTAGTTTTTGTCTTTTGTTGAGATAGCTATGCAAATACTTTTTTCTTGGAATTAAGCTGCTTTTCTTTCTAAATTTTAATTTCCCATTTATTTTTTTATTAGTCATTTTCCTTTCTTATAATTATTTGATTTCTATTTATTGTATTTACTGTATTGTTGTTTTTTTTTATCAATTTGCTTTTCCAACTGAACCTTCCCAGTTTTTGTCAGCCTCCCTTTACATCTGTGTAGATTTCTCGGAGTGAAAAACTAGAGAGCACTGAAGTATCTTTTCTTCTACAAAATGAAGTATCTTTTGCAAACAGAATGAACTTTTAAAATCTTTGTAATCCTTTACTTTTTCCTCAGCGCCTAATCAGAGCCTAAAAGTTAGGCCGAAATAAATAAGTTTTACTTCTTTGTATAAAATTAATTCACTGCACCCCCTGATAATATTCACCATTGCTCAAGGATAAAAATAATTATGGTATCAATAATTTATTAATATTGAAGTTATTGAATTGGGCTAACAATGGCAAGTAGGGTTGTTAGATTTCCAGTTTTCGACCAGACAGTCCGGTTTTTTTATGTTTGTCTGGCCAAGGAAATCTGGATAAAACGAACAAAAGAATGTTTTTCTTGCAATAAATTTTTGTTAAAAGCAGTGTCATCGAATGCTAAATATATTCAAAAGTAGATTGTATGCTTCTTTTGTAATTTTCTGTAATATTTATGAGCTAATTAAAATAAAAAAAATTAAAAAGTTGTCCGGTTTTTTTCTTGAACACATCTGGCAACCCTAATGACAGGCTAGAATAAAAAATACCAAATTAATAAAGAAAGAACAAAAATTAATACATTTAATGTTTTAAATTAGAGATAATAATGAATGAAATTGATAAGTTACAATGGCTGAGCATGAGTAGGAATTTCATGACTAATCAAATATCTCAATTATTGTATTTATCATTTCTTAAAAAGGATCTATAATCTCTTGATATGATTTCTAGCAGAGCTATAACAAAGGTAGCAAAGCTGTATATTAGATGGTTTATAGATGGATCACTATAAATACAAAAGGAAATAGATAAAAAGAGCTGCTACTAATATACCCAAAAAGTACAACTCTCTGAAATACTATGATACATATACATACATTTGTAGAAAAGCTATGCCACCATATCGAATTGCATTTGAGCCTTGGATTAGAGGTGGTGGGAAGTTTCTTGGGTGCATTATTCATGTTTTTTTTTGCTGTTATTCTCTTTCTACCCTGAGGATGCCTGAATGGTAGATAATTTCAACTTCTGTTTTAGTTTGGAGACTTAAGGGCTTTTTGTTGGAATTTTTCTATGGTCTTTATATATATATAAATATATAGTGGCATAGCCTTTCTTCAGTCTCTTTATAAGATCTTCTCCAGTAAAAAAAAATTATATAATAATATAAAAATACAAAATAATCAACTAACTATTTTTTTTCTTTCTTATGAGAGAGATATCTTTTAAATACATTACAGTTGATATCAGATTCTTCAGGATTAAACAGAAAGTTTTATAATATAAAAACAACTAATCTTATTCCTTTAAATCTTAAAAAATTCTATACAAAGATAGGAATTCTTAAATATTTTATTTAAGAAAGTCCTATTCAATTAGAGATAATATGGGAGACATGTCATTGTTCTTTATATTTTTCAAAACTCAGTAATATTTTTTTTTTATTTAAGGGTAAATTAACACAATTTTGTTTGTTTTTCAAAATCTTTAATAATTAATTGTAAATCAAATCCTTCAATCTTTTGCAGAATCACAAGTTTTAATTTCAACTAGAAGTGGTTCCGAAATGTGTTAGTTCTGAAAGTGATAAGGATAAGGTAGATAGCGCCTCTGCCTTCACTCTTCTCTTCAACTGAAGAACATATTTATCGCGCTTTATGTGATAACGCCTCTGCCTCCTCCTGTTATTGAAATCATGTCCAAGCACTGTTTCCTTATTGGAGAGTGAACGAGTTATTGCAATCACGTTCTTTTTCTGGTAGCACGTTATCACGGTGAGCGTTATTTTCCAATAACATGTTATCATAAACTTTAACGTTATTTCGAACCCTCCATTATATTCCAACATATTCGAACAGAAAGTAATCAAAAGAGATTTTAATAACAATAGCAATCAATTTGTGACTGACATGAGCAATGTCAATATTAAATAGAAAGAATGAAGAAGATCAGCATTGGATATAGGAATTGAAAATACCTGATAAAACTTTGTTTTGGTTTGTTTATTTATAGTTTTTATAGTAATAGAAGGAAGCGGGGTGGTAGAGCACTAAGTAGCCATGCTGGAAATCCAGGTTCAAATCCCACTAAAGGTTGTTACTTTTATTTAGTCTGTTTGCGGTGGGAGAAGGATCTTATGGGATCTAGGACCCTCCTGGGCTCACCCAGTCCATAAAATATTATAAATATAGGGTACCCAAAATAAGGGAGAAAAACCTGGCGGTTGAGCGTGACTTAGGACAAGTCACTTTGCAGAACCGTTGTCAATGAAACAGTACAGTCTCTACCATGTACTGAACCCCATACTCGTTCACGGGTCGTAGTGGTTACAGGTCAGGTATAGTAATTGCTTGTAAATACATAAAATAGAATTACTAGCTTTAAGATGTATGAAGTAATTTAATACATAATCATAAGAGATTTCAAATGACAATAGTTATTAAGTTGTGATTTACTTGAACAATATTAATATGTTTTTAAGTAACATATTGGTTATTTGCGGTTCGCCTAGAGAAAGAACATTAAATAGATGTGAATAAATAATAATTAAACATCAGCATAGGATATAATAAAAAAGTAATTAATACTTGTTATGTATAGTAATTGTTTCCAAATATATAAAATAATTTGTTTAGCTTTAAGATGCATGAAGTAATTTAATACTTAATCAAAAGAGATTTCAAATAACAATAGTAATTAAGTTGTTATTGATATTAGGTTTTAAGTTGTAATTCACAGAAACAATGTCAACATGTTTATAAGTAACTTATTGTTTGTTTACGATTAGCCCTAACATATTGGTTAGTTACAATACAAATATATAAAATAGAATTTTTAGTTTTAAGATGCATGAAATAATTTAATCTGAAGTATTTAATCAAAGATCCTTCTAGTGAACTGTGGATATATTTTTGGGAGACGTTTCTCCAGTAGGAAATGAAACTACTGGATGAAATGCTGACCAATTTCCTTTATTCGTTTGACTAGATTGTTTCAATTCATTTGCTACTGGAAGGACTTCTCCTTTTAAACGGCGTTCTCTTGCACGTCTGTTCTGGAACCACACTTTCACCTACAAAATATTAGAAATTAGTTTTTTACTTAAAAATACAAATACTGCCAGTTCAATAGGCGACTTTACTGTTTCATTAAATATTGTATTCTGAAAAATATTTCTTAACTTGAAATTATTCAGTGCGCACATTTATCAGTTCTTTTGCAATTAATACATACTTAGGTCTTATTATTTTATCATATCAACAGTTTTATCACATTCTGTATTAAATAAACACATTTTATTATTTCTTTTAACTACAGAGGTGCTATTTTGCAGTTGCTGATGTACTACATATGTATAAATATGTTGATGGATTTTGTTGTATCAGTATATCTAATTCTTAAACCTTAAGTCTCTACCGTATGCACCACCACTAATACTCTTTATTAAGTAAGTTTAATACTGTTCAATTATTGATTTTTTTTTTAGCCTTAATTTTCCTTGTAAAGAAATGTAATGATCGTATTGTCAATTTATCTTATTTTCACATATGTATAGATCATTACATAAATTATTAACAAATACACAAGATGATTTCATCAAATATCTCCTTTGGCAGTGATTTTTGTATTTAAGATTAAAGTCAAACATCCCAACCCATCCAAGCACTGTCCTCACTTCATACGCTGACGACACATGTGTGTTATCAGTAAATAAGGATCCCAATATCTTCAATACCATATCTCAAACCTTCAAGAATGGTGTCGAAATTGGAGAATTAAAATAAATCCTAACAAATCCCATCAAATTACCTTCACCCTTCGTCGTAAAACTACAAATTCCTGCCCTACTGTATCCTTTAATAATAATCCATGGAACCCTGTCAAACAAATATGTTACCTAGGACTCCATTTGGACAAACGTCTCACTTGGAATCCTCATTCAAGACTGAAAAGACAAGAAACTGCTCGTCGTTTTCGCCTACTTCAACATTTACTGGACAAACGTTCTAAGCTCCCAATTAATTACAAAAGACTCATTTACATGACAGTTATCAGACCTATTTGGACATACGGAGTTGAGCTTTAGGACTCTACTAAACCATCCAATTCATCTTGTAATCCAATCCTTGCAATCCAAAATCCTCAATGCTCCTTATTATGTCACAAACAAACTCATCCATCATGATCTTAATATCCCATATGTTACTGATTTGGCCCAAACTAGATACCTATCCTTCCATGACAAACTCTATACACACTTGAATCCGCTAGTCTCTCAACTTGCTTCCTATACTATTCCTGATAACCCTCTGAGGCATCTGAAAAGAAGATGGCCTCGAGACCATCTACTATAGAACTTTATTGGAGTGCTACTGATGGGTAGTTTCTCCTCAAGTTTTTTGCATGTCATACTTATTGTACTATTATTATAGTTGTAAATATCAATAAATTAAATTTAAAAAAAAAGATTAAAGTCTATTTAATTAAAATTCTTTTTCAAAGTAGTTGGTTCCGAGACCTGAATCTAAAAAATTAAATTTTTAGATGCCTTCTTTAAAAGTACTTCGTGAAAGAGAAATATCAAAATAAAATTATAGGAGAAAACCGTCTTGATTGCTTGCTTGCTGATCAAGGAACAAATGCTGTACAAGAGTCTTCTACTAAAATATGATAGATTTAAGAACTATTTTTAAAAATTGTATGGGATAAATGTTTGTTACTTCACCCTTAGTTGTGAAAGGCACAGAAGAGATGACAGATGCGCAGCCTCTTCGCTGTTCAAATAAGGACTCGCTTGGAATCTTTGTTCCAAGGCTAGCAGTTGTCCTGAGGTGAAAGGTATTCTTGGAGTTCTGCTCGTTCTTTTTCTATTTTCCTTTTTCTTAGATCCTAAAACATTAACATCAGTGCTATGGAGTTTAATATTATCATTTAAAAATGAATGATGATAATTGTTAGCCTGCCGGTGCACCCAACGGCTTCTCTCTCCAAATCGTCCTGAAGATGACCTACACTGTAGGTCGAAACATCGGCACATAAATATAAGTCTAGCACTTATTCAGTGTTTTTTTTTTACTGCACCCCCCAACTATCTACTTCTACAAATGATGATAATTGTTTATTGGAAGGTATTTTATCTCCTGTAAAATTCTGACAATGACCAACATTTTGCACTTTTATGCCCAGGAACAAAAAAATCACTCATTTCTTTCATTAGTTAATAAAAAAAAATATAATGTATTAATATAAAAATATTATTATACAATTAATATTATTTAATTCTAGTAATGTAACAGGTAAATTTAAATTTAAACAATTTCTCTTAATGTAAATACCTAAATATTTCTTAGAGATAAAAGTATATAGATAGCTTAGTAATACATTAGTACGAAACTATTTGTAGGAAAGAGGAAACTTATAAAAGAGATATGAAAAGAATACTGAAGTTGTATCTCCTAAAAATATTATCTAGCCTTCATAAAAACAAACAGTCTAGGCTAAGATCTGAGGTTTAAACAATGGATAAAGAAATATGAATTTATAAAAGAATTAGAAATTAAAGAAATTATTTTAGTAATTTAAGATACATCCCACTGGGAGTATTAAATCACCTTTTTCTTTTTTTAGAACATCCAGAATCTTTCATGTGTCAATATATTATCCAAATCAATTATGATAATTCCAAATTGTCCCTGCCAACTACATTGTACCTTCTGTTGTATGTATATATATATATATATATATATATATATATATATATATATATATATATATATGTATATATATATATATATATATATATATATATATATATATATATATATATATATACATAATATTAAATATATACATATTTAATTTTGTTTGTTTATTTAAAAAAATATAAATAATGTATTAATATTATTTATATATATATATATATATATATATATATATATATATATATATATATACATAACGGTTATGCTATGTCTAATCGGACAATGCTACAGTGGGAGCTCTAAATTTTACCTATTCAGGTTTAATTACTACAGGGATTTTTAACGAGTGCTTAACATTGTACATGGTCTAGACCCCCGTTTTAGGTCCTTTCAGAATGACCGTACAACCAAAGATTTCGTAATCTCTTTAAAAATCCTAGGGCCACCTGCGGTGCTACAAATCCGTGATTAGTAGGCCGTTATGCTAACCACTAGACAGATTGCCTTTTATTTTTTATTTATAAAATTATAAACATTTAATTATATAAAAATGAAATAGGAAGATGGAAAGATTAAGAAGTATATTTGTAAATGCATAATGACAATTAATGTGAACAAAAATTGAGAGGAAAATAGTGGACTAGAAAATGTAATGTGGGAGTTAGATAGTCTGGGGGTGCAGTAAAAAAACAAAAAACTAAATAAGACAAATTTATTGTACGTGCCAATGTTTCGGCCTACGTCGTAGGCCATCTTCAGGGCTATGAGAGAAGAAAAAGATCAAAAATAACTATAAAAAACATTGCATTACCGAGAAAGAATATAATAAAATCAGAAATTGAAAGATAATGAAATTAGCGATGGATATAAGTAGTTTGAACTCACAGTAGTTCTTCCTTCCACCAGGTTCGTACACTTTTGATTTATATCCTCCTTTCATCATTAACGTAACTAAAGTTGACTCATGGGGGGGGTTAACCCCCATCAGTCAACCACTTCAACATATTACTCCCTTCAAGAAAGATGCCTCATAATATAGGTATAATTTATATTATACTATAATCATGTAGCATCAATGAACCCTACAGGATCTACCAGACCACCTGGTTCTCACCCAGCCACTATGAAGTGGATCCTTATCATTGATGGAAAAACCTGATGGTTGAGTGTGGTCTCAGACAAATCGTCACCCTGCATAATCGTTGGCTCAGTAACAGTATTTCTGTAAAATCTCTACCATTATGTACTGAATTCAAGATCGTTCATGGGTTGTATTGGTACAATTTTCTTTTTTTGTAATAAATTTGGATTAATCAAGCTGAAACTAGGATTTCCACCAGGAATAGGAGGACAAACTAAATTTCTTTCACTCCTTTAAAATAGGTTGATTATTTGTATTCACTGAATTTCAGAAAATTAAACCTGTACCGCTACAAACAATGAAGGTTCTTGAGTTCATAACATGTTAGAGACTGTACATGATAGTGCAGAGAGGTGATTTGTTCGAGATCACAGCCAACTGCCAGGTTTTCCCCCAATTAAGGGTACCCAATTTATAGAGAGTGTGTGAGACCCAGGAGTCCATATGTGGCTATTAACAGATTAAATAATTTGAAGCCAAAACCTTAAGCATTGCAACTCAGCCCTTTACAAACTGATACACTCTGCTCCGCAAGTTGTTTTCTACGTTTTTACAATTTTCTAGAAAAATAGTCTAAAGATTTGTATCAATATTTTAAAAATTAAATCAGGATTATATCCTCATACAAGACTGAAAAGATAAGAAACCGCTCGACGTTTCAGGCTACTTCAACACTTACTAGACAAACGCTCTAAGCTCCCAATTAACTACAAAAGACTCATCTACATGACCATCATACGACCTATTTGGACTTACGGAGTAGAGTTTTGGGGCTCCACTAAGCCATCGAATTCCTCTCGTATCCAATCCAAAATCCTTCGTAAAATCCTCAATGCCCCTTACTTTGTTAAGTCATCCATAACGACCTTAATGTCCCAT
This sequence comes from Arma custos, assembly GCA_037127475.1. Classification (NCBI taxonomy): domain Eukaryota; kingdom Metazoa; phylum Arthropoda; class Insecta; order Hemiptera; family Pentatomidae; genus Arma; species Arma custos. The sequence goes on along the minus strand of CM073762.1, from coordinate 108,354,222 downwards.
TTGTTGATGATTTAGCCCGAACCCGGTATGTATCCTTTCATGACAAACTCCATTTCCACTCTAAACCTCTAGTTTCAAATCTAGCTTCCTCTTCACTTCCTGATAATCCTCCGAGGTGCCTGTAAAGAAGATGGCCACGTGACCTCCTTACTTGAACTTTGATTTGAGTACTACCAGTGGGTAGTTTCTCTACTTGTCATTATCATGTCATTATATATGACTCAGCCTATTTACTTGTTGTATTATTGTAATACAGTTGTCAATATCAATAAATAAATAATAAAAAAAATCAGGATTATATGCTCTTTAATATTATTTATGTCTTTAAAAAATAGTATAAATAGAATGGCTAGAACTTAAATAATTAACCTTTCATTATTATTAATTAATTAATGGCAGGAATATTATAATTAATAAATGAATATTTATGAAAGTATTTTTTAAATTAACTAAAGTAGAAAAAAGTAAAATTATTTTTCCTTAGTCAAAACGAAATTTCTAGATTTAAAAAAAGTAATTAAATAACGTGTTGCCAATTCAAGCATCTCCAGGGCATACAAAAAAAAAATCATGAATGAAGATCTAACACAGCACACATTCATCAACATTCATAGTACAAGGTCTATCCTTTCTGTACATTTATTTTCTATATTTTATTTTTTATTCGTTATCTTTAATTATTATATCTGTCACTATTTTAATTTCTGTTTATTATCTTTAATTTTATTAAATCTGTCAATATCTTAATTTTATTTTATTCTGTCACTATTTTAATATTCGTTATCTTTAATTTTCATATCTGTCACTATTTTAATTTTCTACATTACATGTCACTGTATTATTGTTACTGTAACGTTTTTATATATTTTTTGTTATGTTTGTTTCTCTCTCATAGCCCTGAAGATGACCTACACTGTAGGTCGAAACTTCGGTATTATTTAGTGTTTTTTTTACTGCACCCCCCCCAACTATCGCCGTTCTCCATAAGGGTACCCTACTTTATTTCCTCTAAGCCTTCTTCTGATATTCATGTCACTTCCTGTATTAAGGTACTTACTGGACAGCTTTGGCGGCTTGTATCGACTGCACTGAAGCCATTCGAAGCGCTGCTGTTCTTGTTGACTGAGGATTCTCCTGATGCTGAAGTCAGTCGTCATCCTCACCACAAAGCTCTGCCAGACTGCAGTCCCTCCACCACCCTCCCAATATTTATACAGTTAAGAGTGTAAGCGATACTCGGCGAAACCCGAGACCCAACCTTTTGTACCATGGGTAATTATTTTATCTTCTGAAGAGGGTGGGGGTTCGTACATACAAATAATAATACATATAATACATAATACGAGTATGTACTAAATCTATTCAACTTTTATTTTTTACTAGCTTTTGCCCGAGTCTTCGCTCGCGTGGAATTTGGTCTGCCACATAAAGTTTTGTGACAGATCATTTTAAATCATAGGCGTAACGAGGGGGGTTATTGGAGATGTAACAACCCCTCCCCCCATTGCTTAGAAGAAATTTAAAAAAAATTGTAAGTTACAATTTAAAAGAAATTACTTTTTCAAAGTTATTATTGTGGGATTACAGAAGTAAGGGTCAATAATGTCAAAAACACAACAAAGAAAGTGCAAACACAGTTATTTTAATGAATAAACTGTTTTTATAAAATAAATAACATTTATAAAAAATTATAATCTATTTATTTAATTTGAAGCTACATGATTATAGTATAATATAATTCTACCTATATTATGAGGCATCTTTCTTGAAGGGAATAGTTGACTGGTGGGGGTTAACCCCCTCCCATGAGTCAACTCTAGTTACGTTAGTGTTTTAAATACATAAGATATTTTTTTTTTAACTATTAGTTACTGGTACATCCAAAATTTAATATGTCTAACTTCAAAACTTACGGGTTCCATACAATCTTTGAACCCCTATTATATTAAAGGGGAAACCCTTGGGGGTGGAATTATCCAAATATCTTCCTTAAATTATACAAAGAACCTGTCAGCAAATTTCAAGATGCTAAGTTCCTGATTTACCTTGAATTATGTTCTACTAGCTTTTGCCCGCGGCTTCGCTCGCATAGAATTTGGACTACCGCATAAAGTTTCTTGACAGTGCTTTATACCAATAATTTAAAATAATAAATAATATAATTTTTTTCACTATAGGTTACTCGTACAAAATTTCAGATGTCTAACTTCAAAACTGACGGATTCCATGCAATCTTTGAACCCCTTTGATATTAAGGGGGAAACCCTTGGGGGTGGAATTATCCAAATTTCTTTCTTATATTATACAAAGAACCTGTCAGCAAATTTCAAGATGCTAAGTTCCTGATTTACCTTGAATTATGTTCTACTAGCTTTTGCCCGCGGCTTCGCTCGCATAGAATTTGGACTACCGCATAAAGTTTCTTGACAGTGCTTTATACCAATAATTTAAAATAATAAATAATATAATTTTTTTCACTATAGGTTACTCGTACAAAATTTCAGATGTCTAACTTCAAAACTGACGGATTCCATACAACCTTTGAACCCTTATTATAATAAGGGTGGAATTATCCAAACTTCTTTCTTAAATCATACAAAGGACCTATCTGCAAATTTCAAGATGCTAAATTCCTGATTTTCCTTTCATTATGTACTATAATGGATTCTCCACAGTACCTCTAAAACTGTCAGGGGTGGGAAGGGGCACGTGCCCCCATGCGCCCCCTAAATCCGCGCTTGCTATAGCCCATGTGTTATTCTGATGTATAACCTATATTACTGTAAAGTTTCATCTAAATCCGTTCAGTAGTTTTTGCGTGAAAGAGAGGCAAACATACAAACTTTCACATTTATAATATTAGTAAGATAATGGATTCTCTACAGAACACAAAAAACTGTTGAGGGGGGGGGACGTGTCCCCCTAAATCCGCCCTTGTTGTAGCCTATGTGTTAATATGATGTATAACCTATATTACAAACTTTCACATTTATAATGTTAGTAAGATTAGTAGTATATCAAAACAAATAGTTTCACTCTTGTTCTTTCTGATATTTTAACAACTATGATCATGTTATTTTCCTTTAATTATGTACTATAAAGGATTCTCCACAGTTCCTATAAAACTGTCGGGAGGGGCACCTGCCCCCGTGCGCCCCCCTAAATCCGCGTTTGCTATAGCCCATGGGTTATTCTGATGTATAACCTATATTACTGTAAAGTTTCATCCAAATCCGTTCAGCAGTTTTTGCGTGAAAGAGAGACAAACATACAAACTTTCACATTTATAATATTAGTAAGATAATGGATTCTCTACAGAACACAAAAAACTGTCGGGGGGGGGGACGTGTCCCCCTAAATCCGCCCTTGTTGTAGCCTATGTGTTAATATGATGTATAACCTATATTACTGTAAAGTTTCATCTAAAACCGTTCAGTAGTTTTTGCGTGAATGAGTAACAAACATACAAACTTTCGCATTTATAATATTTGTAGGATTAGAAATAATTGAAAAATAAAGCATAGCTTGTATAGCACGAGTAACCTTCAACATTTTTTAAGACATTCTCGTAATTTTTTAAAAGTGAAAATTTCTTTAGCCGCGTTTAGTGATTTTTGATAGGGGGGTTATGGGTTGGAGTCATCTACATGAGCGACATGCTCGTGACTTATTGCGCGAGGCGGGCGATACTTAGCGGCCTCTGTACGAGTTGTATGATTTCTTTTTATCAACTTTACATTAAATTTTAGAATTCGATTGTCGCTATAAGTATGTTCGAAATGTTATTAATATAAGAATAATAATATTTAACTAAAAGGTCAGTTAATAGTCAATGCAATTGTTACTAATAATTTTTTGTTTTGAAGAGAAAAGATTTGTCTTGGCCGGAATTCGAACCGGGTCGTCTGCATCTCCGGCGCAGTGCTCTAAACCACTGAGCTACCAGGGGTCGTATCCAAGTCAGACAAATCAATATTTTCACAAAAATCTTTTATCTTCAAAACAAATGTATTTAAAAATAATTACCGTCAAAATAACAATTTATAAAAATAAATTATATGCTAATATTAATATCTTAAAACATCATTAAGTAGTTAAAAGTTGCGTTTCCCGTTATTAAATCAATTTCTGATGTTTTGTATTGAGATTGTGCAATCCATAATTGGTTTTTGATTAATAAATAAACTACTTGAAATGTATTTATATAGTTATTGCTCGGTATGTATGGGAAACCGAGACTAATTTTGACAATTTAAATTTAAAAATTATGAAATTTAAATAATTTAGAGTAATCTTACTAATATCATAAATGTGAAAGTTTGTATGTTTGTCTCTCTTTCACGCAAAAACTACTGGCCGGATTTGAACGAAACTTGACAGTAATATAGGTTATACATCAGAATAACACATAGGCTATAGGAAGCGCGGATTTAGGGGGGGGGGGCGAACAGGGGCACGGCCCCCCTAACTGTTTTTTAGGAACTGTGGAGAATCCATTATAGCACATAATTAAAGGAAAATCACATGATAATAGTGGTTAAAATAACAGAAAGAACATGAGTGAAACTATTTGTTTTGTTACTCATTCACGCGAAAACTACTGAACGGGTTTGGATGAAACTTATTGAGTAAAATAGGTTATACATCATAGGCTACAGCAAGGGCAGATTTATGTGGGGGCATGTGCCCCCCCGTTACAGTACATAATTAAAGGCAAATCAGGAACTTAGCATCATGAAGGTTGTAGATAGGTTCTTTGTATAGTTTATGAAAGAAATTTGGATAATTCCACACCAAGGGTTTCCCCTTTAATATAATATGGGTTCAAAGGTTGTATAGAATCCGTCGGTTTTGAAGTTAGACAACTGAAATTTTGGATGTACGAGTAACTTATATTTAAAAAAAATAATTAAACTATTTATTTTAAATGATCTTTCACGAAACTTTACGTGGCAGACAAATTCCACGCGAGCGAAGCCGCGGGCATAACCTAGTTGGTTTGTAAATTAAAAAAAGAACACTTTTACTGCAAAGTTTCCATAAATGCCAATTTTATGTTTTTATGATTGAGCCACTGTGTTTGCTTCAACTGCTCCTTTCGTCTATTTCTTCTCCATTAGTTTCCATATTCCATTAGTACTATGGATTCTCCCATAGTTCTATATCTCCTGATGTTTCTTTTCCCCATAAAGTCTTCATGACTTTGTCGAGAACAACGTTGAAGAGAACAGGTGAAAGTCCTCTTGTCTCATACCGGCTTTTATCTGAAATGGTTCGCTGACATTTCCTCTTAATTTTATTTTTGATTTGGTTCCTGTAAGGGTTTCTTTTATTAGGTTTATTATGTTTTGTTCGACTCCATATTCCCTCAGGGTTTTCAGTAGGGTTTCTCTGTCTAAGGAGTCGTATGCTTTTTCAAAACCGATGAAATAAATATAAAGATTTTTCTGTTGCCTATTTAGAAATTAGTTATAATAATTAATGGATAAATATTTGCTCGGTTAATAAGGCATATTATGCCTACATAATTTGTCTGTGTAATGTATTTTTTTTTATCACGTAGCGGCCACTAAGGACCACGTGAATATCATTGGTTAGGCTTCTTTGGGAGTCTTGATTTTCTTTCTTCTCATCTCAGCTAATATAATTTATTATACAGAAATTATAAAAATAAAAACAAAACCAAATATTTCTTTATATACGAATTTATTATCTTGCACGTTAGATAAATGCACAGAATTAGGCAGCGTCTTCAGTGAAACCCATCGATATTCCAACCCATTTACTGGTTAATCACTCTATCAATTGGTGAAAACCAATGCCGTAGACAAGGGGGGTTACGGGGTCAACCCTTATTAATACTAGGTTAAAAAAGTGCAAATTAAATTAAAAACAACACAGACAACAGAGAATCCAACTCATTTTACATCATTGTGCATTGTAACAAGCATACTTATATTTATATTTGCTTGAAAATGTCCTCCAACAACTTAACAATAATTAACAATCGTATCGAAAATCAAGAATGGAAGTAATGTTATTATTGCGTATTGCATTTAAATTATTCATCATCCAATAATATTTTATATGGGCGAATTTATCCAAATTAAAAAAATTATCATGAATAATGGTATTAAAATCCTCGATCCTGACCTGACACCCCCCCCCCGAAAGGTTTTCCTAGCTACGACCTTGGTGAAAAGCGCATGAAAATCCGTGCAGTAGTTATTGAGTTAACCGCGAACAAACGCGACCGAGGAATTTCTTTTTTAATATGTAATACCTTTTTTTCTAATTGTATTGAAAGTAAATAAATTTTCGCTAATTCAATCTTATCAGAACAAGAAAAAAATGATATTTTAAATATTTTATTTGTATACTTAAAGTAAACAAGATCCAAAAATAAAAGTAATGTTCAATTAACATTCTCCCCGTGTATACATCGCAAATTGCGAGAACACGGAGATATAGGATCAGTGAAAAGATAGGATATGACTGACTGAGAAGCGAACCAGGATGGCCGAGGTGGTTAAAGCGCCACCACGGAGAGGTGGGAGACCCAGTCCTGGTCATATCTTTTCTTTTCAAATAAAATATTAAAAAAATTATATCATGTAACAATAAAATAAATAATAATTTAGGACTCCCTCATAATAATATAGGAGTATTATCGTCCAATTAGCCATAGCAGCATAAGGTGACTTTAAATGAATAAACAAGCATAGAATAATGGGAAAATACTCCTAACTACTTTCGTGCAACAATAAACTATCTCACTAGCCTGTTGTGTATATTTGTTCGGTTCCGTAACACCTGCAGGTATCATGTCGGCAGATGGGTGGACAATAGGTGGTATCCAATAACCAATAACCAATTCACCGAGGGTGGTCCGACTGAGGAGTCGTGAGTGTGTAATGCACTCGACGGTATCAATTACCCTACATCCTCAATGGATTCGGCCAACCGAAAAATTCTAACGAAAACAAGCTACCTCCCTATATCTCATCACAATGCACAGGATATAACCATGATATTGCATAAATTGTTTTCGAAGAATAGAAAGAAAAAAGTATAAAAAAGAGATCACAATATAAATAGTTTTATTTTATAGTAATGTAGTAACAGGATAATTTGTTAATTATATTTAATTGTTTGTTAAGCACGGTTTTCACAGGCCCAGTAGCTGGCGTGACTGTCAATAACTGTCAGCGAAGGACAGTTACTGTCTGGCAGATACTGGGTCTGTGAAAACAAAGTTGAGCCAGTACTGACCGGTCAGTTGCTGACAGACAGCTCCTTCAAATTTTTTTGTTTTTACTGTCCACTGACCTTCTCCCATTCCCACAAGGACAGCTACTTGGTCGTCACTCGCTCCATAGAAACGCAATAGAATCTGGCCGGTCAGCGCTAGAGGACAGTGGACGCTTGGACAGTCATTTTTCTACTCTTGCTGGTATAGCTTCTCACATAAAGGTATCATTGCGTTGAATTTTTGAGGCAAACAACTGTAAAAGAACATCAAATTGTCATAGTGTCATTCTAAGTATTTTTTAAAATTTAATTTATTGATATTTACAACAAGTAAATTTGCTAACATGTACAATGAAATGAAAAAAAACTTGTGGAGAAACTACCTATCGGTAGCACTCCAATAAAGTTCTGTAGTAGATGGTCTCGAGGCCATCTTCTTTTCAGACTTCTCGGAGGGTTAACAGGAATAGTATGGGAAGCAAGTTGAGAGACGGATTCAAGTGTGTATGGAGCTTGTAATGGAAGGATAGGTATCTAGTTTGGGCCAAATCAGCGACATGGGATATTAAGATCATGATGGATGAGTTTGTTTGTGACATTATAAGGAGCATTGAGGTTTTACGAAGGATTTTGGATTGTAAAGTTTGGATACGAGATGAATTGGATGGTTTAGTAGAGCCCCAAAGCTCAACTCTGTATGTCCAAATAGGTCTGATAACTGTCATGTAAATGAGTCTTATGTAATTAATTGGGAGCTTAGAGCGTTTGTCCAATAAGTTTTCAGTCTTGTATAAGGATTCCAAATGAGACGTTTGTCCAGATGGAGTGGAATATTATTAAAGGATACAGTAGGGCAGGAGTTTGTAAGTTTACGACGAAGGGTGAAGGAAATCTGATGGGATTTGAAGTATTTTTTAAAATTCATATTCATCGGGAGTACGTAGTTATGCCATGATCATAGAAGTTGCTCCAATATTTTTCTTCTGTAACCAACACCTTGTCCATATTTTCTTCTTTTTTCTCTTTTGGCTTTTGAGAATTTCCATCAAATGTTCACCAAGGAGTAAAGCCAATAGTCGTATGTTTTTCGAATTATATTGCACTGATGAGCCACTTTACTGGCCTCGTGAAAACGGATTGGGTCAGGAAACCAAGCCAGAACTAGTAACACAGTAGCTGTATAGTGCTGCCTCCCAATGCAGACCCAGTAGTGAGAACACGTCAGGAACTGTATAGGCAGCAGAATGTACAGTTGTTTACAGTTACTGTCTACTGGGTGGTCTGTATCTGGGCCTGTGAAAACGGAGCCTTAGATTAAGTTAGTGCTGCATGTTTTATGTTATATTACCTACCTTTCTAGTTGCTAGTTTAATGTTGTGTTGTGTTGTGTCTACACGGTGTATGAATTAGTGACGGGCTTAACTGCTACTTTTCAGTAACAGCTCCAACGATTACTGTGATTTTTGTTACCTGTGATTTCTTAACTGGTACTTTTCAGTAACAGCTCCAACGATTACTGTGATTTTTGTTACCTGTGATTTCTTAACTGGTACTTTTCAGTAACAGCTCCAACGATTACTTTAAGCTGTTTGCGTTAGATATAAAAACAGCTTGAAGGAAATACTTCACTTTTTGTCCTTTATCACCATAGTATTTATCCTGCTATATGAATCCTTAGTTAATAAATATATATATTTATTTTATTTGAAATAAAAAAAAAAATCATTTTAATTTTACTTTTTCGTCTTTGTGTTAAACATCAGATCAATTTTTGTCAATCCAGGAAAATAATTTTTTTTTAATAACTAAGTTCTCAAATTTGCCCGAATGCCTATAAATATGACCACCTATAAATATGACCACCTTTAAATATGACCACCTATAAATATGACCACCTATAAATTTTTGTTTGTTATATCATAGAACAAGGAGGAATCAAAACGTAAACTGTTATTTAAATGATTGTTAAGCAACCGACTTGAATTATTTAGAACTTATTTGTATGGATTGATGCAATTATATCATTTAATGTAAACAAAGTGAAGAAAAATAAATGGAAATGTTTAAAATAAATCAAGATTTCTCATATTATCAGAGCATTAATTTAATTTGGTTTCTCTTTTTAAATATGAGAATTTACTTTTAAAAAGGTTGCCTGAGTATTCCTTTTAAAAAGGTTTTTGGGCGTATGTATATTTGTTTTCACTTTTTCCATGAAGATGATAAATAGAAGTGGCCCAACTAATTATAATACCAGAAGTCCTTGTCAGGTTGATGTTTTATTTTTTCTTTATAATGTAACGATGGAAGTGTATTAAGTACAATTTATTTTTAGGAAAATAAGATATTTATGTTACAGAAAGATATTGGGAGATAGGAAATAAGCTTATGGAATTTCTATCTTTAGAATATAAAGAAATAAAATCTTATTACGGAATTACATTTACTTCAAGGTAACAAATTTATCATAAAGATACAAATAGTAAACTTTATCTAGCTGTTGTTTTTTTTTAATTGAATGATTCAAATGAGGTAATATTGTGTCCATGTCACTTTTTACAAATATATAATTTTTTAATTGATATAAAAGGTAAAAATTGGCTTAAATTAAATTGGAGATATATAAATATAAATAAAACATGAATACAATATATTCCTAAACTATGTTTAATAATTATTTAATAATAAATACCATTAAAGAAAATTTAATTATTAATAAATAATTAATTTTATTTTTAATATTTACACAAATATTAAACAGGTGTTATGTCCAATGATACATAGGGCCATTCATTCTCAAACTGTTCTTACACAACAGTAAATAAATATGATCCATTACACTGCTGTAAAATAAGTCCTAATGAATATCAAATTATTTTTTAAGTAATTGTAAAACTTTTGTAAAGAATATTTTTAATTTAATGTATCATTGTTACCCAAAGTAATTGTTAAGTATCCGAATGCTTATAAGTATATTGAAACTTATTATGTAAGAGTTATATATAATAATATACATAGAGTTTAATAAAATATATTTAATAAAAACTAAATCTTAAGTATTATATTATAATATTAAATAATATGTTTATGACAGAGAAAAAATATATTAAAGGGTGAGTAATGTAACAAAATTTCGTTTTCGGGGCCGTCTTAATTTAGTTTGCTAATGAAATATGTGAACGGAATGAATAAAAAATGAGAATCGCCACGTTCTAAAAGGTATAGTATTAGGGGAAATGAATGAGATGAATTTTCGATAGATATATATTAACTTACAGATGGAGCCACATGGTGTAGAGAGAAAAGAAAGAGACAGCGACAAAAGAGTGACATGAGAAGCAAAGAGGACTGGAGGAGATTGTTCAGAGTGCACTGGTCAGTCCAGTCCGAGTACGTCAAGGACAGCAGGGCGACAAGCCTCAGTTCTGATTTTAATCAATATCATTGATTTATAATGAAGTTATCGTGAAGATTGATTGATTTCCTTTAGTTTTTAGGAAGGAAGTATATCATCTCGAATATAATAAGTATATCAGAGTTTTTCGCAAACATCGAACCAAAAAGATCATTTAAATATTTTTATTTTGAAGAGAAAAGATTTGCCCCGGCCGGGATTCGAACCCGGGTCGAAGTGTGACAGCACTCTACCAATTGAGCTACCTGAGACGCCTCTCAGTCGGGACAAATCCGTTCTCTTATCTGATCCCATGTCTCCGTGTTCTCACATTTTTTGGGATGTATACACGAGGACGAATGTTCTTTGAGCCTTACTTTAATACGGCAACTTTGGTCTAGTGATTAGCGTAACAAACTACTAAACCCAAGATCGCGGGTTCGTAGCCCGGGAGGTGGCCCTAGGATTTTTTTAAGGGAGTAAAAAACCCTTAGTTACGCCGTCCTTCGGAAGGGACGTTAAACGGGGGGTCCCGACCCTGTACGATGCCTTTCAGTCGGGACAAATCCGTTCTCTTATCTGAACCCATGTCACCGTGTTCTCACAGTTTTTGCGATGCATACATGATTAACATAAGCTATATGTACAGAAGTCTTGTTTAGAATTCTAAAATGTTGTAAAAAAATCTTCGAAACATGATAATCTATGCTTGGCCCACTTCACCACGCGAGTAGTAGGGTCCAAAGGTATGTATCCATAGCAATAGAATAAATCATTTGTATTCTAGGCATCATTTAAACATCACAAAATCAAATTGGGTCTAATTTTATATGAATCGATTCTAAAATATCGATATTATTTGTTTTGTTCTTTCTCTAATTTTCTTTATATACACCACTCTTTATCTTTCTTGTCATTATATTTCCATTCTGTCTTGTTATATACAGTGTTAAATTTCAATAAAAATATTTTTAAAAAAGAAAACTTCATCCTCTGTTATTCGTTGCATAATACATGTGTACTATACTCTTAAAAGCATAAAATAAAATAGAGTTTGGGATAATCGGTGCTATTAGGATTTCAGAGCCGGAATATTTGAAGAAAGAAGAATGACATCTAAAGAAAGATCTCATCAAAAATGGTTATCAGGAAAACATAATAAGGAGAGAATTCAAAAAAGCCCAAAAGGCAGGTCTACACAGGACAGAAGAAATAAAGAAAGCAGTGATCGCATATGTCAAAGGCACCACAGAGAAAATATCAAAAGAACTGAAGAAGTTTAAGATAAAAACTACATATGCACCACGAATAGAAAGATAAGTCAGGTTTTGCCGAATGCGAAAGACAGCTTAGGACTCAAGACACCAGGGATATGTAGCATTCCGTGCTCCTGCGGAAAGGAATACATTGAACAAACGGGAAGGCTGATATCCACAAGGCTTACAGAACACATTGAAAGCGTAAAGAAGATGGACAGGAAAGCATCAGATTTGGCAGAACATTTCGCAACCACGAACCACGCAATATAATTTGACAAAATCAGAGTAGTTAAGAAATGTATTAAGGCCAAAGAAAGGAAAATACTGGAAGTGATAGAAATAGTTAAGCATCCAGAAAATTTCAACTGGGAGGATGGATACAAATTAAGTAAACTATGGCTCCCGAACATACCACAGAATAAGAAACAACAAATCAGCCATGAAGAAACAAGCAAGCCGAATTCCCGTCAGTCAAAGTCATGGAAAAGTAGACTCCGACCCCGGACACCAAAAAAAACTGAACAAAGCCTTGAGGAAGGCAGCAGCTTGTCAGGCGAAACGTTGGCGGAAAATTTAACTAAACGGTCTGAACCAGAAGAAACCACAGAAGGCTTTTGTAAATGGTTATAAATAATTTTAAAAAGACAAGTCTTGAAGTTAGCATTTCTCAGTGATATGTTCTATTTGAATTCGATTGCAGGGCTCATGATTCTATTGGCTTAACTGAGGAAAATATGGAACCACACTTTTTTTATACCCTTTATTGGCCAGATCGGCTATTCCTAGCCTTACATGATTTTTTTTTAAATAATGAATTTTACACTTTAACAAAAAGTAAAAGTGTGGGTTTCGTCTCATGCAAGAGACCCCCCTAGCTGTACATTACTTTCAAGAGAAATTATAAATATATAATAGATTTTTTTTCATATAAAAAATTATAATGTAATAACAAACAGAAATATAGTACTATAAAACGGAAGACTACAAGGAAACAGGAATATATTACAATTTGTTAAAACGATTGGTGAGAAAGGTAATAGAGTTCACATCAGAATACCTTTAAAGAGTCTCCGTTTTAGTCTTGGAGATGAAATAGATTCGCCTATGTTGAATCCTACAGCGCCTTTGACTGCTGGTAATCTGGTCTTAAATCTGGTGTAACGCTTTTTAATGAATTCTTCAAACTATTAAATGGTTGATGTTGTGGCTGGCAGTTGGCGGCTGCCTTTTGATGACTCAGGGACAACACTAGTTGATGACTGTCGCGGTTTATGGCAGTGAGCAGATGACTGCTAAATGAAAATACTTGACTTTTTTTTAATTCTACACCTCCGTTGTGTCAATCTTAAAAGAATAAGGTATTCCCAATTTTATACCAGGTAATCTTTTTACAGACATTAATGTTTTCTTCTCCAAATCAGGTTGAAAAGGATTGGATTTGTTTGAATAACGTGACAAAGTGATGTTTATTTGGGTAGTGGAAAGATATTCTATAACATCGTGGTAACCTTTCCAAGAAGTGGCGTAATTCAATGCCGTGAAGCCCCACTTGTCTTTCTTTTCTGCATTCAAAAGGGCTCGGCGGAGAAGTTTCACTATTTCTAAGTGACCTCTGTTGGCACTGTGGTGCAAAGCAGTCCTTCCATTAACGTCTGGCTGGAGGCTTTCGACTCCAACTTGTAAGAGCAACGCGACCACTCTAGTGTGTCCCTCTTTTGAAGCTAATAGCAAAGGTGTTTCGTGATTAACATTCACAGATATACTTTGACTCAGATCTTGATCTTTCCGAAATAACTTGAGTATTATATCATAATGGCCATTGAGAGCGGCATAATGGATAGGTTGGTTGAGCAATGCATCCCTACTTCTTGGATTGGCTCTAAGCCTTAGAAGTATATCTATAATAACTGAGGAATTGTCTCTAGATGCAATGTGCAGTGGTGTCATTTGGTTGTGATCCGTCGCAACGACATCAGCACCAAATAATATAAGATCCTCGACAATCACGGATTGTGCTATTTCTGTTGATTGGGTGTTCCGTTCGCATGCCAGGTGAAGTGGCGTGCTACCGTTTATGTTCCTCTTATCAACGAATGTTTGAGCCAAAAGCTCCTTGTTTTTTTTATTTTTAACTAGTTGATGTTTAACAAACGTAAGTATCGATTTAACGATCTTCTGATATTTCTCTCTCGCTACAAAATGTAACGGTGTCATACTATCTATGTCAGGTGCAGCTCTATTTGCTCCTGCATTCAATAAGATGTTGACTATCTCAGCATTGTTTTTTATGGAAGCTAAATGCAGAGGAGTTTTGAGATCAACAGCCTTAGCTTCTTTATCGGCGCCAATATTTAGTAACAACTTGACTATTTCCGGTGACCCGTTCATAGCAGCAAAGTGAAGTGGTGTGTATCCATTCTTGCCAGCTTGATCTATAGTAGCTGGTGGATTGGAAAGAAGTATTTCTACGATTGCGACCTGACCAATCCTGCAGGCGATGTGTAACGGAGTCGTTCCGTTGATATCGGCCGAGTTTTTATCACATCCAGAATGCAGAAGCTGCTCAACGACTTCGACATGGCCCTCCTCACAAGCATAGTGCAATGGTGAATATCCCCGTTTGTCTTTGACATCTACTGAAGCTCCATTTGATAACAACATTCCAACAATTTCAGTTAGACCGAGGTAGGAAGCAATGTGCAGTGCTGTTGCATTATCGATTTCAAACTTGTTTTCAAAAGAGGTACGAACCTTTACGTCACAATCTGCATCTAAAAATAACTGGAAATTGTTCTTTGCAAATCTCTTAGCTGCTGTGTCCAAAATTAATTTGACGCACCTCGTACTCCTTGAAATGACGGCTGAAGTGAGAGGAAGGTTCCCATGGCCGTCTTTCTGAACTATGTCTGCTCCGTGAGAGAGGATCAGATCGATTCCTTCAGAAAATTGCATCCCAATCGCGTGATTAAGAATGATTGTTGGATAAGAGTCTAACCTGTCGACCTTTTCCAATAAAATCCTTACCATTTCTACTAATTTATTTGAAACTGCATCAAAAAGAATTTTAGATCCTAAGAAACTACCATCTTCCACTTTCGCTCCTTCACTAAGGAGTAACTTTATGATTTCTTTGGATAAAAGATTAAAAGCTAAGTCTAGAGGCGTTCGTCCTTCTTCATTCATCATATTTGGATCAGCTTTCTTTGTCAATAGAAATTTAATTAGCTCAGTATCATTCCTTCTGATTGCTAAATGTAATGCTGTTTCATTATTACATCCTATTCTATTGACGTCATCTCCCTTTTGTAACAAAGTCTTTATCACCTGAATATTTCCATTATTAGCTGCCCACTGGATAGGTGTGAAGCATACATAATCTTCCATAAGGATGCTGGCGTTCTGGGAAAGGAGATAGTCAGTGACTCTAGCATAACCAATAGCAGCAGCTTCATGCAGCACTGTTTGGTCGAGGAGATTTCGGGAATCCACATTGGCTCCGTATTGCACTAAAACTTTCATTGCTTCCACTATTTCGATTTCAGCCTTTGTTGGAGTATTGTCATCATCGGATGGTTCCTTATAATCAAAATAATAATTTGGTGTGAACGATTTCTTTAAATTTTCATGTTCGTTTCGAACCACGAAATGTAGAGGTGTTTTACCATTTTCTCCTTTACTGTTAACATCGGCACCGTGTTCAAGGAGAATCTGAATAATTTTAATGTTTCCTCTAAACGCCGCAAAGTGTATGGCGGCATCACCATTGTTGTTTTTAATATCTAAAGAAGAATTTCTTGAAATTAGCAAATTTACATTAGTTTGATCGCTATTCATAGCTGCTATCATCAGTGGTGTCATTCCGTCATTTCTCTGAGTATTAACGTTAGCTCCGTGATCAAGAAGAGTTTTGGTTATATCTGAGTTCCTTTGAACTACTGCTATATACAATGGAGTATCGCCCTGCCAGTTTTTTATATCAATATTTGCACCGACATTAGCGCCGTGGTCAGCAAGTGTCTGGGCAATTTTCATTTTGTATTTATAAAGCGCTAGATGTATTGGAGTGTCATTGGTATCTGATGTTATGTTCACACTTGCATTTTTGGACAATAACAATTTTACAATAGGTTCGTAGCCTTGTAAAGAAGCAATATGCAAAGGTGTAAGTCCTTTGTATCCTTTTATGTTAACATCTTTTGTGACATTGAGAAGAACATTGAACACATTTAGAATACCATTGATTGCACTATTATGTATTGGAATGTCATTGTTATCGTCTCTCATGTTAGCGTTTGCATTTTTGGACAATAAAAACTTCACAATAGATTCGTGCCCGTGCAAAGCAGCAAGGTGTAGTGGTGTTTGACCATTAGCACCTTTAATATTTACATCTTTAGTGACCTTGAAAATAATCTCCAGCACTTTGAGATTCCCACTAATCGCTGCCTTATGAATTGGAGTTTCATTGATATCGTCTCTCATTGTTATGTTAGCATTTTTAGACAATAACAAGCTTGCGGTAGATTCATAGCCATATCTGGCAGCAACATGTAATGGGGTTTGATCTTCAGGTCCTCTGACATTAACGTCTGCACCGTGGTCGAGAAGTATTTTAACAATGTTTGGATAATTTTCGTAAACCGCTAGATGTAGTGGACTGTTATTAGAATTGTCTGCTATGTTTACACTTGCATTTTTAGACAACAACAAATTTACGATTGGTTCGTAACCCTCCTTGGCAGCGATGTGTAAAGGTGTAAGGCCATCAGATCCTTTTATATTAACCTCAGCACCGTGATCCAGAAGTATCTTAGCAATATTTAAATTTCCATTGTTTACTGCCTTATGTAACGGAGCATCATTTGTCTTGTCTCTCATATTTACGTTTGCATTTTTGGATAACATTAATCTCAACAAAGATTCATTCTCCATCGATGTCACTAGGTGTAAAGGAGTTCCAATAAAAGATGCATTAATATTAATATCTGCTCCATGGTCGAGAAGAACTTTAACAATTTCATTTTGAAACTTAAAAATCGCTAAATATAATGGGGTGTTACCACTGTCATCTCTAATATTTACACTAGCATTTTTGGACAATAATAAATTCACGAGAGATTCGTCATCATGTTCAACTGCTAAGTATAAAGGTGTATAACCAAAACGGCCTTTAAGATTAACATCAGCACCGTGGTTGATAAGTATTTTAAAAATGTCCAATTTGTAATAGGAAAGTGCTATATGTATTGGAGTGTCATTATCATTGTCTCTTATGTTTAAACTTGCATTGTTAGACAACAACCAATACACGATAGATTCGTATCCCTTCTTTATAGCCAGGTGCAAAGGTGTATTACCATCAGATCCTTTGGCATCGACATCATTGATACGGTCAAGAAGTATTTTAGCTATGTTGGGTTGTTTATTATAAAGTGCTGCATGTACTGCAGTGTCATTTTTATCGTTTCTTATATTTACACTTGCATTTTTGGACAATAAGAAATTCACTATAGGTTCGTAGCCCTCCTCAGCAGCGACATGTAGAGGTGTATTACCATTCGATCCTTTAATATTGAAGTCAGTGGTGTGTTCAAGAAGTATTTTAGCTATGATGGGTTGTTTATTATAAAGTGCTGCATTTACTGCAGTGTCATTTTTATCGTTTCTTATATTTACCCTTGCATTTTTGGACAATAAGAAATTCACTATAGGTTCGTAGCCCTCCTCAGCAGATATGTGCAAAGGTGTATTACCATTCGATCCTTTAATATTGACGTCAGTGGTGTGTTCAAGAAGTATTTTAGCTATGTTGGGTTGTTTATTATAAAGTGCTGCATGTACAGCAGTGTCATTTTTATCGTTTCTTATATTTACACTTGCATTTTTGGACAATAAGAAATTCACTATAGGTTCGTAGCCTTCCTCAGCAGCGACATGTAGAGGTGTATAACCTCCTTTTCCTTGCATATTGACATTGCTGCAGTTCTCAAGAAGCTCTTTAATCACGGCAAGGCTACCATTCCTTACAACAATGAGTACTAATTCAATTTCAAATTCAGAGTTCGTTGTAGGTCTGACGTCATGCGCTACCTGTTTTAGTGTAGAAGCTGATAGTTCTTCATTGGCCTGAAAAATATAAATATTAAATAAAAATAAACAATGGGTTTGTAATTATTTCATAAATATCATAAAAATATATGAATTATTGTATATAATATTATTGTATAAATCTGTATTTGTTTGAATTTCTAAACAAGCAGGTCTAAACACAGAACTATGTAATTCTTTTTGGTGTATGATGTACTTGAAAAATCAGTTTCATGTCCATTTAAAAATGTAAATACAAAAAAACGTTTGTACATTTTATACCTTGTAACGAGTTTGTTTTTTTTTGTCGCTAAGTTCGTCCGTCATGTGTCTCTACATATGTGAGCTCCCTCTACTGTGGGCTGTCGTTACGTGCGAATGCACATCAGTGATTTATATGGCCAAGTAATTGCCAAATTTTACATATTACCTTATATTTTGAGGAGAATGGTGTTGATAAAATATGGTGCCAGTGTAGGGATGCTATTAAACAAATTGCTGAAGAAGTACTGGTCTTAGAGGGGCCCCTCAGAGGTCTACATGGTTTGATCAAGAATGTCAAGAGGCTACAGACAGGAAAAACAAGGCCTATAGGAAGATGATAAATGTGCATGGGACTCGCCAGGCTGTTTCTGATTACAGAGTGTTAAGACTGGAGGAGAAACACCTGCATAGGAGAAAAAAGAGGGAGAAAGAAGAAGAAAGAATAAGAGAGATTGAGGTCTTGAGTAGACAAGCTAATACTAGAGCTTTCTACAAGACAATCAATGCCCAGCGAAAGGGATTTAATCCAAGATCCAATACTTTTAGAGGTAAGGACGGTCAATTGATCACTGATAAAGAAGGGATCCTGGAAAGATGGTCCAACCATTTCGGTAGTCTGCTGGGGAGTGTTCGGAGCCCTGCCCTAGAAGATAGTTATGGCTCTGACACTATTCGAAATTACAAAGAGTGTGAGCTTCTTGACCCACCAGATGATGAGGAAATTGAGGCTGCAAGCTTAGAAATAATCGAGCACCCGGATGTGATGGCATACCAGCTGAACTTCTGAATGCTGGTGGAAATGAAATGATAAAGGTAATTCGAGATCTGCTACACAGTGTATGGATAAGCAAAACTCTCCCGCATGACTGGTGCATTGGCCTTATCCTCCCTCTTCACAAGAAAGGAGACCAGATGCTTTGTGATAACTACCGTGGTATAACACTCCTGAGCTCTGCCTACAAAGTACTTTCGAATGTGGCATTCCAAAGACTACTTCCCCATGCCCAGAGAGAGATTGGAATGTACCATTGCGGATTTATTAATGGTAGATCTTGTATTGATCAAATATTCTCCCTGAGAACTCTTATGGAAAGGACTAGAGAGTACAACATAACGACCCACCACCTTTTCGAGGATTTCAGCAATGCCTATGACTGTCAGGGGAAAACTGTTTCAAAGTATGGAAGAAATGAATGTCCCCAGACAATTGATAAGCCTCGTGGAATTGCTGATGAGGGAGTCGAGAAGCCAGGTCAAGATCCAGAATGACTTGTCTGAAGAATTCAAGACAACTAGGGGTCTGAGACAAGGGATGGACACTCGTGCCTGTTATTTAATTTTGCACTAGAAAAGGTCATAAGAGACGCAGGGTTACAAGTCACTGGTACGATTCTGACTAAGTCCATCCAAATACTGGCCTATGCAGATGACATAGACATAGTGGGAAGAACACCGAGAGATCTACAACAGGCTTTTCTTGCATTGGAGAATGCTGGACGGCATATAGGTCTTCGGGTAAACCAAGTAAAGACTAAGTATATGGTGGCTAACCCTTCAAGACAATCGGATCCCACCATCACGTTTGGTCCCTACTCATTCGAAAGTGTCGACAGTTTTGTCTTGTTTGGTTCTTTGGTCAAAGCAGATAGCTCAACCAGCCCAGAAGTTCAAAGAAGAATATTGGCCGCTAATTTTTTTTAATTTTTATATTAACACTTTATTGAAATATTACAATCTGCCACTTATGGGCAATAAGTAATAGTGCTGTGTAGCTTACAGTCATTCCATAACAAAACAATAATATAAACAAAATAAAATAAAATAAATAAATATATACATGCGGAAAAATATATACATGCGGTAACAGAAAGAAATTAATGCGCTAATAATAATATAAAAGTAAAATAAATAATAAAGTAAAATAAATAATAATAATAATACTAATAATAAAATAAAATAAAATGCACACATTCATACCCTATTTACAATTTGCCTGGGGTCACCGAACTGAGCTTCTTCCCCAGGAATGAGGGCAAAGCAGGAGTCCGGGACGCTCCAGCCCCCTTTCCCAGCCGCGTCACTGGCATTAAACGCCAATGGAAGCTGGTAAGGGCGCTTCACACACACACACACACACAGGTCGTGAGTGGAGAATCTGGCCAGTGCCAGTACTCCAAATGGCATTATTACAACAGATCTCGGGGCCATTGCCGGTTTAGACGGCGGGGTGGGTTATATGGATGTGTGGAACTGGATAGTGACTGAGCCAGGGGGTTGGGATGACAGGCAAGGTTTCGGTGAAAGTTTGAAAATTTAGTAGGGATGAGGTCGAGGACGAAAGGAATGTTGAGATCTTTATGGAGGGTTTTGTTGGAAACATAATAAGGAGCATCGACAATAGTTCTCAGGATTTTGGATTGAAAGGATTGAATGCGTCTGATATTCGATTGTTTTGCTGTCCCCCAAAGTTCCAGTCCATAGGTCCAAATAGGTTTGATGATGGTCTTGTATATTAGTAATTTATTGTCTATTGAAAGATCGGAGGTCCGACATAGTAATCTGTATAGTTGGCTAAATCGTCTGTTAAGTTCTTGTCTTTTGAGTCTGGTATGAGGATTCCATGTAAGTCGTTTGTCTAGGAGAAAGCCAAGGTATCGTACTGTGTCGGAAATAGGTAGGATGGTTTCATGTTGGACATGAAGGACATGTTTCCCGGCGAAGGGTAAAAGTCACGTGTTTGCATTTTTCCTCGTTGACTTTGATCCGCCATTGGTTACACCAAATTTCAATGAGTGAAAGGTGCCTTTGGAGGTTCGAGGAAGCCATTTCGGGATTTGGGTGAGATGATAGGATGGCTGTGTCGTCTGCGAACGTTGCAAGGAAGGTTTCAGGAGTAGTTGGGATATCAGCGGTGTACAATATGTATAGGATAGGACCCAAGACGCTGCCCTGGGGGACTCCAGCTTGAATTGGGTAAAGATTGGAGTATTCGTTACCACAGCGTACTTGGAAGTAGCGATCAGAGAGGTAGGATCGAAGGACTAGGAATAAGGATTGAGGTAACTGGGTTTTGAGCTTGAACAGCAAACCGGCATGCCATACCCGGTCGAAAGCTTGTGCTACGTCCAGAAATGCGCCTGTGCAGTATTGTTTGCTTTCAAGAGCAAAGGATATGTGATCGATAACTCGGAGTCCCTGCTGGACCGTCGAGTGCCTGGGACGGAATCCAAACTGATGTGAAGGAATATTATTGGATTCGATGATGGGTAGGATTCGTTTCAGGAGGATTTTTTCAAAAATTTTGGAAAGAATAGGGAGCAGGCTGATGGGTCGGTATGATGAAGTGACATTGGGTGGTTTGCCAGGTTTAGGGAATAGGATGATGACGGAGTGTTTCCACAGCAAAGGGAAGTGAGTTGTACGAAGGATACAGTTGTATAGATAGGTAAGGAAAATAATCGCTTTTTGAGGAAGTCGTTGAAGGATCTGGGTGGTAAGAAGGTCATGTCCAGGAGATTTGCGGACTTTTAACTTTTGTAAGAGAAATTTGACCTCAGAGGGATTTACAGCTTTAGGAGGTAAGGATAGAGGAATGGGTGAAGAAAGGAATTCATTAATATTGGAAACGTGGTTAGGGTGGATTTCAGGATATGGGATAAATGTATTTGAAAGGAGTTTGGCAAATTCCTCTGCTTTGTCCTCATCTGATGCTGCCCAAGAACTGTCTTCACGTCGGAGAGGATGGGAAATAGAGTGGTATTTGAGTATTTTTTTGGTGGCATTCCAAAGGGAATTATCTGAAGCAGATAGTGTGGAAAGGTAGGATTTGTAGGATTCGGATCTATAGGTTGTCAGGTTCTTTTTGACTAATTTGGTGAAGTGGTTATACAGTCTCCGATCGTGAGGATGCCTGGTTCTTTGCCAAAGGGATCGGTAACGGCTTTTGGTAAGGATAAGATCCCTAAGATCATGCGGTAATGGATTTTTCTTGCGGACTTTGAAGGAAGGACGGGGTGAAGATGCAGTCCAAACTGCTTGCTGGATCATATTGGTAAAGGAATTGACTGCATCATCTAACTCCTGAGGTGTTTTTAGGGAAACTCTGAAGTCAATGGTGTCGGATACAAGCTGGCGAAATAGGTTCCAGTCTATTGGTCCCCTAATAAATGATGGCGGAGGAAGTTTGGATATTGGGACTATAGAAAGGGTGAGGATCAAAGGACTGTGATCTGAGGACAGTTCATCAAGGCGTTCTATGGAATAGTTTAAGGGACCTAAGCCAGCATGGATGAAGAAGTCAAGGAGATCAGGATTTCGGTTTGGGTCAGTGGGCCAATATGTAGGGGTGCCTGGAGAAATAAAACTGGAATTATGGGAGTTAAGTGCAGAGAGGAGGATGCGACCTCGGGTGTTAGTAGTTCTTGAGCCCCATTGTTGATGTTTCGCATTAAAGTCTGCACCTAAAAGGAAATGAATCTCTAAGGAGTTCAGGAGAGAGCTGAATTCGGAATGGGAAAATGGCCGCTAATAGATGTTATTTTGGGATGGCGAAAATTTTACGAAGTCGTCTGATATCAAGAAGAGCCAAGGTCATGCTGTACAAAACAATCATCAGGCCTGTTTTGACTTATGGATCGGAAACCTGGCCTCTGTCCAGGGCAGATGCCAACAGTTTGCTGCTCTTCGAAAGAAAAATATTAAGAAGAATGTTTGGAGCTGTAAGAGTTGGCGATCAATTTAGACTCAGACAAAATGCAGAGGTGTATCTTTTGTATCAGGAGCCTGACGTGGTGATGAATAGCTAGATTGAGATGGGCTGGACATGTGGCCAGAATGGGGGACAACGCTGCCTTAAAAAGACTTCTGTTTGGATTCGTTGATGGAAAAAGAAAACGTGGGCGTCCACGACTTAGATGGTCAGATGAAGTCGAGAGTGATGCAGGCAGCATCATTGGATCCAGAGCTTGGAAGACCTTGGCGCAGGACAGAGAAGAGTGGAGGCGACGCCTTGATTTGGCCAGGACCCGTGCTGGGTTGTAGAGCCAGTGATAATAATAATAATCTTATATTTTCTTTGCGGCTCAGCGTTGGTGTTATGGTTATAGCGTTGGTGTAATGTTATGGTTATGTATTTGTTGTTACCGCTTGATGTAATAATTGTGTTACGAACTTTGTTATGAATACAACCTACTGGTTTTGGAATTTTTTATTTAATCAATTTGGACCTTGGACCGAAAACACATAACCTGGTCACAACCTTTGTGTGCTTTTGTCAATCCTACCCTCCACGGCTGAATGGTTTTTGTGTACTAGAACGCAACGGACATGATGATGCAGTTGGCCGCAGTCGACCATTCTTAAAAGTTCAATAAGTAAGAATACTGTAACAGATTATTAAGCACTGAGTTACCATGACGAAAATTCTGGTTCAAATCCCGCTGCTGGCGAGAATGTTATTTAGTCTGTAACCAGTTAGAGAAGGATCATATGAGGCTTACCCATCCTCTATAAGGGGGGGGGGAATCTGGCGGTTGAGCGTCGTCTAGGACAAATCACTTTCCTGCACAATGGTTGTGCATGAAACAGTACAGCATCTACTATGTACGAAACCCCAGACTCGTTCACGGGTTGTAGTGGAACGGTTTTTGTTACAATAGTAAAAAAAAACTGTTGTAAATAGTGCTGTATATAACTGCGTGTTTGTAGGTTATAAGATTTATAACTAATTTTGGTTTTGTTGTATATTGAAAATGATCAAAAAGGCATTGGCATTAGAGAGGGGGGCTGAGGCATTGTGGGAAGTGAGTCTTGTTACGAGTTGTAGCCTAGCCAGTCCTAAATGTTTATATTTGTTTATTTCCAATTGATTCAGTATAGTCTAAAAACCGTAAAAAGTCATATTTATTTCATAAGTTAATTTTTTTTTTAATTTTTCAATTGTTAATTGTGAATAAAATCCTTCTATATTCCCGAAAAATACCAAAGTAAGCCGATAACGTTTATTTAGTTCCATAGCTATTAACCTAGATAGCGCCACTTTGATAACATCTAAGGCAGTTTTTTTTTAGGTTTAAAAACATATTTAATCGATATGTTTGTGCGAAATCGCAAATTTTAATTGTTTTGTTATTGTGGCAAAGGTTGATGACCTATGTTTATTGGAATCCACCAGATTTCATTTTAAACTGAACTACCAGTCTGCCGGAGTTTCTCAAGGTAGTATCCTGGGTCCCATACTATGCACGATATATACAGCTGATATCCCAACCCATCCAAGCACTGTCTTCATTACGTACGCATGATGTCAAAAATAAATTCAAACAAATCCCATCAAATTACCTTCACCCTTCGTCGTAAACCTACAAATTCCTGCCCTAAGGTATCCTTTAATAATATTCCACTGAACGCTGTCGAACAGATACGTTACCTAGGACTCCATCCGGACAAACGTCTCACTTGGAATCCTCATACAAGACTGAAAAGACAAACAACTGCTCTTAGTTTTCGTCTACTTCAACATTTACTGGACAAACGCTCTAAGCTCCCAATTAATTACAAAAGACTCATTTACATGAGTTATCAGACCTATTTGGACATACGGAGTTGAGCTTTGGGGCTCTACTAAACCTTCTAATTCATCTCGTATTCAATCCTTACAATCCAAAATCCTTCGTAAAATCCTCAATGCTCCTTATTATGTCACAAACAAACTCATCCATCATGATCTTGATATCCCATATGTTGCTGATTTGGCCCAAACTAGTTACCTATCCTTCCATGACAAGCTCCATACATACTTGAATCCGCTAGTCTCACAACTTGCTTCTCATAATATATCTGGTAACCCACCGAGACGTTTGAAAAGAAGATGGCCCCAAGACTATCTACTATAGAATTGAAGTGCTACCGATTTCTCCACGAGTATGTTTTTCATGACAAATTGTACATTGTACAAGTTTACTTGTTGTAATATTATTATAGTTGTAAATATCAATAAATTAATTTTTTTTAAAAACTGAACTATATTATGTAAAAATTGAATGTTATTTTTGTATACCGACTATTTTTTTAATTGACTGGTAGGGCTAATACAATCGGCTGGGCTTCCTCCCAAAACTTATCCCATTTTAATACACAAAAACCTTGAGGACCAACGTTTAAAATGTTTAGGACTGCTTTTTATGGATTGAAAAAATTATATTTTTTAATGGGAACAAAGTGAAAATAAATAAATGAAAACTCTTGCCATTCTCATTAACCCCCCAAAGCCTAGTGTAAAGTTTATGTCTCATGAGAAAGTAGCCAAGCCTTACCACCCCTCTTGCTATTTCATTATTGTTAGGGGTGAATTAAGGGTGCATCTACCTGCATAGGGCTCTGACAGTCAGTTTAGGGCAAATTTTTTAAATTATTTTTCTCGAGTTCACTATAAGAATAGAAAAATGTAATAGAAAATCAAATATTTAAAAAAAAATAATAATCGGCTTTGGAGGGTTAAGTACGATTTATTTATTTAGATAATTTCTTTTAAAATTAGTCAAAACGTTAACAGTTAAGATATATATCTAATATATAGAGACACTGATTTATAGCTTTAATGTTTAAGAAATGTAGCATTAATTATTGAGAAAATAGCTTTTATAGCTTCAATTTTGCGTTTTCATAGCGTTTACAGCTAAATAACGTCAAGGAATTGGAGTCGGCAAGAGGGGAAATTAAATTAGCAAAATCACTTGAAACATGTTTATTGTATTATTGACTACTAGCTATTGCCCCCGGCTTCGCTCGCGTGGAGTTTGGTCTGCGACATAAAGTTTCGTGACAGATCATTTTAGATAAATAATTTAATTTTTTTTTACTATAAGTTACTTCTACATCCAAAATTTCAGATGTGCAACTTCAAAACTGACGGATTCCATACAATCTTTGAACTCCTATTATGTTAAGGGGGAAACCCTTGGGAGGGGGGTGGAATTATCCAAATTTCTTTCTTAAATTTTACAAAGAACCTATCTGCGAATTTCAAGATGCTAAGTTTCTGATTTTCCCCCTAAATCCGTCCTTTCTGTAGCCTATGTGTTATTCTGATGTGTAATCTATATCACTGTAAAGTTTATCGTATCCGTTCAGTAGTTCTACGTGAAAGAGAGACAGACATACAAACTTTCGCATTTATAATATTAGTTGGATATCAAAACAATATTTTCACTCATGTTCTTTCTATTATTGCTAAGTTTCTGATTTTCCCCCTAAATCCGTCTTTTCTATAGCCTATGTGTTATTCTGATGTATTACCTATATTACTGTTAAGTTTCATACAAATCCGTTCTGTAGTTTTTGCGTGAAAGAGAGACAAACATACAAACTTTCGCATTTATAATATTATAGTAGGATTACAACACGGCACATGTTTCTACAGTAGAGTGTGTCATATTTGTTCTACGATCTGTCACTACAAGATTATTGCGACTAAAGCATCTTTCTGCGTCAACACTATTCACAGGGACCCACACTGTCATCAGTGCTGCCTCTGCAAATTCTCTGTTAACAATTTCTAAAGCTAAGAGTAGCTGAATTATGCCTACAGTGACTCCATCCCTCACTTGCTCTACAAGCTGTCTTTGAAAACAGCTGTTACCTTCCAGGTATTCGCTATAATCAACAGATTTGTATGTTCGTGCGAGTCTACTTTTGCTTGCTAAAACAACAGCGTCTGATCGCTGGATATTCTGAGGTACAATCGCAGGATCGAACATTTTACCTGCGTACTCAAGAAATAGAATATATGAGGTGAAAGTAGTTGACTGGATGATCTAATGTAAAGGAGATAGTTGGGGGGTGCAGTCAAAAAGAACACTGAATAAGTAATAAACTTATAATTATGTGCCGACGTTTCGACCTACAGTGTAGGTCATCTTCAGGGCTATGAGAGAGAAACAAACAGAACATAAAATATAAAAATGTACAGTAACAATAATATGGTGACAAGTAATGTAGAAAATTAAAATAGTGGCAGATATGAAGATGGAAGATAACGAATATTAAAAAAGTGACAGAATATAATAAAATTAAGATATAGACAGATTTAAAAAAAAAATTAATGATAATGAAAAGAAATTAAAATAGTGACAGATATAATAAAATTAAGATAAAGACAGGTATAACAAAATTAATGATAATGAAAATAATGACAGATATAATAAAGTAAGACAGATTTAATAAAATTAAAGAGAATGAGCAGAAATGATAAATTATAAATAACGCATATAAAATACAATACAGAAAATAAATGTACAGAAAGGATAGTAAAGTAAAATTAATATAAAGGAAAATCAAAAAGGAGGAGGTAAACAAAAGAAACACAATGAGAATATTTACATATACAAAAAAAGGTTGGAGCATGAAGAATAAAGAAAAAAAATAGTAAAATAAAGATATAAAATGTATGATAACGGACTTAAAGATGTTACATGTTACAGAAAAGTATGGAACTGTATGTACAATAACTAATGTGAATAATAGAAATACTATTGTACAGTAACAATAGTGTACAATGACTGTTTGAAAAATAGTAGATAGGATTAATGAATTTGAAAAATTTATCATTTCTGCTCATTCTCTTTAATTTTATTAAATCTGTCTTTATTTTAATTTTATTATATCTGTCACTATTTTAATTTCTTTTCATTATCATTATTTTTTTAAATCTGTCTATATCTTAATTTTACTCTGTCACTTTTTTAATATTCGTTATCTTCCATCTTCATATCTGCCACTATTTTAATTTTCTACATTACTTGTCACCATATTATTGTTACTGTACATTTTTATGTTTTATGTTCTGTTTGTTTCTCTCTCATAGCCCTGAAGGTGACCTACACTGTAGATCGAAACGTCGGCACATAATTATAAGTTTATTACTTATTCAGTGTTCTTTTTGACTGCACCCCCCAACTATCTCCTTTACACAAGAAATAGAATAGTGCTGTTGTCTTGACGGTTCAGCATATGAGATGCCAGTTTCACAGAACTCTTCTGACAACTCTCTTTATTTGGGTCAAGACAACCTGGTTCTTTACCTGCAGCACAGCCTTTAAGGTATGGCAGGGAAAACACCATCACTTATTTTTTATAGTAAGGCTTAGGGACTTAACCGAAACTTGTACTTTTGCTCGCATTACTGAAAAGTTCGCATGTCGTTGAGTTTTGTCGTAAAAATCACTGCTATTTCGCATTTTATTGTATCTATCGCTTTAATTCGCGAAAATATCGTTAATGCTATCAGTGTCTCTACTCATGCGGTATAATTAATGTTGAAATAAGAGAGTTTATCTAATTATTGAGTGATCAATTTATATTTAATTTTTACCAAAGAATTTAGAGATGTGCTTGAGTTCTTAAAAAAAAAAAAAAAAAGACTTGTATAAAAATATAGCTAAAAACTAATTAATTCCGTACAAGTTTATGTTAATTTCCTTTTTTAATTACCGATAATTATTTACATTTTTCTTGTAGAAAAATTGCTTACTAAGCTATATGTTTATTAAAAGAGTAAAAGGAAAAATCATTTGGAACAAATACAAAAACAAAACTATAACGAATAGAGTTACTTTAATGTTTTGATAAATTTGGA
Organism: Arma custos; assembly: GCA_037127475.1. NCBI lineage: Eukaryota > Metazoa > Arthropoda > Insecta > Hemiptera > Pentatomidae > Arma > Arma custos. The sequence goes on along the minus strand of CM073762.1, from coordinate 108,325,334 downwards.
TTAATAATTAATTTTATTTAAAAAAATTTTAAATATGTTGTTTCAGACGTATGATTACTCAATATAGGTACATATAAATATGTAAAAGTTGGGTGTCAAACACAAATTCTGCTTATTAGCGCCTATATGGTCCTTCATTCGAATCAATCACAGAGTGGTTTAAATTATTTAAAAAATCTTAAAGGTCTGTCTTTATATCCTTGAAGTATTAGAATATGCACTTACCCCTGAAGCTAGCTGATGCAGAGAGATGAGAAAAAGACAGATACGAGAGAGTGACATAAGGAGAATCTAGAAGACTGGAGATTGTTCAGGAGTACACTGCTCAGTCCAGTCCTCGAACGTCAAGGACGACCAGGCTGCAAAGATTTTTTTTTTTTTTATCAATACGAATGTTGCATAAACAGCGCCAAGATAAACTACCATCCTTGAGCAATATTACTCATACTCTGCAAATAGAAATTAATTTAATAACTACATTATTTGGTGTTTTTTTTTTTTACTGCACCATCCAACTATCTCCATCCTCCAATTATTTATTTCGTTCTTTACGGACATTGTTTCGGAAAGAGGTTTGTAATTTATAACAAATATTACATAATGAGAAAGAATCTAGTTTCTAGATCAATAAATGAATCTATGGTCCCTTAAATGTTGTGCTTTATTTTTTGTATTCGTATAATTAATATTTATTGCTACCCACACATAAATTATATAACATTTGAAATCTGTCCCTGCTATTTAACGTTATTTTACATACATTACTTTCTACATACATACATTTCTTCTTAATACATTTACATCATATTTAGTAATTATATTTATTCAATCTTCATACAAGACTGAAAAGATAAGAAACTGCTCGACGTTTTCGCCTACTTCAACATTTACTGGACAAACGTTCTAAGCTCCCAATTAATTGCAAAAGACTCATTTACATGACAGTTATCAGACCTATTTGGACATACGGAGTTGAGCTTTGTGGCTCTACTAAACCATCCAATTCCTCTCGTGTCCAATCCTTACAATCCAAAATCCTTCGTAAAATCCTCAATGCTCCTTATTAAGTCACAAACAAACTCATCCATCATGATCTTAATATCCCTTATGTTGCTGATTTGGCCTAAACTAGATACCTATCCTTCCATGACAAGCTCCATACACACTTGAATCCGTCTCTCAACTTGCTTCCCATAATATTCGATAACACTCCGAGGCGTCTGAAAAGAAGATGGAACTTTATTGGAGTGCTATCAATGGGTAGTTTCTCCACAACAGTTGTTTTTTCATGTCCTTTGTTCATACAGCAGATTAACTTTATGTAATATAGTTACAGTTGTAAATATCAATAAATTATTCTAAAATAAAAAAAGCTAAGTTAAAGTTGCGCAATTAAAACTAAAAAAATAATTAAATACATGTCTGGACTTACTATTAATATTTTAATTCTTTCTCTAATGAATTGCTGACATTATGAAGATATATTGTGCAATAATATGTGAATACTGAATGTGTAAGCAAACAATATCACAATTCTGGTAATTGAAGCTGTACCACTTCAAATATGGAGTAGGTTTTTTTTGAAGGATCAAATAAATAAATTAATCAATCGTCCTTTTCAATGGCGAAATCGCAAAGTTACGGCCACATTTCCCAGATGATTTAAGTGAGTGGTTAAATTAAATCCTCTACTAGACGTTATTCCAAGGTCCGTGACTATTTTACATGAAGTATTCTTGTGCTTCCGACTTTAACATAATTAAGCTCCTGTCGGCCTTTCCTCTCTGTTGTGTAGTCTGGTCTTTGGCACTCCACTTCAGCCGCGAGATCATCCACGCAGACCATATCAACCGCTTCTCATCGAGTTCTTCCAGTAATTCGGCAAGTATCAGCTTATATACCCAAAGACTGAGCCTTGAGGGCTCATTTACACGACAGTTATCAGACCTATTTGGACATACGGAGTTGAGTATTGGGGCTCTACTAAACCATCCAATTCATATCGTATCCAATCCTTACAATCCAAAATCCTTCGTAAAATCCTCAATGCTCCTTATTATGTCACAAATAAACTCATCCATCATGATCTTAATATCCCATATGTTGCTGATTTGGTCCAAACTAGATACCTATCCTTCCATGAAAAGCTCCGTACACACTTGAATCCGCTAGTCTCTCAACTTGCTTCCCATAATATTCCTGCTAGGCGCCTGAAAAGAAGATGGCCTCGAGACCTTCTACTATAGAACTTTATTGGAGTGCTATCAATGGGTAGTTTCTCCACAACAGTTGTTTTTTCATGTCCTTTGTTCATACAGCAGATTAACTTTATGTAATATAGTTACAGTTGTATATATCAATAAACTGTATAAAAGAAAAAATATGAATTCATATTCTATAATATGGATCAATAACTAAGCAATCACTGTAGATCGAAAGAGAAAAATGATTTTTTTTTACATATCAAACTTTATCGATGATATGTTAAGATTGGTAATTAATAACAAGACCTGAGACCCCATTTTGGTCTCCTGTGAAGTATTAACAATTTTTCCGAGAATATGTTACACCCGACGTATGTATATACTCCACTTTAATTTTTGAAATTGGACGTTCAAGACATTTATTTTTCAGATTGTTTTTTTTTCTTTATAGTGGAAACAACATACTAAAATACGACATTAGAGTCTTATGGATCCCATAAAATTATAATTATTCGCTAGGCAGGCATTTTCTAAAAATGGCCGAGAAGCCCCTTTTCATTTAGCCCAAGACGCCACGTAGCCTTATTTTAAAAGAGCATCCCAATTTCCCAGGAGGCCCAGTTATCAGCGGGGCCAGGCAAACTTATTACGTCCGACAATTTTTAAAGCCATCAGCTCGTGGTGACAAATATTAGTTTGAGAAAATATTCGACAGAATTTAATTTAAGCTTAATGAGGGTGGTTTACATATTACATTTGCTAGGTCGTCTTAGTTTTGTTTTAGAAAAAGACTAGCTTATGCCCGCGGCTTCGCTCGCGTGGAATTTGGTCTGCCACATAAAGTTTCGTGAAAGATCATTTTAAATAAATAATTATTTTTTTAAAATATAAGTTACTCATACATCCAAAATATCAGATGTCTAACTTCAAAACTGACGGATTCTATACAACTTTGAACCCCTATTATATTAAAGGGGAAACCCTTGGGGTGGAATTATCCAAATTTCTTTCTTGAACTATACAAAGAACCTATCTACAAATTTCAAGATGCTAAGTTCCTGATTTGCCTTTAATTATGTACTAGAACGGGGGGGGGGGGATATGCCCCCGTGCCCCCACATAAATCTGCCCATGCTGTAGCCTATGATGTATAACCTATTTTACTCAATGTTTCATCCAAATCCGTTCAGTAGTTTTTGCGTGAATGATTAACAAACATAAATACAATCATTCGCATTTATAATGTTAATAGGGTATCAAAACAATAGTTTCACTCATGTTCTTTCTGTTATTTTACCCACTATTATCGTGTGATTTGCCTTTAATTATGTACTGTAATGAATTCTCCACAGTACCTAAAAACTGTCGGGAGGGGAGCACGTGCCCCCGTGCGCCACCCCCCTAAATCCGCGCGTGCTGTAGCCTATGTGTTATTCTGATGTATGACCTATATTACTGTAAAGTTTCATCCAAATCCATTCAGTAGTTTTTACATGAAAGAGAGACAAACATACAAACTTTCACATTTATAATATTAGTAAGATATATAAATAGGCTAGCCTCTCCCAGGGTAGAGCTCTCAGTTGCCGCGCCGAAGTGGGTTCAAATCCGTCTGTGGCAGATTTTATTTGATCTGATAACAGTCGGAGATGGAACCCGTGGGTTCTGGGGCTCACCTAGTCACTATAAAGTGTGTACCCTTAATAGAGGAAAAACCTAGTATATATGCACGGCCGTTTTCGTTGTGAGGAAATGTACAGTCTTGTTTATCCCCAGATCTGCCACCAATGGGCCATACTGCTGAAGATATTCCTGACATTTTCTTTCAAAATTTGTTAAGCGAATAACGATGAAATAAAGATTATTCTGTTGCTATGATACTTGAGTATATTTAGATAGAAGAAATACCGAAATTTTTTCTCATTTGTTAACTGGTTTTCTGATGAAATAGTCAATTTAAAATAAGAAAATTAATATAAGTGAATTTTGGGAAATATCAAAGAATCCTTAGCGCGAATGGTTGAAGAGTCTTTTTGAGTTAAAGCATTGCAGAAAGAAGTTACAACTCCATCACGAAGGTAATTCACGTAAGTAAAAAAAAAATTTTTTTTATAAATATTTAAGCTAACTAGCTTTTTAATTTTGTGAAAAGTAAGGTTTTAACGCCTCTAAAATAATGTTCATGATTTTGTATAAAACGTTTTCAGTGCTATTACTTTAGGTGTTAGTGTCTTGATTATTTTTTTGATCAGGCGTTAGAACGGAAGAACATTTGAAATTTGGTGTATTTCTCCTGGCTGGATTTGTTTTTTTTCCATTGAATAAGTGTGATATTCAATTTTTTCATCATCATAGTACTTAAATATTCTCCATAAACCTTCGATAGATGAAAGCATAATTTGAATGCCTTTGCCGGCTAATTTTCTAGTTAAAGGGCTTAAAGATTTAGGTCATTTAACAATGCTTGATAATTATTTGCATTATGTAAATAAATTGACAGTATTATCACTGTCGTATACCTTTGCAAATTTTTATTTTTACTTTTCTGTTCCCTAATTTATATTCGGGGTCGGATCTTGAGTACATTTCTTCCAACATCTTGCATATTTTTAGACTGATGGTCCTCTTCTTCAACATCTTAATAATGCTTTTTCATAATCTAGACAAATTATAATCATTTGCTTATTTAATAAGTTTCTGATCACAAAAATATGGTCTACAGTAGAATAGTTCTTCCTAAAGCCTGCTTGATGTTTTTCGAGTTCTACATCTAATTTGTCTTCTATTCTTCTAAGATAATTTTAGAGAATATTTTGTACACAACTGAGAGCAAACTTAATGGGCGATAATTGTTTAGATCTCTCTTGTCTCCTTTCTTTTTTGTCGGATTTCCTATTTGCTTTTTTTGGATATGTAAATACGTTTACAAAATATATTGAGGTAATAATAAAAGGAACAGATACTTTAATAAATTTGCACGGAAAAATGAGTGAGGGCCTGCGCTAGAATCTGTCCTCCAGCTTTATAAGTGCCATTAACAGACCGTCAAAACCTCCTGTTGTTTTTTCCTTGCAGCTATCAATTACACTCATTCTTACACTTCTTCGATCATAATTTCTTTTTTGGGTCCCAGCATTCCATATTCCACTCCCCTTTTTTATCACTTCTTCTGTCGTAATATAGTTTTTCATAATATTCTTATATTCTATTAATTGTCTCCAAGTTATCATTTAATTCTTGTCCTTTTTCATTTAAAATAACAGTAATTTTTGTTTTAGCAGTTCCTCCCTCTTTTAATTTTTCTCCCGCCTTTAAAGCTCTCTCGATTTTTTTTAACCTTATTTTCTCCTAACCAGTTCTTAATTTCTTTCCTAATTAATTTGTTGAATAATTATAATGTATATTTATTTAATACGTTTACAAAAATTAGATAGGAAAAAAGCACCAAAAGAAAAATTACACACAACGGAAAAATGATTATATTAATTACAGTGATACAAATTACAGTGACGGGAGTGAAATAATATAGTTTTTTTTATATATTCTTTATTTCCAGATCGGCTATTCCTAGCGTTATTTTTTTTTTTTTAATAATGAATTTTAAATTTTAGCATGAGGTAAAAATGTGGGTTACATCTCATGCAACTCGTCATCTGGTTTAGAAGCATCGGTCTGAGAAAAGGATGTCGAACACCTTCCTCATCGTCCTTCATCATTAATTATGATTCGTTAAACATATATAAGTGAAAAATAACCAAAAGACAGTTATGAAGAGTTAGTAAAATGTACTTAAATCTTCACTTCGCAGTATATCCTCACTCTACCGAAGTCAGAAGCAAACTGAAATAAATTTAGTGAAGGTTATTAACAGCCGGGTGACCAATGAGGATTTGTGTGAAATGGATTTGCCACAGCCTCAACGATTTAATTTATTTTATTAATAAAATAAATTAACACCAGGTAATGCCGGAAGTCCGCGTCATGGACTTTTAAAAAAATCTGTCTCATAGCAAAAATCAGGTCTTGTGTGCTCGCATTTTCACGAAAGCCGTATTGTTCCTCTTTGAGCAATCCATCGACTCGTCTTCTGATTCTCTTTTCCAAGATTTTGGAATATATCTCAGAGAGTTATAAAAGAAAACTTATTTATTTCATCTTAATTTGACGTACCTAGGTGATAGAATAAACATTCCTAACATTTGTTATTCAAAATTCGTTGAGCAGCCGTCTTGTGAACATAGAATTTATTCCATTATTTGAAGAAAATATTAAAAGAAAACTTATTTTGGAGTCAAGAGGGAAACCTTTTAAACGTATATTTTAAATTTTATAATTTTTCAGCATTTACAAGATAACAGAATTTATCTCATCATAATTTGACGTATCTATTATATATAATCATTTTTCCACAAGTGCAGTGGTTTATAGGGCTACACTGATTGCATTAGCAGGTAGCCATTCCTGCTACTGGATTCAGTGCGGCGAACCATCCACTATAAAAAATGGGTAACGAAACCACAGGCACCTACCCCAAGGGTGGTTTCGGAAATGTGCCTATCTATGTATTTTCTTCTTATTTTATTTCCTCCAAGTTCCTTTCTGCTTCGAGTTGTTCTAGCCAGGATCTTCATTTTTCTCTGTCCCTCCCTCCCACGGGTACGTATCCCGCCCTTCCTCCTAGGAGGTAGGGGAAGCGTAGGGGACCTTGGTTCCCGGGCCAGTGACCATTCTAGGCCTCAGGGGCTATGCCCCAAAATGGTACTACGGGAGGGTGGTGGCCGGTTTAGCCGGTCGCAGACGTAGTGGCGTGGTTAGAAGGTCGGAAGAGCAGTAATCCAGGAAACTGGTGACGGCTCGACCGGCTGAAAGTTGGATAGTGGGTAGTCCTATCTACGTGGATTTGTGTCCGCATGCTGGCGAGATGTGCATGAGCGAATGAATGTGTCAAGAACTCTGGGTAAGAGAGAGTTCAGGGGTGTGCGAATCGTGGGTTACGGGGAAAGACCCGAAGCCCCGAAATGATATAATCGCGTTCGCGATTGTGAGATGCTATGGACACATCTTTGCTGGCATGCGGCCGCAAATACCAAAACATATGATAAGTTGGTTGGCCTGGTGTGGGAGAGGTAAGGCCGAGAGGCTATGTATCTCTTGCATCAATAGCTGTCAGCTTAGCATCTCATACATACAATGTCCCTCCCTCCCCATCTTTGTCGTCCCCTGGAGTCTTCTCAATTACCAATCGATACACTCGCTGTTCTTCTCTTACATACTTATTTTTTATATTCATGACTATGATGAAGATCAGAGGGCTCTAGTTTCCTTTGCCCATCGACAAGTATGCTTTCACTTTTAAAAATCTCTTACTTAAAAAAGCTATTAAATACGGATACAAATGAAAAGGAGTTATTGTTTATATTACGACTCCATTTCAAGCCAAAAACTACAAGAATGATACGATTCCGGTTATCTGAAAGCAGTTAACTCTCTCTCGACATAATACGACTTATTCACCGGGGCTCTAGATTTAATCTGTTAACATAGATGTGCTTTATAAGATCTGCACCTCACTCTGAGACTCACTCAGGCACTATTAACCTGTTAATAGGACGAAATATTTCTATTTAACTATTTATATATCGAAAACTTGCAACACTTAACATCAACAACCTGTGAACATATCTGCGGTTCAGTACATGATAAAGACTTCAGTTCAGTACATGTACTGTACTCATCGAAAGTGTTTATGCAGGGAGGTGATTCGTCCTAGATCACGCTCAACCGTCTGATATCCCCCCTTATTTCGGGTACCCACTTTATAAAGGCTGGGTGAACCCCGGAGAGTCCTAGATCCCTTATGATCCATCTCCGGCTGCTAACGTCCTGGATAAAAGTATTTCCAGTAGCGGGATTAGAACCAGAATTTTCGGAATGACTAATGTCGGATTTTCGGAACGATTGTTTTGATATTCTACTAATCTTACTAATATTATAAATGTGAAAGTTAGTATGTTTGTCTCTCTTTCACGCAAAAACTACTGAACTGATTTGGATTAAACTTTACAGTAATATAGGTTTTACATCAAAATAACACATAGGCTACAGTTTGAACGGATTTAGGGGGGGCACGGGGGCACGTACCCCTCCCGAAAGTTTTTTAGGAGCTGTGGAGAATCCATTATAGTACATAATTAAAGGCAAATCACATGATTATAATGGTTAAAATAACAGAATAAACATGAGTGAAACTATTGTTCTGATATCCTACTAATCCTACTAATCTTACTAATATTATAAATGTGAATGTTTGTATGTTTGTCTCTCTTTCACGCAAAAACTACTGGACGGATTTGGATGAAACTTTACAGTAATATAGGTTATACATCAGAATAACACATAGGCTATAGCAAGCGCGGATATTTTGGGGGGCGCACGATTGAATATGCCCCCTCTACTGTTATTGCCATTAATAAAGGCAAATCACATGATTTGAATGAAAGAACATGGGTGAAACTATTGTTTTGATATCCTACTTTCATCCAAATCCGTTCAGTAGTTTTTGCGAGAAAGAGACACAAACTTTCACATTTATAATATTAGTAGGATTAGTAGGATATCAAAACAAATAGTTTCACTCATGTTCTTTCTGTTATTTTAACAACTATTATCATGTGATTTGCCTTTATTTATGTACTATAATGGATTCTCCCGAGTACCTCAAATATTGTAGGGGGCACGTGTCCCCTTGTGCCCCCTCTAAATCCGCGCTTGCTATAGCCTATGTGTTATTCTGATGTATAAACTATAACATTGTAAAATTTCATTCAAATCCGTCCAGTAGTTTTTTCGTGAAAGAGAGACGAACATACTAACTTTCACATTTATAATATTAGTAAGATTAGTAGGATATCAAAACAATAGTTTCACTCATGTTCTTTCTGTTATTTTAACAACTATGATCATGTGATTTGCATTTAATTATGTACTATAATGGATTCTCCACAGTACCTCAAAAACTGTAGGGGGCACGTGTCCCCTTGTGCCCCCCCTAAATCCGCGCTTGCTATAGCCTATGTGTTATTCTGATGTATAACCTATAATATTGTAAAGTTTCATTCAAATCCGTCCAGTAGTTTTTGCGTGAAAGAGAGACAAACATACTAACTTTCACATTTATAATATTAGTAAGATATTGATGTGAATATATTCCGAGGATGTGCTTTAGCAAACAAGTAAATTATAAAATTAAAAAATAAGTAATCTGATGTTATATTCATGTATTTGTAGAGGTTCATGAGGAAACGTTTTATCTCGTTATATGGACACGCGTAAAAGGTTTGTCGCGCCACATGACGATATATTTATCAACAAATACTTGAGTAATCAGCCTTGCAGGTATCTTTTGAGGTATTGATTGCATATATTGATATTTCATAGCTGATTCAAACCAGCTGTTGAAGCCATGCTCAATCACCCCCCTCCAAAGTGACTGTTGCTAAGGAAATTGTGCAATTCTAGATTACTTATCAGATAAAGAAATCCATTATCAAATTTACTGGTGCAATTTAATTCCCAATAACAATAAAATTATTATTCAAATGTAACCCGAAGGTTCCTTTTCTGCAACCCACAACCGAAATAATATTAAATAGTATCAGTTAAATAATCAATGAGAATTGAAATTATTAATTTCCATATATTTTCATTTCAGGAGTCTGACATAAAAAATAAATTAAAAAAAGGAAATACTGCACTTTGACGATTTTTTTTTTATGACTTATCTCTTCGTTTCGGTGCTACAAGCCATGGAAGTTGACCAACAGGATTATGAAGCTCACCATCATTAATTCATTTTATGGTGATCTATCATTACGTGTGGATGGTTATCTTTCTCCATTTTTTTTTTTATATTTGGCCAAGAAGTAGCCAAAATTTTCCTTATCTGAACATTTTTTTACAGCTCAGCGTTGGTGCTATGTTATGTTATGTTGATTTTCATTTAAAAAATCGTTTTTTTTTTTATACAGCTTGATTTCTATGGACTACTATTTTAATTTTTTTTCATTTGGACCCATTCGACATAGATATTACAAACTTGGTCACAGTTCGTTAAAAAAAACTCAGTCAATCAAAAGTAAAAATTTAGAAAAAAAAAAGTTTTAGAGGAAAAAGCCCAATGTAAAACAACCATTTGCTATGTAAAAGTGACAGTAAAATGGAAAAATAAATGTGAAAGCTCACCAACAGTTTCTGATACTTATGTACAGAGTTTAAACAAAGGCTGTTTTTTTTTTTAACCCCAAAAGAAAAATAAAATAAATTAAATTAAAACGGTCCACAGTGTTTCGATCAGTAGGAGCTAGCTGGACAAAATTGTTTTTCGGCATTTTGGCATTTCTTTCGACTAATTAAGTACTGTAATTATAAAAAAAATGTTTTCAATTAATTTTAATTTTATTTATCATTATAAAAGCGTTATAACATTTTGATATTTCAGAATAATAAAGCATAAAAAATTAATGTGATAAAATTGTATTATTATTAATGATTAAACTCACGTTGCCTCATTTTCTATTATTTAACCGCCTTTGAAGATATCTTCTCCCCATATAGAAATATAGAACAGTTGTTTATAAAATGAAAAAATAAGTTGGAAAATAGGCTATGTTTTTTTTTTTTAATTTTCGTTATTTTTAGTAAATCATTAACAATAAACATCAAATACGTATACAACTCGAACATTCTCTAGTTATTATACTTGAAAACCAGTATTTATGTATACAAAACTAAATAAAAGACTAGTTGTCCAATTTCATAACAGAACCTCAAAGTGTTGTATGTGTGCGTTTTGTTGAAGTATCGATCGTAGAAGAAAGCTCTGATGTAAACGATATCGTGTGGACGCGAACACTTACTCGGTTTAACAATTCAACCATCATCAGTCATCGAATACTTTTAGCGGACTGACAACAAACTGCCCAGGGACCGCACGCTGTTTCGATTAGTAGGCTAGCTGGACAAAATTCATGTTTAAAATTCTAAAAAAATTATTTGAATATTGGAAAAATTGTTCAAAAGCTAGAAATTTGTTCATGCCTGGCACACTTCATCTCGTCAGTAATAGAATCCGAGGTAATGAATCCTAGAAATAGACTAAATCAGTTGTATTCAAAGCTTCATTTCAACCGTACAAAATCATAATGTTACTAATTTTATATAAATCAATTGCTGAATATCGATAATATATGTATTTATAGGTGCTATTATTTTCCAATTATAAAAATCTTCTGATAATCAAAGTGCATTAATTTATTTATTTTTAAATGCATGAAGGATTTTTCCTCATTTTGTATCTTCGAAGTGATAAGAATTACTTACATTCGGTTGTATATGGACTAAATTTTATATATTTCATACCTGCATCTCTCCCATTAATAATAAGTTGCATTAAAGCATGCACACTCGAGTACAACTTTGTTTTGTTTTTTAATTTTAGAATGCTTTTTTTTTTTAAGAATGGTAGAAACACGCTTATTTTTTTATTTGATAGTTCTTTTCGATCAAATTACATTTTAGAAACCTTGCAGAGGACTCTAAATGGAAAATTAAAACATGATTGGCTAACTATTCCTCCTAAATTTCTGATAAATGACGGGAAAATCAAAGCAGTGCGCAGTGTTTCGATTAAGTACCAGGTAGGACCAATATCATGTTTAGAAATCTGAAATATGGTATTGGAATATTGTAAACAATACTTCAAAACAGAGCAATCTAATATTCGTTTAAGTCTGAGACACAGCTTCATCACCACAGCTTGAGGGTTAGGGCCCAAAATAATCATAGCAATAGAATAAGTCAGGTGTATTCAAGGTATCATTTCTACCTCACAAATTATTGTTTAACTGCTTTTATCGAAGCAATCGTTTTATCGACACATTTAAACATGCACACTCTAGTACAGCATCTTTTAGAGTACTTTATTTCGAGAAAGTATTATGTTGAAGAATAGATGAGACACCCAAAGGAAGAAAGAAACTCATCTCTTACAGTTTCTTTCGACCAAAATTAATTTTGAAAAAATTACATAGGACTCTGATAGGAAAATAAAAATGGTTTTGGCAAGCAATTCTTCCAATTTATTATTTATTTGTTGTATCTTATATTATTAGCATTTAATATAATTCTTATTATAGCATTGTTGACCTAATGAAGTTCTAATAACAAATGTATACTGATACAGAAACAATATTGATTTTTAACTGATTAAAAATATAAAATTGTGTGGATTTGTTGAAATGATTCAGCTTTAGTTAATTTTTTTCAAAATTGGAATCTTAATTCTTAACGGCCTAATTTTTTTTAAAGAAAAGTTCTGTTGTTAGTATTTTTTTTTTATCCTACTCGACATAAAAACGCCAACAAAAGATTTATTTTTTCTAAGCATTATTTTTAGAAAATAATGTTCCACAACGTCGGTAATATCAACTAATAAAATAATTTAAAAAATAAAAAATACTTCATTTTAATAACACGTAAACATTTATATTAGAAATAAACTTTTTACAATCTTACGCTTCAAACCAAAACTTAAAGGAAGCAGAAGTAAAATAATAGAAGGAGATTGTGGCTTAATGCCAATTTCTAGGTCTACCTCTAGAAGTCTACCTCTAGAAGTCTACCTCTAGAAGTCTACCTCTAGAAGTGGCCGATTCGAAGGAACTACTGGAGCGGTAAATGAAAGATATCTATCACTGGAATTGGAAATGGCAATGAAGAATCTCTCTCTATATGACCAAAAACATTTATTTTTAATAAAAATTATAAAAATCAAAACTTAAACAATTATTCTCTTTTATTTTAATTTACAATAACTTGACATACAAATATGTTATTGACAATAGCAGGAAAACTATTTATATATCTACTATTTAAAATAACCAATATTCATTTGATTCTATTTGATACTATTCATTAGATATAGTATCTAATCGATCGATAAGGTCATCTTATATATGCTTTTTACATATGAGATTTTAAAGCATGCATTTATTAATTTAGGTTTTATGTATTGTATTTTCCATTTTGCAGAGGCTTTTGTTAAAATATATTCCTTTTTGATAAAATACAGTTCAAACAATGGCAGGGAACCACGGATGCCCTGCTTCTATTTCCTGCTGACATAAAGCTAAAGTTGAAACGATATGTCATGTTGCTACTAATTGACATATTGTCGGCCTTTAACAGTGTTTGATGGCCTCTAGTGTTCTATCAGCTGTGTGAGTACGCACCACCCCTTCAATTTATATGCCCTTGTGCGTAGCTACCTTCAGGATAGGGGAAAAGGTTCGAGTTAGTTCTTATGAGACATAAGTTTCCATTTAGAGGGAGTGCGCGGGTATATAAGCTGATACTTGCCGAATTGCTGGGAGAACTCAATGAGAAGCGGTTGATATAGTGTGCGTGGATGATCTTGCGGCTGTAGTGAAGTGCCAAAGACCAGACTACTCAACAGAGAGGAAAGGCCGACAGGAGCCTAATAATGTTAAAGTCGGAAGCACAAGAATACTTCCATGTAAAATAGTCAAGGACCTTGGAATAACGTGTAGTAGAGGATTTAATTTAAGCACTCACTTAAATCATCGGTGAAAAAGGTTGGTCCTAGACTTGAAACATTCAGTTGCTTTGGATGACCTTGTTAGGGTCTCAAGTACTCGACCATGTACTTATAAAGGAATGGTACAACGCATTCTAACATATGAATCTGCAGCGTTGTTAAAGAAACTCTCTCTAGCAGGAGCGCAGGATGCCGACAAGAGCGTCTCATGAGGCGTTCCGATACAATCCGATCGGGCCTTGTCAGATCTAACATAGGCACTTGCTATATATTTTAGCTATTATATTCGCTTCCAAATTCTGATCTGCTTGGGTCCACCTATCCTACGTCTACTGTTCGGTTCCGGGCTAATAATTATTTTAAGAATTCCCACGATCCTAAGCCCAACAACTGTACATGCCCATTTATACCTCCGCGGAGCTATCGCTTCAATTTTATTAATTGCCCGTAATTTTGCGATTTCGCCATTGAAAAGGACGATTGAATTACTTATTTATTTGATCCTTCAAAAATAACCCACTCCATATTTGAAGTGGTACAGCTTCAATTACCACAATTGTGATATTGTTTGCTTACACTTTCAGTATTCGCATATTATTGCACAATATATCTTCATAATGTCAGCAATTCATTAGAGATATTATTATTATTTAATTATTTTTTTAGTTACAATTGCGCCACTTAATACTGAAATTTGTACTTTTTTTTTTAGAATAATTTATTGATATTTACAACTGTAATTATATTACCATTTATATTATATTATAATATAATTATAATAAATATTAGGGTTATAAAGAATATTATGGGAAGCAAGTTGAGAGACTAGCGGATTCAAGTGTGTATGGAGCTTTAATCGAAGGATAGGTATCTAGTTTGGGCCAAATCAGCAACATATGGGATATTAAGATCATGATGGATGAGTTTGTTTGTGGCAAAATAAGGAGCATTGAGGATATTACGAAGGATTTTGGATTGTAAGGATTGGATACGAGATGAATTGGACGGTTTAGTAGAGCCCCAAAGCTCAACTCCGTATGTCGAAATAGGTCTGATAACTGTCATGTAAATGAGTCTTTTGTAATTAATTGGGAGCTTAGAACGTTTGTCCAGTAAATGTTGAAGTAGGCGAAAACGTCGAGCAGTTTCTTGTCTTTTCAGTCTTGTGTGAGGATATAAAGAATTTAAGGAATCATTTAAAGGAACATAATAATCACAACAGAACACGAAATATTCTTCTTTTATTATAATTCTAATATTAATATATTTGTTTTTTATCATGCTTAATATTATGATTGCTTTTGAAGACTAACTATTAAATGGCTGATGTTGTGGCTGGCAGTTGGCGGCTGCCTTTTGATGACTCAGTGACAACACTAGTTAATGACTGGTGGACAACAGCTGGCTGATGAAGACTGTCGCGGTTTATGGCAGTGAGCAGATGACTGCTAAATGAAAATACTTGACTTTTTTTTAATTCTACACCTCCGTTGTGGGAATCTTAAAAGAATAAGGTATTCCCAATTTTATACCAGGTAATCTTTTTACAGACATCAATGTTTTCTTCTCCAAATCAGGTTGAAAAGGCTTGGATTTTTTTAAATAACGTGACAAAGTGATGTTTAATTGGGTAGTGGAAAGATATTCTATAACCTCGTGGTATCCTTTCCAAGAAGCGGCGTAATTCAATGCCGTGAAGCCCCACTTGTCTTTCTTTTCTGCATTCAAAAGGGCTCGGCGGAGAAGTTTCACTATTTCTAAGTGACCTCTGCTGGCACTGTGGTGCAAAGCAGTCCTTCCAGTAACGTCTGGCTGGAGGCTTTCGACTCCAACTTGTAAGAGCAACGCGACCACTCTAGTGTGTCCCTCTTTTGAAGCTAATAGCAAAGGTGTTTCGTGATTAACATTCACAGATATACTTTGACTCAGATCTTGATCTTTCCGAAATAACTTGAGTATTACATCATAATGGCCATTGAGAGCGGCGTAATGGATAGGTTGGTTGAGCAATGCATCCCTACTTCTTGGATTGGCTCCAAGCCTTCGAAGTATATCAATAATAACTGAGGAATTGTCTCTAGATGCAATGTGCAGTGGTGTCATTTGGTTGTGATCCGTAGCAACGACAACAGCACCAAATAATATAAGATCCTCGACAATCACGGATTGTGCTATTTCCGTTGATTGGGTGTTCCATTCGCATGCCAGGTGAAGTGGTGTGCTACCGTTTATGTTCCTCTTATCAACGAATGTTTGAGCCAAAAGCTCCTTGTTTTTTTTATTTTTATCTAGTTGATGTTTAACAAACGTAAGTATCGATTTAACGATCTTCTGATATTTCTCTCTCGCTACAAAATGTAACGGTGTCATACTATCTATGTCAGGTGCAGCTCTATCTGCTCCTGCATTCAATAAGATGTTGACTATTTCAGCATTGTTTTTTATGGAAGCTAAATGCAGAGGAGTTTTGAGATCAACAGCCTTAGCTTCTTTATCGGCGCCAAGATTCAGTAACAACTTGACTATTTCCGGTGACCCGTTCATAGCTGCAAAGTGCAGTGGTGTATATCCATTATTGTCAGCTTGATCTATAGTAGCTGGTGGATTGGAAAGTAGTATTTCTACGATTGCGACCTGACCAATCCTGCAGGCGATGTGTAACGGAGTCGTTCCGTTGATATCGGCCGAGTTTTTATCACATCCAGAATGGAGAAGCTGCTCAACGACTTCGACATGGCCCTCCTCACAAGCATAGTGCAATGGCGAATATCCCCGTTTGTCTTTGACATCTACTGCAGCTCCATATGATAACAACATTCCAACAATTTCAGTTAGACCGTAGTAGGAAGCAACGTGCAGTGCTGTTGCATTATGGCTTTCCAAACAATTGTCCAAGACTGTACGAACCTTTACATTACATTGTGCATCTAAAAACGACTGAAAAGTCTTCTCATACATTCTATTCGCTCCTGTATTTAAAATTAATTTGACAGATCTAGTACTCCTCGATATTACGGCTGAAGTAAGGGGAAGATTTCCATGGATATCTTTCTGAACTATATCTGCTCCGTGAGAGAGGAGGAGATCGATTCCTTCAGAAAATTGCATCCCAATCGCGTGATTAAGAATGATTGTTGGATAAGAGTCTAACCTGTCGACCTTTTCCAATAAAATCCTTACCATTTCTACTAATTTATTTGAAACTGCATCAAAAAGAATTTTAGATCCTAAGAAACTACCATCTTCCACTTTCGCTCCTTCACTAAGGAGTAACTTTATGATTTCTTTGGATAAAAGATTAAAAGCTAAGTCTAGAGGCGTTCGTCCTTCTTCATTCTTCATATTTGGATCAGCTTTCTTTGTCAATAGAAATTTAATTAGCTCAGTATCATTCCTCCTGATTGCTAAATGTAATGCTGTTTCATTATTACATCCTTTTCTATTGACGTCATCTCCCTTTTGTAACAAAGTCTTTATCACCTGAATATTTCCATTATTAGCTGCCCACTGGATAGGTGTGAAGCAGACATAATCTTCCATAAGGATGCTGGCGTTCTGGGAAAGGAGATAGTTAGTGACTCTAGCATAACCAATAGCAGCAGCTTCATGCAGCACTGTTTGGTCGAGGAGATTTCGGGAATCCACATTGGCTCCGTATTGCACTAAAACTTTCATTGCTTCCACTATTTCGATTTCAGCCTTTGTTGGAGTATTGTCATCATCGGATGGTTCCTTATAATCAAAATAATAATTTGGTGTGAACAATTTCTTTAAATTTTCATGTTCGTTTCGAACCACGAAATGTAGAGGTGTTTTACCATTTTCTCCTTTACTGTTAACATCGGCACCGTGATCAAGGAGAATCTGAATAATTTTAATGTTTCCTCTAAACGCCGCAAAGTGTATGGCGGCATCACCATTGTTGTTTTTAATATCTAAAGAAGAATTTCTTGAAATTAGCAAATTTACATTAGTTTGATCGCTATTCATAGCTGCTATCATCAGTGGTGTCATTCCGTCATTTCTCTGAGTATTAACATTAGCTCCGTGATCAAGAAGAGTTTTGGTTATATCTGAGTTCCTTTGAACTACAGCTATATACAACGGAGTATCGCCCTGCCAGTTTTTTATATCAATATTTGCACCGACATTAGCGCCGTGGTCAGCAAGTGTCTGTGCAATTTCCATTTTGTCTTTATAAAGCGCTAGGTGTATTGGAGTGTCATCGGTATCTGATGTTATGTTCACACTTGCATTTTTGGACAATAATAATTTCACAATAGATTCGTAGCCTTGTAAAGAAGCAATATGCAAAGGTGTAAGTCCTTTGTATCCTTTTATATTAACATCTTTTGTGACATTGAGAAGAACATTGAACACATTTAGAATACCATTGATTGCACTATTATGTATTGGAATGTCATTGTTATCGTCTCTCATGTTAGCGTTTGCATTTTTGGACAATAAAAACTTCACAATAGATTCGTGCCCGTGCAAAGCAGCAAGGTGTAGTGGTGTTTGACCATTAGCACCTTTAATATTTACATCTTTAGTGACCTTGAAAATAATCTCCAGCACTTTGAGATTCCCACTAATCGCTGCCTTATGAATTGGAGTTTCATTGATATCGTCTCTCATTGTTATGTTAGCATTTTTGGACAATAACAAGCTTGCGGTAGATTCATAGCCATATCTGGCAGCAATATGTAATGGGGTTTGATCTTCAGGTCCTCTGACATCAACATCAGTACCGTGATCGAGAAGTATTTTAACAATGTTTGGGTAATCTTCCAATACTGCTAGATGTATTGGACGGTTGTTTGAATTGTCTGCTATGTTTACACTTGCATTTTGAGATAACAAAAAATTTACGATTGGTTCGTAACCCTTCATTGCAGCGATGTGTAAAGGTGTAAGGCCATCAGATCCTTTAATATTAATCTTAGCACCATGATTCAGAAGTATCTTAGCAATATTTAAATTTCCAATGTATACTGCCCTATGTAACGGAGCATCATTGCTGTCATCTCTCATGTTTACGTTTGCATTTTTGGATAACATTAATCTCAACAAAGATTCATTCTCCATCAATATCACCAGGTGTAAAGGAGCTCCAATGCTAGATCCACTAATATTAATATCTGCTCCATGGTCGAGAAGAACTTTAACTATTTCATCTTGAAATCCAGAAGTAGCTAAATATAATGGGGTGTTACCACTGTCATCTCTAATATTTACACTAGCATTTTTCGACAATAATAAATTCACGACAGATTCTTCAATATTTTCAACTGCTAAGTGTAAAGGTGTATAACCAAAACGGCCTTTGAGATTAACATCAGCACCGTGGTTGATAAGTATTTTAAAAATGTCCAATTTTTCATAGGAAAGTGCTATATGTATTGGAGTGTCATTATAATTGTCTCTTATGTTTACAGTTGCATTTTTAGACAATAACCAATACACGATAGATTCGTATCCCTGCTTTACAGTCAGGTGTAAAGGTGTATTACCATCAGATCCTTTAATATTGACGTCAGTGGTGTGTTCAAGAAGTATTTTAGCTATGTTGGGTTGTTTATTATAAAGTGCTGCATGTACTGCAGTGTCATTATTATCGTTTCTTATGTTTACACTTGCATTTTTGGACAATAAGAAATTCACTATAGATTCATAACCCTCCTCAGCAGATATGTGTAAAGGTGTATTACCATTCGATCCTTTAATATTGACGTCAGTGGTGTGTTCAAGAAGTATTTTAGCTATGTTGGGTTGTTTATCATAAAGTGCTGCATGTACTGCAGTGTCATTTTTATCGTTTCTTATATTTACACTTGCAATTTTGGACAATAAGAAATTAACTATAGGTTCGTAGCCCTCCTCAGCAGATATGTGCAAAGGTGTTTTACCATTCGATCCTTTAATATTGACGTCAGTGGTGTGTTCAAGAAGTATTTTAGCTATGTTGGGTTGTTTATTATAAAGTGCTGCATGTACTGCAGTGTCATTTTTATCGTTTCTTATATTTACACTTGCATTTTTGGACAATAAGAAATTCACTATAGATTCATAACCCTCCTCAGCAGATATGTGTAAAGGTGTATTACCATTTGATCCCTTAATATTGACGTCAGGGATGAGTTCAAGAAGTATTTTAGCTATGTTGGGTTGTTTATTATAAAGTGCTGCATGTATTGCAGTGTCATTTTTATCGTTTCTTATATTTACACTTGCATTTTTGGACAATAAGAAATTCACTATAGGTTCGTGGCCTTCCTCAGCAGCGACATGTAGAGGTGTATCACCTCCTTTTCCTTGCATATTGACATTGCTGCAGTTCTCAAGAAGCTCTTTAATCACGGCAAGGCTACCATTCCTTACAACAATGAGTACTAATTCAATTTCAAATTCAGAGTTCGTTGTAGGTCTGACGTCATGCGCTACCTGTTTTAGTGTAGAAGCTGATAGTTCTTCATTGGCCTGAAAAATATAAATATTAAATAAAAATAAACAATGTGTTTGTAATTATTTCATAAATATCATAAGAATATATGAATTACAGTATATAATATTATTGTATAAATCTGTATTTGTTTGAATTTCTAAACAAGCAGGTCTAAAACACAGAACTATGTGATTCTTTTTGGTGTATGATGTACTTGAAAAATCAGTTTCATGTCCTTTTAAAAATGTAAATACAAAAAAAAATGTTTGTACATTTTATACCTTGTAACGAGTTTTATTTTTTTTTTGTCGCTAAGTTCGTCCGTCATGTGTCTCTACATATGTGAGCTCCCTCTACTGTGGGCTGTCGTTACGTGCGAATGCACATCAGTGGTTTTTATGGCCAAGTAATTGCCAAATTTTACATATTACCTTATATTTTCTTTGCGGCTCAGCGTTGGTGTTATGGTTATAGCGTTGGTGTAATGTTATGGTTATGTACTTGTTGTTACCGCTTGATTTAATAATTGTGTTGTGAATACAACCTACTGGTTTTGGACTTTTTTATTTAATCAATTTGGACCTTGGACCGAAAAGACATAACCTGGTCACAACCTTTGTGTGCTTTTGTCAATCCTACCCTCCACGGCTGAATGGTTTTTGTGTACTAGAACGCAACGGACATGATGATGCAGTTGGCCGCAGTCGACCATTCTTAAAAGTTCAATAAGTAAGAATACTCTAAAAGATTATTAAGCACTGAGTTACCATGACGAAAATCCTGGTTCAAATCCCGGTGCTGTTGAGAGTGTTATCTGTAAGAGTGTTAGTGTTATCTGTGAGAGTGTTAGTCTGTAACCAGTTGGAGAAGGATCATATGAGGCTTACCCATCTTCTATAAGGGGGGGGGGGAATCTGGCCGTTGAGCTTCGTCTAGGAGTACAGCATCTACTATGTAAGGAACCCCATGACTCGTTCACGGGTTGTAGTGGAACGTTTTTTTTCAATAGTTAAAAAAAACTGTTGTAAATAGTGCTCTATATAAAACTGCGTGTTTGTAGGTTATAAGATTTATAACTAATTTTGGTTTTGTTGTATATTGAAAATGATTAAAAAAGGCATTGGCATTAGAGAGGGGGGGCTGAGGCATTGTGGGAAGTGAGTCTTGTTACGAGTTGTAGCCTAGCCAGTCTTAAATGTTTATATTTGTGTATTTCCAATTGATTCAGTATTGTCTAAAAACCGTAAAAAGTCGTATTTATTTCATAAGTTTAACTTTTTTGTTAATTTTTCAATTGTTAATAGTGAATGAAATCCTTCTATACTCCCTAAAAATACTAAAGTTAGCCGATAACATTTATTTACTTCCATAGCTGTTAACGTAGATAGCGCCACTTTGATAACTTCTAAGGCAGTTTTTTTTAGGTTTAAAAACACATTTAATCGATATTTTTGTGCAAAATCGCAAATTTTAATTGTTTTGTTAATTTTTCAATTGTTAATTGTGAATGAAATCCTTCTATTTTCCCGAAAAATATCAAAATAAGCCGATAACGTTTATTTAGTTCCATAACTGTTCGATAACGTAGATAGTGCCACTTCGATCGAACGCCTAAGAGAGTTTTAAGGTTTAAAACCATATTTAATTGATTATAATGCAATTGGGAAAACCACAATGCAAAGCCTTATGTTTCAAATCCAGTAATACACCCACTCACCAGTCGACGTTTCGCCTATTCAGGCATTATCAAGACACAAAAACAAAAAAAAAAAGGTTATGTGAATCACATCTCGAAGAAAAAGGTGCAAAATATCCCAACGATCAACAGCCCAAACAGGCTCCAAACATCAGACAGCACCCCACCACCAAGACGTTCAACATACAACTGAAAAGAAGGTAATTAATAACGTCGACTGGTAAGTGGGTGTATTACTTACTGGATTTGAAACATAAGGCTTTGCATTGTAATGGCCCTTCTCCCTGAATATATTAAATGGGATCAAAAGATTCGTGGACCGAAAAGTAGGAGAAGAAATAAGCCAGTTACAAAAAATAAAGGACCCAAAATAAAATATATTTTCAAAAATTATACCTATATATACATACACATGCAAAGAATATTCATACATCAAATACTTATATAATGCCTGATACAGGCCTGATACAATATGTCTGGAGAGAGAGGTAGTATGGCACTTCCTGGCTGAGGGCAGAGACGAGATTGAGGGAGTTAAGAGAAAACTGTTGTGAGCCAATTTACCCCCTCTCTCCTCCTCTGACTTCGTCCAACCAATGAAATTTTGATTATTAATCAATAATCGCAGATCCAACATTAAAAACATCGTAGGTCAACAACAAAATTCAACAACATGCGAACTTTTCAGTAATGCGAGCAAAAGTACAAGTTTCGGTTAAGTCCCTAAGCCTTACTATAAAAAATAAGTGATGGTGTTTTCCCTGCCATACCTTAAAGGATGTGCTGCAGGTAAAGAACCAGGTTGTCTTGACCCAAATAAAAGAGAGTTGCCAGAAGAGTTCTGTGAAACTGGCATCTCATATGCTGAACCGTCAAGACAACAGCACTATTCTATTTCTTGAGTACGCAGGTAAAATGTTCGATCCTGCGATTGTACGTCAGAATATCCAGCGATCAGACGCTGTTGTTTTAGCAAGCAAAAGTAAACTCGCACCAACATACAAATCTGTTGATTATAGCGAATACCTGGAAGGTAACAGCTGTTTTCAAAGACAGCTTGTAGAGCAAGTGAGGGATGGAGTCACTGTAGGCATAATTCAGCTACTCTTAGCTGTAGAAATTGTTAACAGAGAACTCACTGAGGCAGCAATGATGACTGTGTGGGCCACTGTGAATAGTGTTGACGCAGAAAGATTTTTTAGTCGCAATAATCTTGCAGTGACAGATCGTAGAACAAATATGACACACTCTACTGTAGAAACATGTGCCGTGTTGTAATCCTACTACAATATTATAAATGCGAAAGTTTGTATGTTTGTCCCTCTTTCACGCAAAAACTACAGAACGGATTTATATGAAACTTTACAGTGATCAGAATAACACATTGGCTTCAGCAAGGTTTTAGAGGGGGGTACGGGGGCACATGCCCCCAAGACAGTTTTTTAGGTACTGTGGAGAATCCATTATAGCACTTAATTAAAGGCAAATCACATGATACTAGTTGTTAAAATAACAGAAAGAACATGAGTGAAATTATTGTTATGATATCCAACTAATCCTACTAATATTATAAATGCTAAAGTTTGTATGTTTGTCTCTCTTTCACGCAAAAACTACTCAACGGATTTGGATGAAACTTTACATTAATATAGGTTATACATCAGAATAACGCATAGGCTACGGCAAGGGCGGATTTCGGGGGAAAATCAGAAACTTAGCATCTTGAAATTTGCAGATAGGTTCTTTGTATAATTCAAGAAAGAAATTTGGATAATTCCACCCCCCCCCCCAGGGTTTTCCCCTTAATATAACAAGGTCTGGGGTTAGGTACATGGTAGAAACTACACTGTTTCCTCGACAACGGGAGTGCAGGGAGGTATTTTGACCTAGATCAAGCTCTAACTCTCAGATTTTCCTGTTATTTTATTAACAGGAACTTTATAGAGGCTGAGTGAGCCCTAGGAGGGTCCTAGATCCCATACGAACCATCCCTGCCTTCTATGATATTAAAGAAAAGTCATCCTAACATCTTCATCTCCACTTATGCTGATGACACATGTGTGTTATCAGTTAATAACGACCCATATATTGCATCCCAATCCCTTCAATCACACTTATCAAGCCTAGAAGAATGGTGTCGGAATTGGAGTATTAAAATCAATTCCAGCAAGTCCTATATGGACTTATGGCATTGGTATCTATCGCTTTAATTCGCGAAAATATCGTTAATGCTATTAATCACTGTCTCTACTCATGAGGTATAATTAATGTTGAAATAAGAGAGTTTATCTAATTATTGAATTTTTCATCTTCGAAAAAAAACCTGCATTCCAGTCAATTTATTTTTTTCTTTTATAAAACAAGACGTTTCGGCAAATCTAATGCCATTTTCAATATTAAAATACATCAACAATACTAAAAATTAACTTTTAAAAAAAGTTATAAGTCAAAAATCTGCAAAAAAAATAACAAAAACATAAATACGTTATACAATCCAAAAAAAAAAAACTTGTCCCAAAACAGTTAGCAAAAACAAGCTTAGATACCTCATAAAGAAATATTTAAAAATTATTTTTTTCCCTCATTTTCCTGGAAATTCACTATTCTCCCATGGTCAATTGTCCACTACTGGCTTCAACTTTGATACGTAAGGTAATGTGAGTTATTATGATTTTAAAATAAATAAAAAAAATAAAAATAATTTAATACATAAAGATTTTTAAATAGCAGTAAGGTACAAATAATATAATCATAATAACTCACATTACCTTACATATCAAAGTTGAAGCCAGTAGTGGACAATTGACCATGGCAGGATAGTGAATCCCCAGGAAAATGAAATAAATAATTTTTAAATATTTCTTTATTGAGGTATCTATGCTTGGTTTTGCTAACTGTTTTTGTGACAAGTCTTTTTGTTTTTGGATTGTATAACGTATTTATGATTGTTGTTGTTATTTTTTTTTGCAGATTTTTGACTTATAACTTTTTTTAAAAGTTAATTTTTAGTATTGTTGATGTATTTTAATATTGAAAATGGCATTAGATTTGCCGAAACGTCTTCTTTTATAAAAGAAAAAAATAAATTGACTGGAATGCAGGTTTTTTTTCGAAGATGAAATTTACATAGAAATTGAGTCCAGTTTATTAGATAAGAATTCTAATTATTGAGTGATTAATTTATATTTAGTTTTTACCAAAGGATTTAGAGATGTGCTTGAGTTCTTAAAAAAAAAAAAGACTTGCATAAAAATTTAGCTAAAAACTAATTAATTCCGTACAAGTTTATGTTAATTTCCTTTTTTAATTACCGATAATTATTTGCATTTTTCTTGTATATACTTATTAAGCTGTATGTTTATTAAAAGAGTAAAAGGAAAAATCATTTGGAACAAATACAAAAACAAAAGTATAACGAATAGAGTTACTTTAATGTTTTGAGAAAATTGGATTAATAATTACTTATTCAGTGTTCTTTTTGACTGCACCCCCCAACTATCTCCTTTACACAAGAAATAGAATAGTGCTGTTGTCTTGACGGTTCAGCATATGAGATGCCAGTTTCACAGAACTCTTCTGACAACTCTCTTTATTTGGGTCAAGACAACCTGATTCTTTACCTGCAGCACAGCCTTTAAGGTATGGCAGGGAAAACACCATCACTTATTTTTTTATAGTAAGGCTTAGGGACTTAACCGAAACTTGTACTTTTGCTCGAATTACTGAAAAGTTCGCATGTTTTTGAGTTTTGTCGTAAAAATCACTGCTATTTCGCGTTATATGGTGTCTATCGCTTTAATTCGCGAAAATATCGTTAACGCTATCAGTGTACTCATGAGGTATAATTAATGTTGAAATAAGAGAGTTTTTCTAATTATTGAGTGATTAATTTAAATTTAATTTTTACCAAAGAATTTAGAGATGTGCTTGAGTTCTTAAAAAAAAAAAAGACTTGCATAAAAATATAGCTAAAAACTAATTAATTCCGTACAAGTTTATGTTAATTTCCTTTTTTAATTACCGATAATTATTTGCATTTTTCTTGTATATACTTATTAAGCTGTATGTTTATTAAAAGAGTAAAAGGAAAAATCATTTGGAACAAATACAAAAACAAAACTATAACGAATAGAGTTACTTTAATGTTTTGAGAAATTTGGATTAATAATTAATTTTATTTAAAAATATTTAAAATATGTTGTTTCAGACGTATGGTTACTCAATATACATAGAAGTATGTAAAAGTTGGGTGTCAAACACAAATTCTGCTTATCGGCGCCTAAATGGTAATTCATTCGAATCAATCACAGAGTGGTTTAAATTATTTAAAAAATCTTAAAGGACTGTCTTTAATATACACTTACCGATGAAGCTAGCTGATGCAGAGAGATGAGAAAAATACAGAGACGAGAGAGTGACATAAGGAGAATCTAGAAGACTGGAGATTGTTCAGGAGTACACTGCTCAGTCCAGTCCTCGAACGTCAAGGACGACAAGGCTGCGAACTTTTTTTTTTTCATCATGCATGACTAAAACAGCGCCAAGATAAACTACCATCCTTGAGCAAAATTAATCATACTCTGAAAATAGAAATTAATTTAATGACTACATTATTTGTGTTTTTAGTAATTTCGAAATGTATCTTGGCAGCAATTTTCCTGGTTTCTTCTTATTTGTTAAGCTGAATTCGTGATTATACTACAACTCAGAAATTGGTAGTGATTATCTCCTTCATTTATAGTTTAGGTTTATAACCAGGACGTTATGGCATTGAATTGAGTAGAATAAAAGAAGATCTTAGTAAATCTTATTCATTTATTTTCCATCTTCAACTTTAAGTCTCTGTGTTTTTAACTTAACTCGTATGCCATCTTGGTGTGTGTGTGGTATCCATGACAACGACAAGGGAATTGTGTTGACTGTATACAAGCATTTTTTACTAAGTATTTAATTATTGTAGAATAACAATATACAATACATTACAATGCTAATTATAATAGAATAATATTTAATAATTTTAGAATAAAAATAACATAATTTTAATATACTCTGTGAATCCTTGATTTATCCTACTAATATTATAAATGTGAAAGTTTGTATGTTTGTCTCTCTTTCACGCATTAACTACTGAACGGAATTGGATGAAACTTTACAGTAATATAGGTTATACATCAGAATAACACATAGGCTATAGCAAGCGCGGATTTAGGGAGGGGGCGCACGGGTGCACGTGCCACCCCCCCCCCCCCCCCGACAGTTCTTTAGATACTATGGAGAATCCATTATAGGACACAATTAAAAGAAAATCACATGATAATACATAGTTGTTAAAATAAAAGAAAGAACATAAGTGAAACTATTTATTTTGATATCCTACTAATATTATAAATGTGAAAGTTTTTTTGTTTGTCTCTCTTTCAAACATAAACTACTGAACGGATTTGGATGAAACTTTACAGTGTGGAGAATCCATTATAGTACATAATTAAAGGCAAATCACATGATAATAGTGATTAAAATTATTAAGGTTTCAAATAATATATACAACACTTACTATTACAATCTTTATTAACTTAACTAACTTATATGATAACAGCAACATAAACTTCTCTCTTGGCTTTTCATGCCCTTGCTTATATTACAAAGAGGTAAGCTCAAATAGTCTCCTTAACAATTCTCTGGCTATTTGAGTGTTACAAACTAATTTACAGAAAAATTACAAAACAATACGTCAAAACAATATTTAAAGAAGCACACAAATAATAAAATCTAAATGAAGTAGTGCTTGCCAGAATTAAAATGCAAAAATTAACAAAAATAATTATATTAAACCTAGAATACATTCGACTAAATGACCCTTAATTTATCTCTCAATTCGATAAACCTCACCTTACCTAATGATTTTGTGAAAATATCAGCTACATTATCCGCACTGGAAACCTTATTCACACTAATTTCTCCTTTGCTAATTAAATCAGAAATAAAATCAACTGCTACTCGAATGTGTCTTGATTTTTTAGTAAATGAGCCATTTTGAGCTATACCTATTGTTCCAGAATTGTCCTCAAAAATGGTTGCAACATCGAACTGAATGCCCAAGTCCTTTAACACATCCACTACAAATAGAACATCATCAACACAATCGGCCAAAGCATAATATTGTGCAAAGGTAGATGATCGAGACACACATCTTTGTTTTACTGATCTCCATATGACAGGACAACCTTTCACATAAATAACAAATCCAGTGGTTGATTTTGAATCAGTCACATCTACTGCCCAATCGGCATCAACAAAAGCATTTATCCACGGCGAATCTGACTTAGTAAACACCAATTTCAACGATCGTGAGTGATAAAGATAAATCAATATTCTTAAAGCATACTTATAGATTTGTGGAGTACAGTAATGTTGAAAGCGACTTAGATATCCTACAGAATAAGAAATATCCGGACGAGTAAATGTAGCAATATACAATAAGCTACCAATCAATGATCTATAATTAGTATTGTCATTCTTCTCCAGTTTTTCTATTCTCAAGTTGTATTCCATGGGTGTATGTTTAATATTTGAGTCCAAAATTCCATGTTCCTCCGCTAATTTTTTAATGTTTTTCTTGAGACAATGTCACAACAGTATTTTCATATTCAATGTCGATACCCAAATATGTAGTTAGTTTACCCAGATCTTTCATTTCAAAACGTGATTTTAGTTGATTCTTTAATTCTTGTAAGATTTCTTCATCAAGGGAACAGAGCAATAGATCATCCACAAACAATACACATATGACACCATCATCTCGAATATACAGACAATTATCTACTGAACTTCTTCTGAATTCTAAAGATCGAATAAATTTATCAAAACATTCATACCAGTTTCTAGGAGCCTATTTCATATTTCCTCATTCATGACTTCTAGCCATCTTTCTTGCTCATCTGACTTTATAGCTTCCTCAAAATTCATTGGTGAGTTAACATTACATTGATGAGCACTCATCACATAATTATTGTATTTCATGAGCATATTCCTTTGACGCTGAGGTCTGCCTGTGCTAGACATTTCCTCTGCAGGTTTGGCATGTAATGGTACCTTATTTTCCCTCAGCTCGTTACCACATCGTTCATGATTTTCTTTTAATTCGTCACCACTTTCTCCATTGCTATCTAAAATTTGTATGCAATTATTAAGATCATCAATAAATTTAACATCCCTAGAGATTACAATATCTTTTTAATTAACTAAAATACGGTAACCATCTTCAGTGTATCCTACCAACTTCCCTTTTTTTCCTTTACTATCTTGAGTTGACCTATGACAATCAGGAATTTTAAAGTAAAGAGTACTTCCATAAGGCTTCATATTCCCTACATTTGGCCTTCTGCCAGTGAAAACTTCTAAAGGAGTTAATTATTCAAAAGTTGAACTGTGAACCAAGCGATTCCCAATGTAGCAAGAGGTCATGACAATTTCCGGCCAACATTTTTTATCCAAGCCTGATTCACGACGAAGGCACCTAGCACGTTCCATGATTGTCCTATTGTACCGTTCAGCGACCTCATTCAACTCATGACAATAAGGTGGACTCGGTCTAATTTTAAAGCCCTTCTGTAGAGCATAATTCTGAAACTCTTGATTTAAATATTCAGTTCCAGAATCACAACGAAATTCACAAATAAGGTTTCCAGTACTAGCTTCAACAAAATTTACATAAGCTTTGAAACATTTTATAACATCTGACTTTAATTTTATAATATAAACCATTGCTAATCTCGAATAGTCATCAATAAAGGTAACAAAGTATTTTTGACCCTTGTAACCTTCAGTGTCCATTATATTAACATCTGAGTGTATAATTTGTCCAACATACTCAGATCGGTACCTATCGCTTTTGAATGGCAGTCTAGTCATTTTAGATTCAATACAATATCCACACTCTAAATGATCACTTTCCAACTCTGGCAACCCATTAACAATTTTATACTTTGACATGAAACTCAAGTCTTTAAAATTACAATGACCTAAAATTTTGTGCCATTTTTCTTTCTTAGTACAATTCAAACTTACATAATTAGTGGAAATATAATTTGAAAAATGTTTATCAACTTCACATTCTACTGGATACAAACGTTTAACCTTTTTTGAAAAGAATATCATATTTTCATGACCATTAAATACTTCAACATAATCATTGTGCATAAAAATGGAATGTCCCCTATCTGTTAAAGTGGAACATGACAACAAATTTCTGTCCATGCCCTGCACATAATAAACATCTTTGACATTAACCCTCTTACCATTAAAATTACATAAAATATTACCTTGTTTAGTAGCAAGAACAAAATTATTATTTGCCACTTTAACTTTTATTGGTTCTTTTAAATCTACAAAAGAATAAAAGTAATCCTCAGAATTAACAATGTGATCTGTACAACCCGAATCAAGAATCCACAACATTTTAATTGACTTATCTTTATCAATTAAATTAAAATTTACCTCAGTTGATAAACTGCATGCCTCGATATCATCTGCTGTGTCTCTGCCTTCTGCAACATTAATTTGCTGGTCCTGAGCTTGATAATCTAGACCCTGTCTTGAATATTCACCAGCTGGACCTCTGTAGTTTCCTCGATACTGACCACCCTGTCTGTGAGAGCCTCCTCTGAAATTGCAGAACCTTTTAATGTGACCAGCTCGGCCACAACCATAACATATTCTTCTTGGTTCATTTCCGTCATCATGCTCAAGTTTAACTTTAGCCTTAAATGCACAAGAAAGTTCTTCTGCACAGCCTTTTTCTTTTAAGTGAGTTTCCATCTGGTATTTGAGAATTAATTTGTCTCGGATGTAATCTGTAGTCCTCTGAGATTCTGGTAGAAGATCAATCATGTCAACAATATGCCTACAAGAAGCTGTAAGGCTCATTATTAAGTAACTTAATTTTCGTTTTCGACCGACATCTCCTCCCGCCACCTTCAATTCATTTGTCTTCCTTTCAAAATTTTCAAAAAATATTTCAGGGTTGTCGCCCTCTTTAAGTTTTAAGTTATGCAATTGCTGCTCAACAATTAACTGTTTGGTTTCTGATTTTTTTATAAACAAGGAATCCAACTTGTCATTACCTGCTTTGGGGTCCCACAGTCCACTATATAATCTGAGGGCACTGATACAGAAAAATAAAACATCAATTGGTTGACCATATCATCCCAATCATCTTCTTTGGTGTCTTTGGGCTTTTCTTCTTGCTCCAAAGGCAAAGCACATTTTTTGTACTTGGCCAGCAAAATAAATTTTTTTCGCCACCGGTCATACTTAACCTCCTTTGTAAGTTTCTCAACTATCGTCAACAATCCCTCTGCCATTTTTCTCGTTTCACAGAAATTCCTGAATCAATCAATAATCCACACTCTGCTACCATATTAAGGTTTCAAATAATATATGCAACACATACTATTACAATCTTTATTAACTGAACTAACTTGTAAGATAACAGAAACATAAACTTCTCTCTTGGCTTTTCATGCCCTTGCTTATATTACAAAGAGGTAAGCTCAAATAGTCTCCTTAACAATTCGATGGATTTCTAGGTTTTGAACAATCGTTTACAATATTCCAATACATTTTTTATAGAATTTCGTCCAGCTAGCTCTTAATAATCGAAACACTGTGAGTTGTGAGGAAACCACAAAAAGCTTATTGCTTTTAATATGCCTAATTTATATTTCATGATAAAACTCAATCGCAAAATATTAAAACAATTCAAACAGTTGCTAGGAAATCATACGAAATAAGATTTTAAAAAATTGCATTACTTCAGTAAATGTCCGAAACCTCTATAATATATGAAGCAATTTTTCAAGAAAATTCAAGAAGAACAAGGAAGAATTTCGAGATCTCGCGGAACAACCTATGTTCAGGTAATTCCTTTAATTTAATTACTTTTAAGCTGATTTTTTTTATGAATATTCTTTCTATCAATAGAATTTCAACGCATAAAAAGATCATTTAGCCTTATGTATTCTTTTTATGTTAACTTATAATCATAAACTTCAGGAATTGGGTATGAAGAAATGGTTGTACTATTGAAGGAAATGGTATAACTTTATTATGCTGTACTCGATTGGTAAGGACATGGTCGAGCAATGTTGAAAATTGTCGAGGGGGGGATCAGTAAATAAAATTTACAACAATATTCAATAATTTGTTAATGCATCATTTGAAGAATATATATGGTCTTTTGTTGTTTTTGCCAAAAACAACGGTTTTAGCATGTTTTAAGGTGATAACATCAATATGCAAGTGATAAAAATTGGAGCTGTTGCATTTAAGGCCTGGCGCGCTTCGCTTGCCTCTAAGCCTAAGCCTAAGCCTAAAATTGGAAAAGAGTTTTAATATGTTATAAAAAAAACAAGCCATAGCCAAAAATTAAACATAAGTGACTAACCTTAATTTTCATTATCTTCACTGCTACTGCATTCTTCATCTGTGTCCCTCACTTCATCGGGAACTCTTCTCGCACCGCTTTTGGGTCGTACAAGTACAAAAAAAACACCTAACCTAATCAAAGCACCAAAAAAACACCTAACCTAACCAAACCACCAAAAAAACACCTAGCCACCCCTAATAAAAAAAAGACCTAACGTAATCTAACTGTTGTGTCCTTATTTAAATAATAAGTACTGACGTAATGGTATTGAAAATAATATAAGCGCACAAATAATGTTAACACTTCGTATATTCATATAGAACTGTAAAAACAAATTTTGGTAGGTTACAATCATATGTTAAGAGATCGATTCTCCTTTACTACGGGCATAATCGATATATAACAATCTCCCGCACTATTTAAAGTATTTAAATAAATTTGAATTCGTGAATAATGAATTAAGATTGTGCTCATTTGGTGGATCTCCTTCCTGTTGAGGTAGCATAATGATGCTTGGATGCGAGAGGTCAAAAGTTGTTTTCTTCTTAGGTATGGATACCTTATATGATTGGTTAATATGTCTTTTAAGACGATAGCCATCGTCGTGTTCGACCATGTAGTCCCGCTTCCCGAGTTTCTTGATTATTGTACCCAATTTCCATGTTGGCTTGTTTGAAGATGTATACCATCTAGACTGAATTCGGTCTCCCACGTTTAGTTGACGTGCGTTGGTGGTGGTTTCCAGGGAAGTTGTATGTTTTGGTGGCTTCAATAGATCTGATTTGATTCTTATTTTCCTCCCTAGGTATAATTCTGATGGAGTTTTACCGCTTGCTAAGGGTGTTGATCTATATCGCATCAGAATTTCTTGTATTTTCCTGTGAAGAGGTAATGATGAAGTAGTCATCGCCTTCAATTTATTTTTCAGTGTTTGAACATTTCGTTCCGCAATTCCGTTTGTGACTGGATGGCCGGGGGCTATAAACTTCTGGAAAATCCCATGTTCTAAAGTCTGAAAACGTTGCACTCTTAAATATTGTTGCATTGTCCGAAACAATTACTTTCGGTAAACCGTTTGTGGAAAGGATATCTTGGACATATTTAATGGTAGAGTCCATTGAAGGGGGGCTTTTTGAAAGCGGATTTCCAGCCATCTGGACTCTGCATCCACTAAGATTAGGAAATAATGGTCTTGGAATGGTCCGGCATAGTCTATGTGTACCCTTTCAAAATTCTCTGCTGGTTCTTCCCAATGGTGAATCGGTGCTTTAGAGGGGTTCTTCCTTATTTGAGCGCACTCTTGGCATGATTTGACAAGATGTTCTATAGCTTTATCAATGTTTTTCCAATAAAAATATTGCCTGGCTAATTGTTTCATCTTGACAATTCCTATGTGAGTATGGTGGAGTTCTTTGAGGACTGCGGCTTGCAATGAAGTTGGTATGACGATTCTCTGATCCTTGCATATAACCCCGTTTTGAAGATGGTAAATAGCGTCGCAATTGTCACCGTTTAAAAGTTCTAATTTTAGTTTTGAAAGCAGCTGATCACGTGCGGTTTCGTCGGCAAGAGTTACATAGTTTAGAGATAAATTTGATATTTGGTATATTGTTTCATTTGAAATTAAAGAGACCTCTTCTTCTATGTATTTATCCTCTTGGGAAATGTCATCTTCAATTGAGGCTCTTGAAAGGAAATCTGCATTTAAATTCTCTTCTGCCTTTCTATGACGAATTTGATAATCAAAATTAGTGACCCAAGATGCATAACATAGAAGTCTGGAGGAAGTCATGGCTGATAATTTTGTGTTTTCATGGAGTATGTGGGCTAGTGGACGGTTGTCTGTAAAGAGCGTGGACCTGTTGTTTTAAGGTGATAACTTTAATATGCATGTGATAAAAATGGGGGCTTAAAAAAATTAAAAATTATTAATTAAATTAAATTTATTAAAAATTAAAATTAAAAAAACACCTAACTACCCCTAATAAAAGAAGACCTAACCTAACCAAACCACAAAAATACCACCTAACCACCAAAAAAACCACTACTAACCCTCGGAAGGGAATTCAGATTCCACAGACGCACATTTTTTCCGCAGAATTTTTTGAATGAAAAATGCTATGGAATGTTTATTCTATCACCTAGATACGGCAAATTTAAACACTGTTACCGGATAACAAAAAATAACGTTGTTACAGTTAAAACTTACTTCGATGCGAAGATCTGTGGAACTGACCCCCTTGCTTTTTATCCTTAATCTCCTTGAGGATTGAATCAGGCTCGGGGATATCCTTGCTAAGAAGAACCTGCACTGCCTCATTTACATCGTACTGCATGTATTCATTACATTTAGCATTGACTATTCTTACTTGGTTTTAAAGTTAGAGTAACTTATTTCTCGTCCTTCTTCCAATAAGGCCATCTCCAGTGCTATTCACTACCTTCTATAATTTGGATTTAAATTTCTATAATAATGTTTTACTTACTTTTACATTAATTACGTACATAAATGTGACTATATAAATGCCCATTTGAGTATATAAAAGTACATCTTATCTCTATATTTAGGTTATGCAAGAAATTTTCGACATCGAAAAGAGCATTGAACTCCTGAGGAAGGCGATAATGACAAGTCGAATCCAATGAAAGTGGCCCAGACTCGGTTGGAAGCTCGATCCCACAGAAAAGAAATCGAATTGTGTAAAGATGAAGCACAGTCGAGGTAAGAGGGATCCGTTTAGTATACAATAATGGATTTGTTTTTAAGTTTCCGCGTCTATATTATGCTTTTCCTACTTCTGTTTCGTATCCTCAGGTTGGTGCGTGAGGTGGCTGATTTGCAGGAGACTGTGGAACATCTTCACAGAAAGCTGCAAGAAGCCGAGGCCCAACATCAACAGTTGTTGATCACCAGATCGAACTTGGAGGCCGATCTGCACATGAAGGTGAACTCTCTCTTCATCGACAGGGAGAAGTGCCTAGGGATGCGGAGGTCCTTTCCAATCACTGCCAATATCACTTATTAAATGGTCGGTTAAAAAGGCCATCAGAGAAGCTTATAATCAAAATAAAAATGTATATGCATTTGATTATATACTCGTACATAGTATACTCACGTATGGAATGTGCTAATAAATATACGGTCCTTTCGAAGGGGTACTTAGAAAGGGAAAAAAAATGCATTTGATTATGATCTATTCTTTATTGAAACCTTTCTCAAATGTAAAATAACTTAATGCTACATTACTTTTCCTGGTAAAGGAGGTATACTAAAGTAGTTAACTTTCAATGCTTTTTCTACTTAAACTATGAAAGATAGAAAAAAATGTTACATACATTTTTTCCATGTTTTGGATTGTACATTTCAGAAAAATAAAAATAAATGGGAGTCAAGAGGAAACTACATTTTTTGCAGGTTGATATTGTGTATATAGTTAAATAACTTCAATATACTAAGCGCTAGGTATAAATATTTAGGCATTAGGTAAATTTTAAGGAAAATTAAACTAAAATTAATTACATAAGTTTAATTAAATGTTTAATTTTGGGTAAGAGAAATAAAACATTTTTCCAAAAAATAATTCAATGAATTAAAAATGTTTACAAAAATTACTGGAAACAAAATCAATTATTTTCCAAGCCAAGGCGGTGATAATACTTATTACAAGTTTTCTTACTTAATCGTTGGGAGTAGAGTACTTTAAAAAACGAGTTTAAATATTTTATTTATTAGGGAAAATAAATTATTTAGTTCTCTCATCATTGAGGTCTGTGTTATCTATATCTATATTCTTTTAGATTATTCGGAAGGATCCTGACCCAGAATAAAATAATATATCACAAATCTTTAATTACATAAGTTTTTATTTTAATATTCCTTTCAGAGTCCTCTACATAGTTCCTAACATTTAATTAGGTCGAAAAGAACTATAAAATATAAAAACAAGGGTTTTCTACCATTCTTAAAAAAAAAACCTTTCTCGAAAATAAGTATTATAAAATTAAAAAAGCAATGTTGTACTCGAGTGAGCCTGCACACTCGAGTACAACATTGTTTTCCTTTCAGAGTCCTCTGTAATGTTTTCAAAATTAATTTTGGTCGAAAGAAACTCTAGGAGATAAGAGTTTCTTTCTTCCTTTAGGTCAACCATTCTTCAACAAAATATCTTCTCGAAATAATGTACTCTAAAAAAATGTACTAGAGTGTACAGACTAAAATGTGTCTTATTATTCATAGGGAAGGTATTAAATATAGAAAAATTAGCCCGGATACAAATGGGCAAAATGCATTTTCATCCCTTCAAAGTTTCCAAAGAAGTAAAAATCCTTCCTCTATGACAGCCCGGAGCGTCACTAAACATGACCTAACCAGCCAGCCTTCTCTTTCTAATGACCGTGGCTTCGCTAGCAATTCCATCAGTTCTGCATTACTTCTCTTGTTGCCCCCTTTAATTCTTCGATTGTCATGTCGTTGTTTCTTGACAACAACCCTCCCAGGTATCTGAAGGACTCCGGGGAATTCCCAGTCACCGATCTTTGCCGGTCCATGCTGCTGATATAAACAAAAAAATAAAAAAAGGCTGCAAACCTGATATACTGCTGATATAAACAAAAAAATAAAAAAAGCTACAGACCTTATATACTGCTGATATAAACAAAAAAATAGTCCGGGTTGGTGTATTTTTCCGGCACAAGCCGAGAAATTCAAAATAAATAAATAATAATAGGGAACCGCCTTAATTTTTTTAAATTTTTTAAAACATTAAACGAAAAAATTCGTAGATACCAAGAACTTTGCGAGGAATTAAGACATCTTTACCGATTGGTGAAGGTTAAAGTGCTATCGATTATTATATTCTGCAATGGTTTGATTCCTGAGGAAACAATCAAATTTATGAAGGCGCTCGAAATAAGCTGGGAACTTGAAGAAATGCAGAAAGCGGTTATGCTAGGAACTGGCCCAGCATTGCCACAAAATTCCTCAACATTCCAAATTAATTATAAAATGAACCATACTCTTGACTTTGGTCCGGGTTGGTGTAATTTTTATCCGGCATAAGCCGAGAAATTCAAAATAATAAAAATAATAATCCGTGTTGGTGCATTTTTCCGGCACAAGCCGAGAAATTCAAAATAATAAAAATAATAATAATAATGATGACGGAAAACCCTACGCCAGGTAAGTATAAACTGGTCCTAGGAGACATCGCCTTGACGTGGCGGACCAGCTTGCTCGTACTGAGAATGTCTCAATTTCTTTTCTTTTCACGTCTGTTTTTTTATATTGGTCAGTAGGACTGTTCCTGTTGTCAGCGACTTTTGTTATAGTAAGCAATATAGCCTAAGCTGCTAAACGACTAAGCAATATAGCCCCCGGGGTAAAATGTATGACGATTAATAAAAAAAATTATAAATAATATAATGACGTAAGTCAACTAGATCCTAATTAAAATAATGTTCAATGAACATTCTTCCTCGCGTATACATCGCAAATTGCGAGAACACAGGGATATAGGATCGGTGAAGAGAACGGTATTGCCTGACTGGGAGGCGACCCCTGGTAGCTCAGTGGCTTAGAGCACCACGCTAGAGATGTGAGTGACCCGGGTTTGAATACCGGCCTAGACAAATCTTTTCTCTTCAAAATAAAAATATTTAAAAAATATATCATCTATACTTGGAAATGTTACTTGAAACTTTTATTTCTTAACGAAACGATTACCGACATTTGCTCATTATCCATTATTACATTCTATTTTTCATACTAAAACTCACGATAACTTGTATTTTTGGGAAATATTAAAAAAGAAACGAATAAACAGTTAAATACTTGTAGTAACTCGATTCCAAGCGACAATCTGCGGAACACATACCCCATAGACATACTGATGACTGAGATCACGAACATCCGAATAGATAATATTTCCAATATAATATAATATTGGATTATTAAAACTCCACTCTATATAATTTTTTTTAATGAAAAGATTTTGAATATAAATAATAAAATTATTTATACAATAAAATATGGCCTTTGTGGTGAGGGATCCAAAGCTCCCTTACCCCCACCTCGGCCTTACTCAGCACTTTTGAAGTGGGTACCCTCAATTGGGGGAAAACAAGGTGCTTGAGCTCGATCTTGACAAAAGTTTTTTTTTAGAATAGAATAATTTATTGATATTTACAACTGTAATCATATTACATCAAGTAAATCTGCTGTATGAACAAAGGATATGAAAAAAAACACTTGTGGAGAAACTACCCATCGGTAGGACTCCAATAAAGTTCTATAGTAGAAGGTCTCGAGGCCATCTTCTTTTCAGACGCCTTGGAGGGTTATCAGGAATATTATGGGAAGCAAGTTGAGAGACTAGCGGATTTATGTGTGTATGGAGCTTGTCGTGGAGGGATAGGTATCTAGTTTGGGCCAAATCAGCAACATATGGGATATTAAGATCATGATGGATGAGTTTGTTTGTAACATAATAAGGAGCATTGAGGATTTTACGAAGGATTTTAGATTGTAAGGATTGTATACGAGATGAATTGGATGGTTTAGTAGACCCCCAAAGCTCAACTCCGTATGTCCAAATAGGCCTGATAACTCTCATGTAAATGAGTCTTTTTTAATTAATTGGGAGCTTAGAGCGTTTGTCCAGTAAATGTTGAAGTAGGCGAAAACGACAAACAGTTTCTTGTCTTTTAAGTCTTGTATGGGGTTGTAAATAAATTTCAAAGCATCTGAATAGTGGAATTTGTAGGAGATTTATGCTAAAAATCCTAGTAATCCTTGGTAGTACAACGATGAGGATAAAGTCACCCTAACTGTTCGTAATGGCATAGGAGTCTCTCGAGATCCAAAAGAAAATATGCCTTCGAGATCTGAATAGAGCCGTTACAAAATATAGCATTAGTAAATTGAGGGAGAATATTAAGTATATAAATCAAAAGTTACGAGATTTACGATAACATAGTTGTTGGTTAATTCATGCGTTTCAATGTAGGTTAAGGAACATGGAAGATTCATACTTTTTGGATGGGTGTAATTTTCGTATTATTGTATATAAATGAATAGTTAATATACCATGCTATACTCTTTTGTCTAGGGTTTTACAGAACGTTTTTCTCAAAGTTAATACCTGAAGACATCCCTCCTTCAATGAATTCAAGCTTAATGCTCATATAACATAAAACACCATTTATATGTTTGGTTAGATTTTAAATTGGAGATTCTAAAAACTTCTTAATGTGACGTAGTTTATGAAAAATGATTGAGAAACTTACGTAGTAGTAAGACTTTTCTGATCAAGACATGAGTGAACACTAAGGCATTAAAGACTTGAAGACCTCATACAAATATCGGTTTCGATTTCAAGGCATTAAATTAAAAAAATGCAATACATAGTTTTTTAGGCTTGTTCGGATTTTAAGGGGACATTTCTGAACTAAAATAACCGAAACACTTACTTTGACTATCTAGGACCCTACGCGGTCTGATAACTGTAATATTACAATAAATATTGTAATGCAGCTTAATACATAATACTAAATCGACCCTCTGATATCCATATCCACTTATGTTTACAAAGTAATCACTTTCGGGAACATTGTATTATTAAAAAAAAACAAGTAGTACAAATAGGCGGATTGAGCCGGAGCCGTGACCTTGAGGTCATTGTCTGCTGTTGGAGAGTCGGGGGTGTGACCTTGAGATGACCTTGAGGGTGGGAGGGGTGTAAGTTAGGACGAGGGGGTGTTGACCTTGAG
This sequence comes from Arma custos, assembly GCA_037127475.1. Lineage (NCBI taxonomy): Eukaryota > Metazoa > Arthropoda > Insecta > Hemiptera > Pentatomidae > Arma > Arma custos. Next base: position 108,285,182 of record CM073762.1, on the reverse strand, counting down.
GTAGGTCCGGTGTGCAAAGTAAGATTTGGCAACGTCGCAGAAGAGATGTGGCAACAGCACAGTAGAAACTAGGTCACGGTTTGTTCTGAATGGATGTTGGTCATGTGACGTCATGAATGGAAGTGTTGAATGGGCGTGTGACGTAATTTGTCTTTATGAATGGGATAAGAGTTATGAATGAAGCACAGTACAAATAGGCGGGTTGAGCCGAAGCCGTGAGCTTGAGGTTATTGTCTGCTGTAGCAGGGTCGTGGGGTTGACCTTGAGACGACCTTGAGGGTGGGAGCAGTGTAAGTTAGGACGAGGGGGTGTTGACCTTGAGGTAGGTCCAGGTGTGTAAAGTAAGATTTGGCAACGTCGCAGATGAGATGTGGCAACACCGCAGTAGAAACTATGTCATGGTTTGTTCTGAATGGATGACGCATGTCATGAATATGTCATTTTATGAATGAAAGTGTTGAATGGGCGTGTGACTTATGAATTGACGAACTGAATGGTAGTGTGACGTAATTTGTCTTTATGAATGGAATAAGAGTTATGAATGAACCACAGGTTTAGGTGTGCAAAGTAAGATTTGGCAACGTCGCAGATGAGATGTGGCAACACCGCAGTAGAAACTAGGTCACAGCATAATGAAAGAGAGTATATTGTTTTCCGAATGGGAGAGTGTCATCATTTTGTCTTATGAATGAAGCACGCTGTTGCTTCCTCAATCAGTTAGTTTAGTATGGGTCGGCTAAGGAGCAAGAACCTGAGGTACGAAGACGGAAGGTTGTCGACATTCGTCGGCTGGTCGTCACCGGTGAGTCCATTGAAACTAGCGGCTGCTGGGTTGTATTACTTGAAAGTTTCTGATAGGACAAGATGTCCATTTTGCGGAATAATCTTGCATGAATGGAAGGAGTATGACGACCCTTTTGCCGACCACAAAAAATGGTCTAAAAACTGTTCGTTTATCGAGTATTTTGAACAATTGAATGAGCTGCAAATCATAGTGTCGGACGAGAATGATAGCGAAGAGACGGTATGTTGTTAAAAGGCTTCACAATTTTCTACATCGACTCAAAGATTTGCAATTATGCATTTCCTTGTATGAACTAAAAAGAAGGGAAATAAATGATGTGATAAAAAAACTAGAACAGCTGCAGCTTTCCCCCCTCCACTCCGTTATACCACACAGTCTTGTCGTTGATGATACGCGAGATGGATCGTCGAATAGACCTTGTGACCGAGTACCCACTCACCAACAGTAAATGTTTTCGAATCGGTTTGTGTAACTTTGTGCCGACTATCGCCATTAGCGAAAAGAAGAAAACTGTCGTTTACATGAATGTTGAGGAATGGACATATATTACCACCCGAGCTCCGAAAATTTTGTTATTGCTGCAGAAACGAAAACAATCCTATGAAAAAGACCGATCAAGATGTCAAAACGTGATTTGTGAACTTACTACAAGAGGACGCACTAGGGTGATGCGGATAGAGCAGGTAACGCAACGGATTGCAATGTTTAATCATGAGACCCATCCACCATCGTCTGCATCTGCATGTTTCAACAGGAACGAGACGGTCAAACTTTGCGCAAATATAGAAAAAATCAACGATTCACTAGCATTGATAACAAAGATGGTTGAACTTTATAATAAGAATGAAGCAAGTGTAGTTACCGAACCAATTGATTTTAGCATAAATACAAATACACTGTTTTACAACTTAAATGAATTGAATTGTGATGATAATCAATAAAATAAGTTTCCTTTAATATGTTGTATTTTTTATTTGTCCCTTGAAAAATAAAATAGGAAGAAGGAAAAAAAAAAATACAAATTTACTGCAATCAAATATTTTTATTTTATGTAAATATAAAATTTAATTTAAAAAAATTTAATAAATCTGAATCAAATACTGATAAGGTAAATATAAAATTTTTAACAATTAACAATCTTGTAATGTTTCTGATAAACAGCTGATCTGTGGGTTGATTCCAGGATAGGACTCAGTATCTTGGAAATATGTTGAATCCTGTTTTCGAATCTTACTCTGTCCCTCGCATATGTTTCCCATGGACTGATACGTGCTGCACGATGAGCATAATTCCATGTTACAAGAGTACGAGTTTCAACAAGGTCCTCATCAGGCTTGAAAGATACCTAAATAAAAGATATTATTACTCGATATTTTGTATTTTCCGAATCGAGTTCTAATTCGTTTATATTTTTTTTGGTTGTACGTTCATTTTACATCTACTTGTAAAATAAAAAGAAATTAGTATACTCCTCTTCTAACAACCACAAAAAAACAAAAAACAAACAGAGAGTCAGTACAATTTACGGACCAAACCCGTTCCCATTTCATAATCTATTATTTTATCATGTAAAATGAGGCAGTAAACTTTAGTATTGGCTGGAAAGTTTTCTTTCGCCTCTAATAGTACTCTGATATCGATAGTCGCACTTTTGATTGCTTCAGATTGCTTAGAACAATCTATAATCACTAGAGGCGCTAGTTTCTCAAAATCGGATCTTGAAAGCAGGGGCTGAGAATGTCTAACGCCATAATAACTCGTTTGAAATTCGTTATACATTTCATACAACAATGCTACTTTTCCTTGCTCAAAATCTAAATTTAAGTCATCGTACGGATATTGTTCACTATTCAAATAAAGTTTCAATTTTTTTAATTTGCAACTATCGAACAGACTGCTATCTTTGTTAGAGGTTCTATTTCGATCACTTTGAAATGCAAAAATGAGATAGCGCGGTTTTTCTAAATTTGTTGAAGTTTTGACCGACCAATTTTCCTGCTGCGTCGCAGGTACATTGGGATATTCGTAAAGATCCCATGATCTGAGTGGAATAGAAACGACCTTGTTCTTGTCTACTAGTTTTAATAACCTCAGACGTTCATAATCTGAAACACGAACATGAGGCATTCTCCACACCAATTTGTCAAGTTTTATTTGTACATCATCGTCACCTAGCACGCAGTTTAGGTCAGTACTTGATCTGATCAAAACGAGCTCTTGCTTCAGATTGATTAAAATTTTACGATAGTCCTCGCAAATCCCAAAAAGAATATCAAGTGGTAGGCATACGCTAAAAACGCCGTTTTTATCCAAAGAAAGAGTTTTACCGGGCATTGTCCACCCCGCATTTTCTAATCCCATTACTCGATTAGGCGAAAATGATGCATGCCCTTTAAGAGTAGTAGTTATCCCCGGATTTCGTACTCGATCGACTTCTATACCGTTTAGTTCATATCTAATTTCGTCAAACAAAAACGCGAATGCGTTATTAGTCAACTTTGGAGTGGCACCGATAGTGCCATCACTTTTTAAGATCCTCCCTTCGAGATAAATAAAACTTTGAGAAGGAAAGGTATAAATATCTTGTTGATGAATAGGAATTCTAATCTCGTCGGATTTGTTAAAGGTATTTCCCGTATAAGGCTGGTGCGAGTGATATTCAAATTGTGTAAGAGAATCGACGAATTTTATATCCGTCGTAACGTCTAGTATGTCATTCATAATGTTTGTTTAACCGAAAACCACACTGTTTTAAAAATATAGCGTTCGCAGTTATTAGCGCTCTTGTTGATTTAGGTTTACTGGTTTTAACCGTTGTTTGACATCTCCTTTTATAATAATCGATGCAACAACTATCTCTAGAAGAAAAATCAATCCCCATTCTTTTTTAAATGTAATCTCAATGTAACCGTTTTTCCTCTAAAGTCGATAAGCTCTCCGTTCTGATCTACTAATCGAACAATGATATTGTCTACAGTCCTCACGTTGGTTGGAAAATAAATGACCGGATTCGTGATTTCTATTATTTTATATCCTGGGTCTACACGCGGGAGAAATTGATGAATATTATGATCCGGTTCTCCGTTCACATAAGACCCCGATGCGATGTTACATTGAATTGAAATAATGTTTACGCTGAGAATTTTAACAATGTCATTTGATTCAGTATAGGAGCGATTCGGAGGAATGACATGATCGGATCGTGTAAAACCCAAAAGAGGACCAATAGAATGAGGCTTCTCGGAATAGTTAAAGTATACTGCATGAGTTGTTTTAATTTCCGTTTTTAGCGTGTTGGAATTTCCTCTTATTATCACTACAGCGGTAGGGTCAAGATGAGAAATTTTTTCACGTAAAAAGGAGGCTATAGCATCGATATCGTACGATCCTTCAGGTATTTGGATCGAAAAATCACCAAAATAAAACATATCATTAGCGCCCTTTTTTATATTCGGAATAGTATTATATGTCTCAAATGATAACAACCCAACAGTATATATTGACCCCAATTCTAACGGTGGTAAAAAGTTTGCGGAAAGTACGCTAGAGTTGCCCGTAAGCGTTACTCTATAGCTCATGATTAACAATGATCAAACGCTTTGAGAAGCATCGACTAAATACTGTAAGGAGAGATGTCCACAAACCGACGTATTCCACTCCTGATAACGCTCTCTATTATAAGTTATTTTTAGCCCCTTAAAGTACTCGAGCAACTGTGGTGGTGGTTTTAAGTTTCCAAAGGAATCAAAGTATTTCACAAAATTATTTTGTTTTACATAACAGACCCAATGTGAACCAAGTTCTGAGCTCGGCTCTAAATTTACAACAGCAGACTCGTGTTTGTTTGGATATCTAGGAAGTTTATCAATCATAAACACTCCTCGAAAATGTTGGATATTTAAAACTTTGACCAAATAATTTAATTCTAAATCCGTCAATGGCTTATTCGGTAGTCAGATCTTTCCAGATTTGTTTTTTTGTCGAGTTATAAACAGGCCGTAGCCTTTCCGATATGGTTTCAAATAAAGTCCATTTCCGATTTTCTGACTTTCCATCGCTAAATTATGCCTCTTTTGCTCATCTAATTTATGTTTAGCTTCTTTCGCCTCGTAGATAGCTTTAGCCACACTCGACGCTTCTCCCGCTAAAGATCCCACTGCAGAAAGCCCCGCCATTAACGGCACAAGAAATGGAAGAAATCCTCCCTCTTTTGGCAAAGGAAGAACTCTGGGAGGCAAAGGTTTTGTCTTACCACGTAAATGCATTTTAGCCTTTTTGTATGCCATTTTTGAAGCTTCGAGGATCGATGATACGTCAGCAACCTTTAGCGATTTAACTAATTTTTTGAAACTAATCTTTTTATTTTTTTTCTTCTTCTTAATACCGGCACCAATTTTACCTTTCGCTTTCATAGTATTTGTAACTAACCAAGCCGCGGCTTTTTCTCTCAATGATGAATCCGAAGCTTTAACTCGTTTCCAAGCGTTTTCAACCAAAATCTTGTCCGCTTTTCTACGACTTTGCATATCCTTATCTTTGCTATAAGCAATATCGTGTTCTTTACAAGCTTTATCAAGCTGGTTTATTCCACTATCTCCTCTATTTAGTAGTTTTTCAAGGTTTGTACCGGGGCCACAATACTGGTATCCTGGCAGGTGTAATTCAAACGGTAACTTATTTATGAGACTGTTTATCAAGCCTCTTCCTTTGCGAGTCTTACGAATCATACTGTAGTGAAAAATGACAATCGGCGATATATATATATATATATACAGGAAATGAATGATTTTGTCTGCATTCAAAATGAAATTAGTCCAACAAAAACAACGTTTTTCTACTTTGAAGTGTTTGCCTGACGAATCTACTGAGGTGAAACATAGCACATTATTACCAAACACCATACGAGCGTCGATATGCGGATCAAGCGGATGTGGAAAGACGAATATTATGATTGGACTTTTATTAAATCCAAATGGTTTAAAATTTAAAAATGTATATCTATTCGGAAAAACTTTACACCAGCTCAAATACTAGTATTAGAAAAATGTTTTAAATATGGTTCCTGAAATAGGATTTTACGATTTTGAAGATGCAAAAGATATGCCTCACCAAGTTGAATCTAATTCAGTCTGTATATTCGGTGATGTTACGATGGAGGATCAAGATATAATTAAACGATATTTCAGTTATGGAAGACATATGAATCTAGATTGTTTTTACTTAACACAAAGTTATGTTTGCATTCCTAGACATCTGATCAGGTGTAATTTTAACTTTTTAATAATATTTCCTCAGGACGAATTGAGCTTAAAACATATTTACGATGAACATGTGAGCACTCCTCATATCGGTTTCCAACTTTTTAAAGACATGTGTTCATTATGTTGGAAAGAGCCTTTCGGTTATCTCGTTATTGACAAAAGTAGGGATTTAAACAATGGTCGTTTTAGAAAAGGAATCGATACATTTATTGTAGATATATAAATGGTTTCCAGTCGTTGACGGAGCTCAGTCATGAACCCTAAAGTCACCCGTGAGATTATAAAAACTAGCGAAATTTTAAAAAACAAATTTCGGCCATTGAAACGCGGTCTTCAGGATGTTGATGAGGTTCGTCAAGCATTCTTTACACCTGTATCACAACCTTTAGAAGATATTAAAGAGTCGTTAAAGTTGCAAAAAGAAACCAAATCGGAGCCGTCAAGTAAAAAGATTAGAAACAAAAATGATGAGATTGAGTTTACAAAAGATATTTACAAAAGAGCAACATTGACACCAGAGTTAGCCCATTCGACTCATCCGACAACTCCAATACTTTCGGCTAGTTCATCACCTGTTGCTATTTCGACGTTTCCTGAAATTAAAGTAGAAAATGAACATCATGAAACCGAAGATTCACTAGTAGAAACAGTTAAACAGTTTGGAAACCAACAAAGAAAATATTTGGAGAAATTGTTTAGAGGCGATAATAAAATCTTCGATTCACGTTATGGCATTAGAGTCATGCCCGATGGAGGATTCGAAATAGGTGACTCAACTGATATTCAACTACATACAAACAGCGATGACATAACAATTAACGGGGTAACTTATGAAGGCACAGAGGGATTGTTGCAGTTACTTTACTTGAAAAATCCCGAAAAGTATGAAAAAAAAGACTTGGAAATGTATAAAAACATTTTAATCTCGACCAATGCTCACAAAAAAGGCTATAGTGAAGAACGAGGGAGACAAGGAATCAGATCAGAAAAATATAGAAAAGTTATAGCGATGCTTTTCACACCTCGTCGTACCACCACCCCTCCTAGTAAAATAGCCACACTTCGTTCGCACAAAGGCACTGGTCTCATGAGAGCCGATAAACCCATTTATGAGTATTGGGATGATCCTAATGAGCTAGTTGATCGGCTGAGGTTGCTAATATCTTCGGCGAATGCAGGTCACGAAGGACATGAAAACGAAATAGAATCGATAATTGAAGAGCTACGAGAAATAAATATATTATATTAAGTGAATATCTGTTCACTGTGTGTGTGTATCTCGGTGATGCTAATAACGCTCGGTTATCTTAAAAGATGAATGCATCGTTGTTAAAAAGTGCTGTCGTAAATGAATTGCACAAACCAACTCGAAGAAAATGTTTTGAAAGGAATTAACGATTTATGGCAAATAGACCTTGTGGAAATGATACCTTAATCTGGAGAAAATAAAGGAAATAAATATTTGTTAACGATCATAGACTGCTTTTCGAAATTTGCTTGGGCTGTGCCACTAAAACAGAAAACAGCGGACAACGTGAGCAAAGCAATGGAGAGTGTGTTTTTATCGAGTAAATCAACTCCAAAACATATTCAAAGTGATCAAGGAAAAGAATTTTACAATTCAAAGTTTAATTCTCTAATGAAACAATACAATGTTAATCATTATTCAACTTTTTCTAATATAAAAGCTTCCATTGTAGAGAGGTTTAATAGAACATTAAAAGAAAAAATTTGGAGAGTATTCAGCCTGCGAGGAAATTATAAATTTTTAGATATATTACCCCAAATTCTACAAGAGTATAATTCATCATTTCATAGGACTATAGGTATGAAACCAATCGATGCTCGGCATAAAAAGATGGAGAGATACTTGCTAAAAAATGTGTATTCTACAGTGACTAAATCGAAAGTACGAAAGCAGAAATTTATAGAAGACGATTTTATAAGAATATCTAAACAAAAAACAAGTTTTTCAAAAGGCTATAAGCCTAATTGGTCAAGTGAAATTTTTAAGGTAGTCAAGATTCAGAAGACATATCCATACACATATTTGCTAGAAGATCTAAAAGGGCAACCGATCAGTGGTGCATTTTATGAAGAAGAGCTACAACAGGCTAAATATCCAAATATATACCTGGTAGAAAATGTTTTAAAAAGGAAAGGCAATCAATTATATGTCAAGTGGTTCGGTGTTAATGAATGCAGCTGGGTTAATAAAAAGGAAATCGTATAATGTTGAAGAAGAAGAAAAAAAAAAACATATGCTCTTGTACTAGACATTTATTTTATACATACATCATATACTTAAAAATTTTTGTTAATTATTGTTACTTTTCTTGAAAAAATAAAATCTAACACTCAGTTCACTGGTCTAATTTTCTAACCTATTTATTAATTTAAGTAAGTGCGAGCATTTTAATTGTCCCTTGAAAAAAAGAGGAATAAGAAAAAAAACAAATTAACTGAAAACATTTATTTTTCTTTATAAATGAAAAATTTAATTAAAAATCATCTACATCAATATGTAGCAATTATAAGAAAAACATATTACAAAATAAATCTAAATGAAATACTGATTTAGTAAATACAATATTTAACAAATTTTAATTAAAAAGACTCCTCCTCAAACCATAAACAATGCGGGCTACACGCTCTATGGTAATTGAGAGGGTTTATTAACGAATCGGTGTCATACAACAGTCCACAGTATACACATTTAACACTATTTTCGACTCCACGTATAAATCCAGCAAATGACAGCATATGATGAGGAGAAGAAGAATTGTCTCTATACGTTCGTTTACGAACGTCTCTTTTAGTGAAATCTACAGCCTCACTATTTTTATTTACCCATGCAGCCAGACGATGAGCTTGATTTAAAGAGCAAACGAATGAAGTGTCTAAATGATAATGACATGCTATCTTATCATATTCCAACTGTTTCAGATTGGGGCATCCAAAGTCGTGCAAATCATAAACAGGTTTATCAATAAGGTCTTCTATAAACTTACACTTTTCTATTCCTTTTCCCCATAATACGTCATAGTTTTCTGCAACGGATAGTAAAACATTTTTCAAAGATTCATAATTTACATCACCATAGTCCCATTCCAGACCATGAAGATGTTTTTTTACCCAGAGATTTGTCTTTAGCCGATCAGCATTTTCGGCTTCTTGAGGCGGAGAGTGCTCGTAATTTAAGCTAACTACTGACAGTTCTTTCACTATCAGCTTGTTCGTCTCCAAACTATAACCCTGTAAATCAAGAACTGCTGACGACATGTCTGGAATAAGTCTACTGACTCACACTCTACTGAAAGCGAGCCCAAATACCGACTGACCTGATCAGCATTTGAGTCAGCTCCTTATCCAACTTATAAGCCAAGGCGTGGGGCTATCTCCTCACAGTCCATCAGTCAGCCACTATGCTAGTATAAGTTCATAGTCTCAACGTCTTCAGTTTTCATTACAACTGCAGTAAAGTAAGTTTTTTTTTTTTAATTTTATTTTACTCGAATATCTGTTTACTAAGTATATGATTTTAATTTTTTTTTTTTAGATGTCACTCCTGAAAAAATTAAATGAAATTAAACCCGCATATAAAAATATTGGAGAATTAATTATAGGACGGACGTATCGAATTCTACAACTTTCGAAGAAGGAGACGGAGTATGGCCCATCAATTGAAGCAATATTATTAGATGAAGGAGAAAAAGAAAAAATAAGAATCTTTCTACCTAAAAGATATGTCTACGCATTTACAGAAGAAGAAATATTCAACTGTGAAGGTACATTCTTACATTTTAAACATATAAAGAAAAAAAGTTATATATATTTTTTTTTTACTAAGCCAAGTGATTATTTTCTGTTTTAGGACAGCTAAAAATTCAATATATGGGAAAGAAGAAAAATGCTTATGACATAAAGTTTATGTAAACAAAAAAAAAAAAAGGTTGAATCAGGTTAGGCTACAATTGTTTTTTTTTGTTTTTTTTTAATATTACTTTTAGGGGGTAGTGTATATATATTTTTGTATTTGTTTGACCAAGTAAGTTTTTAGATTAAAAATGAATAATAAAAGTAACGGAAATAATTATTTATGTGCTCATTGTGGATTATTGCTTACAAACTGGCGACATAGATGTCAATCGTTGTTTTACTATTGTCGAGGCTGTAGGAAAGAATTTAGCAAAAAGTTTAACTTTGAACGGCATAAATTAACTTGTCAATTTGGGGTTAGTAGTAATAATACACCCGACGTGAACACAATGGAGATACCAATGAAAAAAAGGAAATATAACATGTTTAGTAGACAGATGCGAGGGAATACGGTAGCTCAAGAAAATGGGATTATTAAAGCTTCCTTAGGAAATGCGGTTGAAGATGTTTACATTCCTAACGATAATAAAAAATTATTAACTTCAGAATTTTTTAATAAGAAAAAAGAAGTTTTAGTAAAGTTAATAAATAGTTATGTAGATGAATGGAAAAATCTAAAATTAAACATAATGTTAGAATGTACATACATTAAGAAAAACGAAAATACTATTAGTGAAAGAACAGATTTTAATTTTAGATCGAAAGTTAGTACGATAGATGTTTCTATAAACCTCGAAAATTACATTGAAACAATTTTTGAAAAATTTTTAGAGGAACAGGATGAGTTTGAAAAAAAAAGGTTCCGGTTGGATGTATACCTCTGCAAACTATATCTGCCTACATTTAACTAAATTTAAGCCTTTCGGAGGATCTCAATATATTGAATTACCTAAAAAAATACGAGACAAACGTTGTGTTATAAATGTAAAAAATAATACTAACGATTGCTTTCGTTTAGCTTTGCTTAGTGATAATATTAGATCAAATGACTTTAACGCGTACAAAAATATTCATACTCCATATTCTTTTGACTCTATATCGTTCCCGACTCCAATTAGCGATATCAATCGATTCGAAAATTTAAATAACCTGTCTATAAATGTTTATGGCTTAGATGATAAAAATAATGTTTATCCAAGAATCAGTAAAAAGGATAATTATGATAAAACGTTTGATCTGTTGTATTTACAAAATGGAGAAAAATTTCACTATTGTTTGATCACTAATCTTTCACGATTAGTAAGTTCTCAAATATCTTTGTCAAAACGCGCATATTCAATCTGTCGTAGATGTCTGACCGTATTTCCAAGGACGTACGTAAACAAGTATGGGAAAAAAGGCGATGAGCGAAAAGACGAACACGAATTATTTTGCCGTGATCACAAACCAATTCGATCTGACTTTCCGAAAGAAGAAAAAATTGAATTTAAACATGTGGAATATACACAATCCATTCCAATCGTAGTTTATGCAGACATTGAATCTCTTTTAATACCAATTTCGGGGCCTATTCCTAATCCGTCAACATCTTGGAACAAAGCTGTTCATGAGCATCGTGCTTTTTCAGTTTCACTTCTGGTCAAGTCAAAAATGTTTGAATGTAAACCGTTTGTTTATACGGGAGAAAACTGTATGCTAGCGTTTTTAGAAAAACTCGAATCTATAGTTGTTGAAGCGGATAAAATATACGGTAATACTATGCGAATGGAAGAAATGAGCGAAGGTGAAAATAAAATATTTTATTCTGCTAAAGATTGCATCTTATGTCAATACCCTTTAGATCGAGTACGACATCACTGTCACTTATCAGGAAAATTTGTTGGACCAGCACATAATGCTTGTAATTTAAGAGCAAAAAAGCCCGATTTTATACCTGTTTTTATGCACAACTTACAGGGTTACGATTCTCATTTTATAATCCCTTTCTTGGGCCGTTGTGAAAATATCAGCGTAATTCCTAGTAATTCTGAAAAATATATAAGTTTCAGCATAAAATTTAAAGGATGTAGTACAAAAATACGATTTGTTGACTCGTTTAAATTTCTATCATCAAGTTTGGAAACATTAGTGAACAATTTGCAAAATAAATCTAAATCAATTACTGATATATTTCCACATATGGCAAATATTATTAATGATGAAAACAAAATTAAATTATTGACAAGGAAAGGCATATTTCCGTACAATTATTTTAATTCTTTTGATCGTCTAAACGAAACTCGACTACCTTCCAAAAATTCATTTTTTAATGATTTAACAAAAACATCAATTAGCAACGTGGACTATGAGCACGCGAAAAGTGTCTGGAAAGTCTTCAACATCCAAACACTAAAAGATTATGCGGAATTGTATATACAAACAGATGTAATTTTGTTGTGCGAAGTTTTTGAAGCCTTTCGACTTCTCTGTCAACAAATTTATCGACTAGATCATGCATGGTTTTTTACTTTGCCACAGTTGTCTTGGAATGCAATGTTGAAATACACGAAAATAAAATTAGATGTAATAAAAGATATTGATATGGTACAGTTTTTTGAAAAGGGAATAAATAAGGGGAGGCATTTGCCAAGTTGTTTCTCGGTATGCGAAATCTAACAATAAATATCTAAATGAATTTGACTCGACTAAACCCAGTAATTATTTACTTTACGTAGATGTCAACAATCTTTACGGTTATGCCATGAACCTTCCCTTGCCGTATACAGATTTTGAGTGGGTTGATGAAACATTAAATGTATTAGATCGTGAAAATGAATCAGAAACCGGTTATGTGCTAGACGTTGATGTTGAATACCCCAAAGAAATTCATGATAATCTTTCTCAATTACCTTTTTTACCCGAAAAAAATAATCCACCTAATACTAAAACAGTTAAACTATTGACGACTTTGATGCCCAAAACACGTTACATAGTACATTATGTGAATTTAAAACAAGCTCTACAACTCGGGGTAAAGATTTCAAAAATTCATAGAGTGTTGAAGTTTAAACAAAAAAATTGGTTGGCTCCATACATAGAAATTAATTCAATGATGAGAGCATCAGCAAAAAATACATTCGAGTCAGATTTTTACAAATTGATGAATAACAGCTGCTTCGGCAAATTTATGGAAAACGTGCGGAACAGAATCGATTTAAAAATAGTAACAAATGAAAAATCATTATTTCGTCAAGTCAATAAACCAAACTTTAAAGGCAGGATTATATTTGCAGATAATGTTACAGCGGTTCAGCTGGAAAAAGATTATTTTTGATAAACCCTTGTACGTGGGATTTGCAGTGCTAGACTTGAGCAAAGTTTTGATGTATCATTACCACTACAATGTGTTTTTCAAAAAATATGGTATAGAAAATGTTACTTTATGTTATACCGACACCGATTCATTTTCATACAATATTAGAACTGAAGATATTTATTCCGATATTTCTGGAGAGTTAAATAAATATTTTGATACAAGCAATTTTCCCACTTCTCATTTCTGTTATTCTGAAAAAAATAAAAAAGTCGTAGGTTTGTTGAAAGATGAAACTTTTGGAGATCCTATAGTAGAGTTTGTCGGATTGAGGCCCAAAATGTATTCGTACATAACAAAGAATGATATAACGGTTAAAAAGTCAAAGGGGATAAAAAAATCGGCAGTTAACGATTTTACTTTTAGCGATTAACTAAACACATTTAAAGACAGCAAAAGTCTATATTCTTCATTTTATACAATTCAATCTAAAAAGCATAACGTTCGAACCACACTGATAAATAAAAAGTCATTATGCTCATTTGATAAGATATACATTACACGATGAAAGCACTCTCCCTTATGGTCACTATAGCCTCAATGAAGCAACGAATCTAACATTGTAAATGTATAAGAACCAATTAATGATTGTATACTAGTATTATTATTGTTTACTTAAATTTATATTTAGTTAGAAAAGACCTGTAATTAGAGTACTAGATTTATTTCAAGAATGTCTGCTTGTAGTATTATTATTGTTTACTTAAATTTATATTTAGTTAGAAAAGACCTGTAATTAGAGTACTAGATTTATTTCAAGAATGTCTGGCTGTAGTATTATTATTGTTTACTTAAATTTATATTTAGTTAGAAAAGACCTGTAATTAGAGTACTAGATTTATTTCAAGAATGTCTGCTTGTAGTATTATTATTGTTTACTTAAATTTATATTTAGTTAGAAAAGACCTGTAATTAGAGTACTAGATTTATTTCAAGAATGTCTGCTTGTAGTATTATTATTGTTTACTTAAATTTATATTTAGTTAGAAAAGACCTGTAATTAGAGTACTAGATTTATTTCAGGAATGTCTACTTGTAGTATTATTATTGTTTACTTAAATGAGAAAATTAGACATAGAGTACATGAAAAGTAACAAAAAATATGTTTAAGAATATGATGTATAAAATAAATGTTTTGTACAACTGTATTTTTTTTTCTTTCACATATCCTTTTCCAGCTCCTGCAAAAAAATTTCCTATATATTACTAAAGTTCAGGAGGAACACATACGTCATCCAAGCTCATAAAAGCTAATATCCAATAGCCTATCTCAAAAGCCTATCATCCAATAGCCTATCTCAAAAGCAAGCCTAATCCCATTCATAAAAGCAACTCCCGTCTCAGTCATAATCTCAAAAGCATCCCATTCATAACTCATTCACAAAGACAAATTACGTCACGCTCCCATTCAGTTCTTCCATTCATAAGATGACGTCACACGCCCATTCAACACTTTCATTCATAAAATGACATATTCATGACATGCGTCATCCATTCAGAACAAACCATGACCTAGTTTCTACTGCGGTGTTGCCACATCTCATCTGCGACGTTGCCAAATCTTACTTTGCACACCTGAACCTACCTCAAGGTCAACACCCCCTCGTCCTAACTTACACCCCTCCCACCCTCAAGGTCATCTCAAGGTCAGACCCCCGACCCTACTACAGCATACAATGAGTTTCTACTGCGGTGTTGCCACATCTCATCTGCGACGTTGCCAAATCTTACTTTGCACACCTGAACCTGTGCTTCATTCATAACTCTTATCCCATTCATAAAGACAAATTACGTCACACTACCATTCAGTTCTTCCATTCATAAGTCACACGCCCATTCAACACTTCAATTCATGACGTCACATGACCAACATTTATTCAGAACAAACCATGACCTAGTTTATACTGCGGTGTTGCCACATCTCATCTGCGACGTTGCCAAATCTTAATTTGCACACCTGGACCTACCTCAAGGTCAACACCCCCTCGTCCTAACTTACGCCCCTCCCACCCTCAAGGTCATCTCAAGGTCACGCCCACGACCCTGCTACAGCAGACAATGACCTCAAGTTTACGGCTCCGGCTCAACCCGCCTATTTGTACTACTGACTTTATTCGTAACAAAGTAATGAGCATTAAGGATTTTGTTAAGACCGTGGAAAAATTCCAACGAAAAGCCCTTAAGTCTCCAAACTAAAACAGAAAATGAAATTATCTGTCCGATATTTATAATTTCATTTTCTGTTTTAGTTTGGAGACTTAAGGGCTTTTCGTTGGAATTTTTCCACGGTCTTAACATTTATGTGAGGTCTCTTTTTACTTTTCAATATTAATATATTTTGTGGAATAGCCGTAAGTCCACTTGATAATGTTCTTTTTTTTCTCTTGCAATTTTACTTTTATTTTTTCATATGGTCTTTTGTATTATGTTTTTCTGTTGTTAACTATTATTTATTTTTACCTGTTGTGATTTTTGAAGTTTGGTGAGTGTATGTTTATTTTTCAAATTCTGGAGTATTTATCAGCTGTTTTTATCTAACCTTACCTAGCCGGGGTCGGGTAACCTTCCTCATGATTCATTAGTTGTATTTGAGCCTTGGAGGTGGTGTGATGTTTCTTGGATGCATTATTCATTTTTTGTTTTGTTGTTGTCCTCTTTCTACCCTGAGGATGCCTGAATGGGCGGCGAAATATTGGAATATTACAAGAAGAATTCGAGGACTTAGTGGAGCCCCAACGCTCTACTCTGTAAATCCAAATAGAACTTAAAATAGTCACATGTATGAGTTTTTTTTGTGATTAATTGGGAGCTTAGAGCGTTTGTACAGTAAGAGTTGAGGTAGCCTGAAACGTGGAGCAATGTCTCGTATTATCAGCCTAGTAAGAAGATCCAAGTAAACGTTTGTCAAGTTGAGTCAATCCTAAGTATCGGATTAGTTCAACACGACTCAGTGGGATATTTTTAAAAAATGCTGGAAAACCTTAAGTCATTGATTTGTTCTTTCAATACTTAAATTTCTTTTTATAAATTGGCTTTTAAGATTAGGATCTTCGATCAACCTTAGTTAATTTCACTTCAAATAGCAAACCGATGCCTATAATCCTCCGCCTGATTTTCGTTGAAAACACGTGATAATGTTCACAAAGGGTGTGGTTATGGCGAACTCTCGAGAGAACATAAGGCGCTGGCTAAGATAACCTACGATTAACCAATTTACTTCTCGAATTAACTTTGTGTCGGTTTCCTTTGATGTTGATGTGAGATGTTGTAAAGGCTCGGCTCAAAGGAAGTTGACCTTCTTCTCCAGGAGACCTCAAATAACATCTTTGCGGGGGATCGAAGGCTTTACGAAAGTTTACTTTACAATATATTTTATATATCTACAGTCTCGATGAATATGTGGTTAAGTTGTATTTGTCCAGAGAGAGCTAACTGCTTCCAGATAACCGGAATCGTACCATTCTCGTAGTTTTCGACTTTAAATGGAGTTTTAATATAAGCAATAACTCCTTTTTAAGCCAATGCCTTACTTAGTCCCTTATTCACTACGAAAATAACTCGATTCCGCTTACTTAAGTACAAGAAACTCATTTTGGAGAAAATTAGACTTAACCACTTATTCACCGGGGCTGTAGATAAATAATCTATTCATAAATATATATTACATCATATAAATTATGTGCACTATTATGTAGACAGGTAAATACAAAATGGACGTTCCTACTGGTTCCTTCCCCTCTACGCAGCCTCAAGAAAACATTACAAATTTACGATTCAGGAATAAAGACGAACTTACGAAAACATTAAACTGTCGTTCTTCCATTAAAGGGTTATAAAAGCAGTTTATTGCAACATAAAAAAGAAAACTTCATATATCGATTTGTTTTATTATTTCCATATTGTCACTGCCATTACAACAGACCAATAAACAAATATGAATGGAAAACGTCTGTATTAAGGGGACAATGATAAGGAACTGAATAGGAGATGATAAAGCTCAGAACTTACAACTGTTTTAAGACCATTAATTTTTTTTTCTTTTGTTATTTTGTAAATCCTGAAAAATTTAAAATATTCGCTTTTAAGGTCGTCCTCTTGACTCCAAAATAAATTTTCTTCTATTTTTTTCTTCGAATAATTGAATAATCCGGATTTGAACCTAGGAACTTTGGCAGGGCAACTCACAGAGCCACTCCACCACAACCGACCGGCGGTCTTACTCACCTCGACCAAATCACCTCTCCACAACAGTTGACTTGGATACAGAGCAGTCTTTACCTTGTACTGAAACCAAGACAATTCATGAGCTGTTTCCGTTGAGATAAGTAATGTGTGATTCCTATCATATTTCTGATTCGGCAAAAGTCATGTCGATTTCAACTTAATATTGTTTCGTAACTCGAAGCCCTAACTGATCCCTCACCGACGCACAGTGTGTAATTTTGCCAATCTAGGAGGACAAAAATACTAAACTCCTCAGAATGAGTGTTTAATAATTTTTTTTATATTTAAGTGGTCAAACTAAGACAATTAATGAGATATATCAAGATATAAAGAAGAAAAGAAAAGATTAAGATTTTTTAAAGAAAAGAAGCCGGCAGACGGCCTTGGGTAGCTCAACTGGTAGAGCGATGTCACGGTGAGACAAAGGTTCCGGGTTCAAATCCCGGCTGAGGGCCTATCTTTTCTCTTTAAAAAATAAAAATATTTAAATCTAAAAAAAATGACCAATAATTATAAAAAAATAAAAATAAATTAACGATAGGCAGAGTTAAACTCAACTATTTTACACCATGGTGGGTTTTGAATTGAATGATTTTAGATAATTATTATTGAAATATAAACCATTGTTAAATTTATTCACATTTCTAGATTTCAGATAATTTTTTAATTAAAAAACTCTTCTTGGTACATATACGAGTATTGTATTTGTATTGTACATATATAATAGAACCCCTTGACAAATCAACTTTTAGCTAAATCAATTATAAATACAATATTTTTTCTAGATTTTCTTTCAGTGCTATTAAGTGAAAATTTGTTATTTAAGGCTTTCGATTGGGGAAAAGTTATCGGTTGGCGTGCTCAACATGCTCGTGACGTATTGCGCCAGACTGGCGAAACCTAGCGGCCCATGCATGAGTTATATGTTTTTTTTTTATCAACTTTAGTTTAAAGGTTAGAATTCCATTTATATAACAACTAGCTTTTGCCCGCGGCTTCGCTCGCGTGACAGGTCATTTTAAATAAATAATTTAATTTTTTGTGACTATAAGTTACTCGTATATCCAAAATCTCAGATGTCTAACTTCAAAACTGACGGATTCCATACAATCTTTGAACCTCTATTATATTAAAGGGGAAATCCTTGGGGGTGGAATTGTCCAAATTCCTTTCTTAGTGCTCCTTTAAGCTGTACAAAGAACCTATCTGCGAATTTCAAGATGCTACGTTCAGTGGTTTCTGCTGTGCGTTGACCGATGCGTGTGTTAGTCAATCAGGTTACAGCTTTATATAAACTTCACCTGTGTGGTGTGTTGCTAAAAAGTAGCCTATGTCCTTCCCCAGGCTGTCATGACATAAACTAATATGATGAATTAAATATGATACAAATTTACAGAAATTCCTGAAAATGCTTCTATATAAACCAAAGCCTTCTGTTACCTTCCGGTATTTTAAGGCGTTACAATGGGCTGAGTCCGCTGAAGGCGGTTTTTACTCCAACCGGCTCAAAGCCGCTGACTTTATACAATACAAAACAGGGAGGGACTTAAAAAGTCAAGTGAAAATATGTTACCTGATTTATTTTGTTCTGGGAAAATATTTAGATTTTGAGAGTAAGAAACACGTGAGCAAGCATACAAACTTTGCCTCCCTCTTTCACCCCCTCACGAATAGAATTTCCGAAAATCCTTTCTTATCGGATGCCTGCGTCATACAAAGAACACAAGTTTTAGGTCTATTTAGGTCAGCGATTTAGGCTGTACGTCGATCCCTCAGTCATTCAGTACAAAGAATTTTATATTTAGTGAATTTTAGTGAATTAGTGAATTTAGTAGCATTAGTGAGGAGATAATACTACTACTATGTTTCATCAAAATTACAAAAGATAGAAATTTAAAAAAACGAATTCGATTAAAATAACATATAGTTTCCTAATGACTTTCATTTAACCCATTTCGCTATTACTGAAAAAAACGTATTTCCAAAGGATAAAAGATTTAAATAATATAATATTGATCAAGGAAAAAAAAAACCTTGATAAGATAAAAAAAATATTGGTATAAAAAAATATATATAGTTTCACTCATGTTCTTTCTGTTATTTTCAAAACTATGATCATGTGATTTGTCTGTAATTATCTACTATAACAGATTCTCCAAAGCACACAAAAAACTTTCTGGGGGCATGTGCCCCCGTGTCCCCTCCCTAAATTCGTAATTATTGTAGCATATGTGTTATTCTTTTGTATAAACCATATTAATGTAAAGTTTCATCCAAATCCGTTCAGTAGTTTTGCGTGAAAGACAGTAGTACAAATAGGCGGGTTGAGCCGGAGCCGTGACCTTGAGGTCATTGTCTGCTGTAGCAGGGTCGTGGTCGTGACCTTGAGATGACCTTGAGGGTGGGAGGGGTGTAAGGCAGGGCGAGGGGGTGTTGACCTTGAGGTAGGTCCAGGTGTGCAAATTAAGATTTGGCAACGTCGCAGATGAGATGTGGCAACAGCGCAGTAGAAACTAGGTCATGGTTTGTTCTGAATGGATGTTGATCATTTTATGAATGGAATAGTTGAATGGGCGTGTGACGTCATCTTATGAATGGATGAATTGAATGGGAGCGTGACGTAATTTGTCTTTATGAATGAGTTATGAATGGGATGCTTTTGAGATTATGACTGAGACGGAAGTTGCTTTTATGAATGGGATTAGGCTTGCTTTTGAGATAGGCTATTGGATGACGTTTCATTGATTTAGATTATTTAGCTTTTTATGAGCTTGGATGACGTATGTGTTCCTCCTGAACTTTAGTAATATATAGGAAATTTTTTTGAAGGAGCTGGAAAAGGATATGTGAAAGAAAAAAAAATACAGTTGTACAAAACATTTATTTTATACATCATATTCTTAAACATATTTTTTGTTACTTTTCTTGTACTCTAATTTTCTCATTTAAGTAAACAATAATAATACTACAAGTAGACATTCTTGAAATAAATCTAGTACTCTAATTACAGGTCTTTACTAACTAAATATAAATTTAAGTAAACAATAATAATACTAGTATACAATCATTAATTGGTTCTTATACATTCACAATGTTAGATTCGTTGTTTCATTGAGGCTATAGTGGCCATAAGGGAGAGTGGTTTCATCGTGTAATGTATATCTTTTATTATCAAATGAGCATAATGACTTTTTATTTATCAGTGTGGTTTGAACGTTATGCTTTTTAGATTGAATTGTATAAAATGAAGAATATAGACTTTTGCTGTCTTTAAATGTGTTTAGGTAATCGCTAAAAGTAAAATCGTTAACTGCCGATTTTTTTATTCCCTTTGACTTTTTAACCGTTATATCATTCTTTGTTATGTACGAATACATTTTGGGCCTCAATCCGACAAACTCTACTATAGGATCTCCAAAAGTTTCATCTTTCAACAAACCTACGACTTTTTTATTTTTTTCAGAATAACAGAAATGAGAAGTGGGAAAATTGCTTGTATCAAAATATTTATTTAACTCTCCAGAAATATCGGAATAAATATCTTCAGTCCTAATATTGTATAAAAATGAATCGGTGTCGGTATAACATAAAGTAACATTTTCTACACCATATTTTTTCAAAAACACATTGTAGTGGTAATGATACATCAAAACTTTGCTCAAGTCCAACACTGCAAATCCCACGTACAAGGGTTTATCAAAAATAATGCTTTCTTTTTCCAGCTGAACCGCTGTAACATTATCTGCAAATATAATCCTGCCTTTAAAATTTGGTTTATTGACTTGACGAAATAATGATTTTTCATTTGTTACTATTTTTAAATCGATTCTGTTGCGCACGTTTTCCATAAATTTGCCGAAGCAGCTGTTATTCATCAATTTGTAAAAATCTGACTCGAATGTATTTTTTGCTGATGCTCTCATCATTGAATTAATTTCTATGTATGTAGCCAACCATTTTTTTTGTTTAAACTTCAACACTCTATGAATTTTTGAAATCTTTACCCCGAGTTGTAGGGCTTGTTTTAAATTCACATAATGTACTATGTAACGTGTTTTGGGCATCAAAGTCGTCAATAGTTTAACTGTTTTAGTATTAGGTGGATTATTTTTTTCGGGTAAAAAAGGTAATTGAGAAAGATTATCATGAATTTCTTTGGGGTATTCAACATCAACGTCTAGCACATAACCGGTTTCTGATTCATTTTCAACATCTAATACATTTAATTTTTCATCAACCCACTCAAAATCTGTATACGGCAAGGGAAGGTTCATGGCATAACCGTAAAGATTGTTGACATCTACGTAAAGTAAATAATTACTGGGTTTAGTCGAGTCATATTCATTTAGATATTTATTGTTAGCTTTCGCATACCGAGAAACAACTTGGCAAATGCCTCCCCTTATTCCCTTTTCAAAAAACTGAACCATATCAATATCTTTTATTACATCTAATTTTATTTTCGTGTATTTCAACATTGCATTCCAAGATAACTGTGGCAAAGTAAAAAACCATGCAGGATCTAGTCGATAAATTTGTTGACAGAGAAGTCGAAAGGCTTCAAAAACTTCGCACAACAAAATTACATCTGTTTGTATATACAATTCCGCATAATCTTTTAGTGTTTGGATGTTGAAGACTTTCCAGACACTTTTCGCGTGCTCATAGTCCACGTCGCTAATTGATGTTTTTGTTAAATCATTAAAAAATGAATTTTTGGAAGGTAGTCGAGTTTCGTTTAGACGATCAAAAGAATTAAAATAATTGTACGGAAATATGCCTTTCCTTGTCAATAATTTAATTTTGTTTTCATCATTAATAATATTTGCCATATGTGGAAATATATCAGTAATTGATTTAGATTTATTTTGCAAATTGTTCACTAATGTTTCCAAACTTGATGATAGAAATTTAAACGAGTCAACAAATCGTATTTTTGTACTACATCCTTTAAATTTTATGCTGAAACTTATATATTTTTCAGAATTACTAGGAATTACGCTGATATTTTCACAACGGCCCAAGAAAGGGATTATAAAATGAGAATCGTAACCCTGTAAGTTGTGCATAAAAACAGGTATAAAATCGGGCTTTTTTGCTCTTAAATTACAAGCATTATGTGCTGGTCCAACAAATTTTCCTGATAAGTGACAGTGATGTCGTACTCGATCGTGTTCGTCTAAAGGGTATTGACATAAGATGCAATCTTTAGCAGAATAAAATATTTTACTTTCCCCTTTGCTCATTTCTTCCATTCGCATAGTATTACCGTATATTTTATCCGCTTCAACAACTATAGATTCGAGTTTTTCTAAAAACGCTAGCATACAGTTTTCTCCCGTATAAACAAACGGTTTACATTCAAACATTTTTGACTTGACCAGAAGTGAAACTGAAAAAGCACGATGCTCATGAACAGCTTTGTTCCAAGATGTTGACGGATTAGGAATAGGCCCCGAAATTGGTATCAAAAGAGATTCAATATCTGCATAAACTACGATTGGAATGGATTGTGTATATTCCACATGTTTAAATTCAATTTTTTCTTCTTTCGGAAAGTCAGATCGAATTGGTTTGTGATCACGGCAAAATAATTCGTGTTCGTCTTTTCGCTCATCGCCTTTTTTCCCATACTTGTTTACGTACGTCCTTGGAAATACGGTCAGACATCTACGACAGATTGAATAAGCGCGTTTTGACAAAGATATTTGAGAACTTACTAATCGTGAAAGATTTGTGATCAAACAGTAGTGAAAATTTTCTCCATTTTGTAAATACAACAGATCAAACGTTTTATCATAATTATCCTTTTTACTGATTCTAATTGGATAAACATTATTTTTATCATCTAAGCCATAAACATTAATAGACAGGTTATTTAAATTTTCGAATCGATTGATATCGCTAATTGGAGTCGGGAACGATATAGAATCAAAAGAATATGGAGTATGAATATTTTTGTACGCGTTAAAGTCATTTGATCTAATATTATCACTAAGTAAAGCTAAACGAAAGCAATCGTTAGTATTATTTTTTACATTTATAACACAACGTTTGTCTCGTATTTTTTTAGGTAATTCAATATATTGAGACCCTCCGAAAGGCTTAAATTTAGTTAAATGTAGGCAGATATAGTTTGCAGAGGTATACATCCAACCGGAACCTTTTTTTTCAAACTCATCCTGTTCCTCTAAAATTTTATCAAAAATTGTTTCAATGTAATTTTCGAGGTTTATAGAAACATCTATCGTACTAACTTTCGATTTAAAATTAAAATCTGTTCTTTCACTAATAGTATTTTCGTTTTTCTTAATATATGTACATTCAAACATTATGTTTAATTTTAGATTTTTCCATTCATCTACATAACTATTTAGTAACTTTACTAAAACCTCTTTTTTCTTATTAAAAAATTCTGAAGCTAATAATTTTTTATTATCGTTAGGAATGTAAACATCTTCAACCGCATTTCCTAAGGAAGCTTTAATAATCCCATTTTCTTGAGCTACCGTATTCCCTCGCATCTGTCTACTAAAAACGCTATATTTTCTTTTTTTCATTGGTATCTCCATTGTGTTCACGTCGGGTGTATTATTACTACTAACCCCAAATTGACAAGTTAATTTATGCCGTTCAAAGTTAAACTTTTTGCTAAATTCTTTCCTACAGCCTCGACAATAGTAAAACAACGATTGACATCTATGTCGCCAGTTTGTAAGCAATAATCCACAATGAGCACATAAATAATTATTTCCGTTACTTTTATTATTCATTTTTAATCTAAAAACATACTTGGTCAAACAAATACTAAAATATATATACACTACCCCCTAAAAGTAATATTAAAAAAACAAAAACAATTGTAGCCTAACCTGATTCAACCTTTTTTTTTTTTTTTGTTTACATAAACTTTATGTCATAAGCATTTTTCTTCTTTCCCATATATTGAATTTTTAGCTGTCCTAAAACAGAAAATAATCACTTGGCTAAGTAAAAAAAAAAAAAATATATAACTTTTTTTCTTTATATGTTTAAAATGTAAGAATGTACCTTCATAGTTGAATATTTCTTCTTCTGTAAATGCGTAGACATATCTTTTAGGTAGAAAGATTCTTATTTTTTCTTTTTCTCCTTCATCTAATAATATTGCTTCAATTGATGGGCCATACTCCGTCTCCTTCTTCGAAAGTTGTAGAATTTGATACGTCCGTCCTATAATTAATTCTCCAATATTTTTATATGCGGGTTTAATTTCATTTAATTTTTTCAGGAGTGACATCTAAAAAAAAAAAAAATTAAAATCATATACTTAGTTAGTAAACAGATATTCGAGTAAAATTAAAAAAAAAAAAAAACTTACTTTACTGCAGTTGTAATGAAAACTGAAGACGTTGAGACTATGAACTTATACTAGCATAGTGGCTGACTGATCAGGAGATAGAAAAGGCGAGGGCTTATAAGTACGCTAAGGTGCTGCGTCAGATGCTGATCAGGTCAGTCGGTATTTGGGCCCGCTTTCAGTAGAGTTATTCCAGACATGTCGTCAGCAGTTCTTGATTTACAGGCTTATCGTTTGGAAACGAACAAGCTGATAGTGAAAGAACTGTCAGTAGTTAGCTTAAATTACGAGCACTCTAGTCATTGGATTTTTAAACCGCCTCAAGGAGCCGAAAATGCTGATCGGCTAAAGACAAATCTCTGGGTAAAAAAACATCTTCATGGTCTGGAATGGGACTATGGTGATGTAAATTATGAATCTTTGAAAAATGTTTTACTATCCGTTGCAGAAAACTATGACGTATTATGGGGAAAAGGAATAGAAAAGTGTAAGTTTATAGAAGACCTTATTGATAAACCTGTTTATGATTTGCACGACTTTGGATGCCCCAATCTGAAACAGTTGGAATATGATAAGATAGCATGTCATTATCATTTAGACACTTCATTCGTTTGCTCTTTAAATCAAGCTCATCGTCTGGCTGCATGGGTAAATAAAAATAGCGAGGCTGTAGATTTCACTAAAAGAGACGTTCGTAAACGAACGTATAGAGACAATTCTTCTTCTCCTCATCATATGCTGTCATTTGCTGGATTTATACGTGGAGTCAAAAATAGTGTTAAATGTGTATACTGTGGACTGTTGTATGACACCGATTCGTTAATAAACCCTCTCAATTACCATAGGGCGTGTAGCCCGCATTGTTTATGGTTTGAGGAGGAGTCTTTTTAATTAAAATATGTTAAATATTGTATTTACTAAATCAGTATTTCATTTAGATTTATTTTGTAATATGTTTTTCTTATAATTGCTACATATTGATGTAGATGATTTTTAATTAAATTTTTCATTCATAAAGAAAAATAAATGTTTTCAGTTAATTTGTTTTTTTCTTATTCCTCTTTTTTTTCAAGGACAAATAAAATACGTCGCACTTACTTAAATTAATAAATAGGTTAGAAAATTAGACCAGTGAACAGATTATTAGATTTTTATTTTTTCAAGAAAAGTAACAATAATTAACAAAAAATTTTAATGACATATGATATATGTATAAAAATAAATGTCTAGTGCAAGAGCATATGTTTTTTTTTTTTTCTTCTTCTTCAACATTATACGATATCCTTTTTATTAACCCAGCTGCGTTCATTAACACCGAACCACTTGACATATAATTGATTGCCTTTCCTTTTTAAAACCTTTTCTACCAGGTATATATTTGGATATTTAGCCTGTTGTAGCTCTTCTTCATAAAATGCACCACTGATCGGTTGCCCTTTTAGATCTTCTAGCAAATATGTGTACGGATATGTCTCCTGAATCTTGACTACCTTAAAAATTTCACTTGACCAATTAGGCTTATAGCCTTTTGAAAAACTTGTTTTTTGTTTAGATATTCTTACAAAATCGTCTTCTATAAATTTCTGCTTTCGTACTTTCGATTTAGTCACTGTAGAATACACATTTTTTAGCAAGTATCTCTCCATCTTTTTATGCCGAGCATCGATTGGTTTCATACCTATAGTCCTATGAAATGATGAATTATACTCTTGTAGAATTTGGGGTAATATATCTAAAAATTTATAATTTCCTCGCAGGCTGAATGCTCTCCAAATTTTTTCTTTTAATGTTCTATTGAACCTCTCTACAATGGAAGCTTTTATATTAGAAAAAGTTGAATAATGATTAACATTGTATTGTTTCATTAGAGAATTAAACTTTGAATTGTAAAATTCTTTTCCTTGATCACTTTGAATATGTTTTGGAGTTGATTTACTCGATAAAAACACACTCTCCATTGCTTTGCTCACGTTGTCCGCTGTTTTCTGTTTTAATGGCACAGCCCAAGCAAATTTCGAAAAGCAGTCTATGACCGTTAACAAATATTTATTTCCTTTATTTTCTCCAGAATAAGGTATCATTTCCACAAGGTCTATTTGCCATAAATCGTTAATTCCTTTCAAAACAGTTTTCCGACGTGGATATTTTCTTCGAGCTGGTTTGTGCAATTCATTTACGACAGCACTTTTCAACAACGATGCATTCATCTTTTAAGATAACCGAGCGTTATTAGCATCACCGAGATACACACACACACACAGTGAAAAGATATTCACTTAATATAATATATTTATTTCTCGTAGCTCTTCAATTATCGATCCTATTTCGTTTTCATGTCCTTCGTGACCTGCATTCGCCGAAGATATTAGCAACCTCAGCCGATCAACTAGCTCATTAGGATCATCCCAATACTCATAAATGGGTTTATCGGCTCTCATGAGACCAGTGCCTTTGTGCGAACGAAGTGTGGCTATTTTACTAGGAGGGGGTGTGGTATGACGAGGTGTGAAAAGCATCGCTATTACTTTTCTATATTTTTCTGATCTGATTCCTTGTCTCCCTCGTTCTTCACTATAGCCTTTTTTGTGAGCATTGGTCGAGATTAAAATGTTTTTATACATTTCCAAGTCTTTTTTTTCATACTTTTCGGGATTTTTCAAGTAAAGTAACTGCAACAATCCCTCTGTGCCTTCATAAGTTACCCCGTTAATTGTTATGTCATCGCTGTTTGTATGTAGTTGAATATCAGTAGAGTCACCTATTGCGAATCCTCCATCGGGCATGACTCTAATGCCATAACGTGAATCGAAGGTTTTATTATCGCCTCTCAACAATTTCTCCAAATATTTTCTTTGTTGGTTTCCAAACTGTTTAATTGTTTCTACTAGTGAATCTTCAGTTTCATGATGTTCATTTTCTACTTTAATTTCAGGAAACGCCAATCTAGATGATGAAATTATTGGAGTTGTCGGATGAGTCGAATGAGCTAACTCTGGTGTCAATGTTGCTCTTTTGTAAATATCTTTTGTAAACTCAATCTCATCATTTTTGTTTCTAATCTTTTTACTTGACGGCTCCGATTTGGTTTCTTTTTGCAACTTTAACGACTCTTTAATATCTTCTAAAGGTTGTGATACAGGTGTAAAGAATGCTTGACGAACCTCATCTACATCCTGAAGACCGCGTTTCAATGTCCGAAATTTATTTTTTAAAATTTCGCTAGTTTTTATAATCTCACGGGTGACTTTAGGGTCCATGACTGAGCTCCGTCAACGACTGGAAACCCTTTATATATCTACAATAAATGTATCGATTCCTTTTCTAAAACGACCATTGTTTAAATCCCTACTTTTGTCAATAACCAGATAACCGAAAGGCTCTTTCCAACATAATGAACACATGTCTTTAAAAAGTTGGAAACCGATAGCAGGAGTGCTCACATGTTCATCGTAAATATGTTTTAAACTCAATTCGTCCTGAGGAAATATTATTAAAAAGTTAAAATTACACCTGATCAGATGTCTAGGAATGCAAACATAACTTTGTGTTAAGTAAAAACAATCTAGATTCATATGTCTTCCATAACTGAAATATCGTTTAATTATATCTTGATCCTCCATCGTAACATCATCGAATATACAGACTGAATTAGATTCAACTTGGTGAGGCATATCTTTTACATCTTCAAAATCGTAAAATCCTATTTCAGGAACCATATTTAAAACATTTTTTAAATACTGGTATTTGAGCTGGTGTAAAGTTTTTCCGAATAGATATACATTTTTAAATTTTAAACCATTTGGATTTAATAAAAGTCCAATCATAATATTCGTCTTTCCACATCCGCTTGATCCGCATATCGACGCTCGTATGGTGTTTGGTAATAATGTGCTATGTTTCACCTCAGTAGATTCGTCAGGCAAACACTTCAAAGTAGAAAAACGTTGTTCTTGTTGGACTAATTTCATTTTGAATGCAGACAAAATCATTCATTTCCTGTATATATATATATCGCCGATTGTCATTTTTCACTACAGTATGATTCGTAAGACTCGCAAAGGAAGAGGCTTGATAAACAGTCTCATAAATAAGTTACCGTTTGAATTACACCTGCCAGGATACCAGTATTGTGGCCCCGGTACAAACCTTGAAAAACGACTAAATAGAGGAGATAGTGGAATAAACCAGCTTGATAAAGCTTGTAAAGAACACGATATTGCTTATAGCAAAGATAAGGATATGCAAAGTCGTAGAAAAGCGGACAAGATTTTGGTTGAAAACGCTTGGAAACGAGTTAAAGCTTCGGATTCATCATTGGGAGAAAAAGCTGCGGCTTGGTTAGTTACAAATACTATGAAAGCGAAAGGTAAAATTGGTGCCGGTATTAAGAAGAAGAAGAAAAATAAAAAGATTAGTTTCAAAAAATTAGTTAAATCGCTAAAGGTTGCTAACGTATCATCGATCCTCGAAGCGTCAAAAATGGCATACAAAAAGGCTAAAATGCATTTACGTGGTAAGACAAAACCTTTGCCTCCCAGAGTTCTTCCTTTGCCAAAAGAGGGAGGATTTCTTCCATTTCTTGTGCCGTTAATGGCGGGGCTTTCTGCAGTGGGATCTTTAGCGGGAGGAGCGTCGAGTGTGGCTAAAGCTATCTACGAGGCGAAAGAAGCTAAACATAAATTAGATGAGCAAAAGAGGCATAATTTAGCGATGGAAAGTCAGAAAATCGGAAATGGACTTTATTTGAAACCATATCGGAAAGGCTACGGCCTGTTTATAACTCGACAAAAAAACAAATCTGGAAAGATCTGACTACCGAATAAGCCATTGACGGATTTAGAATTAAATTATTTGGCCAAAGTTTTAAATATCCAACATTTTCGAGGAGTGTTTATGATTGATAAACTTCCTAGATATCCAAACAAACACGAGTCTGCTATTGTAAATTTAGAGCCGAGCTCAGAACTTGGTTCACATTGGGTCTGTTATGTAAAACAAAATAATTTTGTGAAATACTTTGATTCCTTTGGAAACTTAAAACCACCACCACAGTTGCTCGAATACTTTAAGGGGCTAAAAATAACTTATAATAGAGAGCGTTATCAGGAGTGGAATACGTCGGTTTGTGGACATCTCTGCTTACAGTATTTAGTCGATGCTTCTCAAAGCGTTTGATCATTGTTAATCATGAGCTATACAGTAACGCTTACGGGCAACTCTAGCGTACTTTCCGCAAACTTTTTACCACCGTTAGAATTGGGGTCAATATATACTGTTGGGTTGTTATCATTTGAGACATATAATACTATTCCGAATATAAAAAAGGGCGCTAATGATATGTTTTATTTTGGTGATTTTTCGATCCAAATACCTGAAGGATCGTACGATATCGATGCTATAGCCTCCTTTTTACGTGAAAAAATTTCTCATCTTGACCCTACCGCTGTAGTGATAATAAGAGGAAATTCCAACACGCTAAAAACGGAAATTAAAACAACTCATGCAGTATACTTTAACTATTCCGAGAAGCCTCACTCTATTGGTCCTCTTTTGGGTTTTACACGATCCGATCATGTCATTCCTCCGAATCGCTCCTATACTGAATCAAATGACATTGTTAAAATTCTCAGCGTAAACATTATTTCAATTCAATGTAACATCGCATCGGGGTCTTATGTGAACGGAGAACCGGATCATAATATTCATCAATTCTTTCCGCGTGTAGACCCAGGATATAAAATAATAGAAATCACGAATCCGGTCATTTACTTTCCAACCAACGTGAGGACTGTAGACAATATCATCGTTCGATTAGTAGATCAGAACGGAGAGCTTATCGACTTTAGAGGAGAAACGGTTACATTGAGATTACATTTAAAAAAGAATGGGGATTGATTTTTCTTCTAGAGATAGTTGTTGCATCGATTATTATAAAAGGAGATGTCAAACAACGATTAAAACCAGTAAACCTAAATCAACAAGAGCGCTAACAACTGCGAACGCTATATTTTTAAAACAGTGTGGTTTTCGGTTAAACAAACATTATGAATGACATACTAGACGTTACGACGGATATAAAATTCGTCGATTCTCTTACACAATTTGAATATCACTCGCACCAGCCTTATACGGGAAATACCTTTAACAAATCCGACGAGATTAGAATTCCTATTCATCAACAAGATATTTATACCTTTCCTTCTCAAAGTTTTATTTATCTCGAAGGGAGGATCTTAAAAAGTGATGGCACTATCGGTGCCACTCCAAAGTTGACTAATAACGCATTCGCGTTTTTGTTTGACGAAATTAGATATGAACTAAACGGTATAGAAGTCGATCGAGTACGAAATCCGGGGATAACTACTACTCTTAAAGGGCATGCATCATTTTCGCCTAATCGAGTAATGGGATTAGAAAATGCGGGGTGGACAATGCCCGGTAAAACTCTTTCTTTGGATAAAAACGGCGTTTTTAGCGTATGCCTACCACTTGATATTCTTTTTGGGATTTGCGAGGACTATCGTAAAATTTTAATCAATCTGAAGCAAGAGCTCGTTTTGATCAGATCAAGTACTGACCTAAACTGCGTGCTAGGTGACGATGATGTACAAATAAAACTTGACAAATTGGTGTGGAGAATGCCTCATGTTCGTGTTTCAGATTATGAACGTCTGAGGTTATTAAAACTAGTAGACAAGAACAAGGTCGTTTCTATTCCATTCAGATCATGGGATCTTTACGAATATCCCAATGTACCTGCGACGCAGCAGGAAAATTGGTCGGTCAAAACTTCAACAAATTTAGAAAAACCGCGCTATCTCATTTTTGCATTTCAAAGTGATCGAAATAGAACCTCTAACAAAGATAGCAGTCTGTTCGATAGTTGCAAATTAAAAAATTTGAAACTTTATTTGAATAGTGAACAATATCCGTACGATGACTTAAATTTAGATTTTGAGCAAGGAAAAGTAGCATTGTTGTATGAAATGTATAACGAATTTCAAACGAGTTATTATGGCGTTAGACATTCTCAGCCCCTGCTTTCAAGATCCGATTTCGAGAAACTAGCGCCTCTAGTGATTATAGATTGTTCTAAGCAATCTGAAGCAATCAAAAGTGCGACTATCGATATCAGAGTACTATTAGAGGCGAAAGAAAACTTTCCAGCCAATACTAAAGCTTACTGTCTCATTTTACATGATAAAATAATAGAATATGAAATGGGAACGGGTTTGGTCCGTAAATTGTACTGACTCTCTGTTTGTTTTTTTTGTGGTTGTTAGAAGAGGAGTATACTAATTTCTTTTTATTTTAAAAGTAGATGTAAAATGAACGTACAACCAAAAAAAAAAAATATAAACGAATTAGAACTCGATTCGGAAAATACAAAATATCGAGTAATAATATCTTTTATTTAGGTATCTTTCAAGCCTGATGAGGACCTTGTTGAAACTCGTACTCTTGTAACATGGAATTATGCTCATCGTGCAGCACGTATCAGTCCATGGGAAACATATGCGAGGGACAGAGTAAGATTCGAAAACAGGATTCAACATATTTCCAAGATACTGAGTCCTATCCTGGAATCAACCCACAGATCAGCTGTTTATCAGAAACATTACAAGATTGTTAATTGTTAAAAATTTTATATTTACCTTATCAGTATTTGATTCAGATTTATTAATTTTTTTTTTTAATTAAATTTTATATTTACATAAAATAAAAATATTTGATTTCAGTAAATTTGTATTTGTTTTTTTTTTTTTTTTCCTTCTTCCTATTTTATTTTTCAAGGGACAAATAAAAAATACAACATATTAAAGGAAACTTATTTTATTGATTATCATCACAATTCAATTCATTTAAGTTGTAAAACAGTGTATTTGTATTTATGCTAAAATCAATTGGTTCGCTAACTACACTTGCTTCATTCTTATTATAAAGTTCAACCATCTTTGTTATCAATGCTAGTGAATCGTTGATTTTTTCTATATTTGCGCAAAGTTTGACCGTCTCGTTCCTGTTGAAACATGCAGATGCAGACGATGGTGGAAGGGTCTCATGATTAAACATTGCAAACCATTGCGTTACCTGCTCTATCCGCATCACCCTAGTGCGTCCTCTTGTAGTAAGTTCACAAATCACGTTTTGACATCTTGATCGGTCTTTTTCATAGGATTTTTTTCGTTTCTGCAGCAATAACAAAATTTTCGGAGCTCGGGTGGTAATATATGTCCATTCCTCAACATTCATGTAAACGACAGTTTTCTTCTTTTCGCTAATGGCGATAGTCGGCACAAAGTTACACAAACCGATTCGAAAACATTTACTGTTGGTGAGTGGGTACTCGGTCACAAGGTCCATTCGACGATCCATCTCGCGTATCATCAACGACAAGACTGTGTGGTATAACGGAGTGGAGGGGAGAAAGCTGCAGCTGTTCTAGTTTTTTTATCACATCATTTATTTCCCTTCTTTTTAGTTCATACAAGGAAATGCATAATTGCAAATCTTTGAGTCGATGTAGAAAATTGTGAAGCCTTTTAACAACATACCGTCTCTTCGCTATCATTCTCGTCAGACACTATGATTTGCAGCTCATTCAATTGTTCACAATACTCTATAAACGAACAGTTTTTAGACCATTTTTTGTGGTCGGCAAAAGGGTCGTCATACTCCTTCCATTCATGCAAGACTACTCCGCAAAATGGACATCTTGTCCTATCAGACACTTTCAAGTAATACAACCCAGCAGCCGCTAGTTTCAATGGACTCACCGGTGACGACCAGCCGACGAATGTCGACAACCTTCCTTCTTCGTACCTCAGGTTCTTGCTCCTTAGCCGACCCATACTAAACTAACTGATTGAGGAAACAACAACGTGCTTCATTCATAAGACATAATGATGACACTCTCCCATTCGGAAAACAATATACTCTCTTTCATTATGCTGTGACCTAGTTTCGGTGTTGCCACATCTCATCTGCGACGTTGCCAAATCTTAATTTGCACACCTGGACCTACCTCAAGGTCAACACCCCCTCGCCCTGCCTTACACCCCTCCCACCCTCAAGGTCATCTCAAGGTCACGACCACGACCCTGCTACAGCAGACAATGACCTCAAGGTCACGGCTCCGGCTCAACCCGCCTATTTGTACTACTAAAGACCAAACATACAAACTTTCGCATTTATAATATTAGTAGGATTAAAAGTAAAAATGATTTAAGTATTTTTGAACTTATGGAAATAAAATCTATGTAAATACAAATACATGGTACAAATAATATAACTATATACTAATTATTATTTCAATTAAATTATTGTATTGAACTTGTGCAGCCCATCCATCATATGCCCATCCATCATATGATTAATAAATATACAACATGAAAATGGATATAATTAATAATAATAATGTCTTTATTTATTCTGGGACAAGTCTCTATAGAATAACAATACAGATATTGTAAGCTATTATGTCTTAGAGTGTAAAATTATTACATTTTATCAATTATTACAAGTAATTTAGTAAGTAAGAAAGAACAAAACAAATGAACAAAAAAAAATGTTTTAAAATTACCTACAATAACAATATTTTAAGAACAGATTAGAAGAAAAGAAGGAAAACAAATTAAAATAAGTTAAAATTTTTTTCTTATGGTATTTAATAATACACCTTTAGTCGAAAATCATTTGTTACATCTATTTTCTATTGAATCGTTTCGACCTAAATGGTCATTTTCAATATATAGGTTTCATGATCAACAGTACCTATAGAAACTCTGTCTGCAAAAAATCAAAAAGAAAATTCAAAAATCATAAAATTTAACATTATAAAAAATTCTTTTTATAAAACCTATACATGGCACCGCCCATATGCATTCCACAATTATTATAATTTCTACATTGATTTGAATAACAGCACTTCCAATTCTGGAATTGAATCTTTCGATTAAATTAATTAATCGATTAAACATTGGGTATACATAAACAGGATTTTAAACGTTTTTCAGAGAAATAGTGAAATTGTGATCCAGGAATTTTTTGTTCTTGATTATTCTGTGTGGGCAGGCAGAAAAACCTCCCAGAAACACATGGTTTGATAAAGACTGCGCACAGGCCATAAATGAAAGAAATGAGAAAAGGCAAAGATGGTTAGCCAGGAATACACGGAGCACATTTAGAGAATACTCAAATGCCAGAAAACGGGTAATGAAACTGCTTACGGAAAAAAAGAAAATTGCGCTTAGGAATGAGATCCAAGAACTGAAGGATGCGAGACGGAATAATGACACCAGGAAGTTCTTCCAGAAAGTGCAAGGAATACAAAGAAAAGGGAAGAATCCGGCTTTAGGGATAAGGGATGAAGAAGGAAACCTACAGATCCTTCCTGACGAGGTGCTCGACAGATGGAAAACCTATTTCTGCAATCTGCTGAATGCAGAAACGGAGAGAGTTCCTCTATCCGGAATAGAAGGAAGAGCAAGCCAGGAACCTGGTGACGAACACAACCCGCCAGATGTGGAGGATGTTGAGGAAATAGTAGAAAAATTGAAGAACAGGAAAGCATCCGGAATAGATGGTCTCCCCGCGGAGCTGTTCAAAAAAGCTGGAAGGGAGCTAGAAAAAGAAATCCATGAGCTCATAGCACAGATCTGGGAAGAAGAAGCTATACCCAAGGAGTGGTGCGAAGGCATCATAGTACCAGTGTACAAGAGAAAGGGCGACCCCTCGATATGCTGTAACCACAGAGGAATATCGCTCCTCTGCATGGCATACAAGGTGTTTTCAATAGCAGTATATAATCGACTTCTGCCATATGTGGAGAGGAAGCTGGGGGATTACCAAGGAGGCTTCAGAAGTAACAGGTCAGCCACTGACCAGATATGGACCTTAAAAAATATCTGCGAGAAAATGAAGGAGTACGACCAGACAATGTGGATGCTGTTCATAGATTTTTAATCAGCATATGACTCAATTATAAGAGAAGAATTGTTCAGAGTCATGCAGGAGATGGAGATCCCTGGGAAACTAATACGACTCGTACAATGCACGATGAGAAACACATACTGTCGAGTAAGCATTAGAGAAAGGGGGACTGTCGGAACAGTTTGAAATAAAAAATGGTCTAAGACAAGGAGATCCTTTTGCCCCATTACTATTCAACATTGCCCTGCAGGCAGTTATGGAAAGAGCAGGATTACTTGGAGGCGGGAATATTTTTAATCGACTAACGCAGGTACTCGCCTATGCGGATGACGTGGTAATTATTGGAAGGACATTACCTAGTATTAAGGACAACCTGCAAAGGCTCGAGACTGAAGCAGAAAAGTTGGGGTTAAAAATAAATGAGGAAAAAACCAAACTGATGGTTCTGAGAAGAGGAAGGCAAAATCAGCAAATTCGCCGGCAGCAACTCTACGTAATGGGAACACATACCTTCGAGGTGGTGAACAGCTTCCAGTACCTTGGTTCTGTCATCAACGACAAACTAGATGAAACAGAAGAAATCAGAAGAAGAATACTGGCTGGGAATCGGGCCTACTTTGCTATTACCAGTTTGCTGAAAAGCAAAAATGTCGACCTCAAAACCAAGATCACTCTCTATAAATCGCTGATTCGGCCAATAGTGACATATGCTTGCGAGACATGGACCCTAAACAAGAAGGATGCACATCTGGTGGATAGATTCGAAAATGGCGTATCCTCAGACGCATCGTAGGGCCCGTCCAGGAAAACAGTGTATGGCGCTTAAGGAAAAACAGAGAGTTACATGAAAGGTATGATTACATGACGATCTCCTGTTTCACCCGATTACAGAGGATGAAGTGGCTGGGTCACCTGCTGAGAATGGGAGGAGAAAGAACTGCTAGAAGAGTGTTCGAGAACTGGCCTGATGGAGTGAGGCGTAGAGGGAGACCAAGGTGCAGGTGGAAGGATAGCGTCCTCGGAGATCTAAAAAAACTGAGAATAAGTTCCATACATGCGCAGGACCGAAGCAGATGGAGCTTGGAGATTGAGCAGGCCAAGGATCGCTTTAAGCATCTGTCGCGCCATTAAAAGAAGAAGAAAAAGAAGAAGATTATTCTTATGGTTGACATGTTTAGAGCCACTTCGAATCATTATCGTTTTTTGAAAACCTTGTTTTTTAAGAGCTCTAAAAACTGAAGTAGTGAAGGCAATTTCTAGTTTCCTCATCAAAGATGAGAACTGAACTGAAACTATCGCCATCTTGACTGAATCTTCTTCATATTGTTCTATGGATTCGTTCGAAGAGAAAGTTTCTAGAAATGAACTCAGGCAGAGAAAATAAACAGTCAGGAGAAGTCATTACTCATGTCCTGCTAAGCGATATTGGTGATATTTATTAGAAGCTTCTAAAACCTTTATGCGAATTGCAATCGAGAATTGTCAAAGTGTAAATAGTAACCTTGGTTTAACCTACTAGTCTCAAAGGCATAATGTTGTATTGAACTATTTTTAAAGGCCTAACAGGTTTGTATAATTGATAAATTGTTCGTACATAATTGGTTAACTAGACTTGAACACGTTGGATTTGACGTGAATAATTAGTTAACTATGTTTAAACAATTGTTCACAAATTGAAACAACTGTGCATATTCATTTAATTCGACTTAACAATCTATGACCATCAAATAATAAGATGGATAAACACACAAATCACAATTATTTCTATATTTCTGGCCACTTCCTGACTTTGCTACTTAAACAACGATAACACGAATCCACATCCCTCACTACCATTAACTTATTTTGGCCAAAAATCGACTTTTTTTGTTGGATGCGAGCCTTGCTAGCTCAATGGTTAGAGCACCGCGCTAGAGACGACCCGGGTTCGAATTCCGGCCAAAACATAATCTTTTCTCTTCAAGACAAAAATATTTAAATATATATATACGTAAAGAAAACTGCCTCTTTACTATACGTAAGTTTTCTTAATTTTGTATTTGCTGCGAGAGCGTCAAAACCTTCTTGACCCAACAGCTGTTGTAAATATAAGATCCGAGAGGGAATAGTTTTGTTACCGCTACAGTGGATTGAGTTAAATTTATTGTTGAAAGAAAGACGAAGTAAAGACATTGAATGCTGTTTCTTTGTTTATTCAGGTGAGGGAATGTTTAGTTGAAAGTCATTATAATAATTTAAAACATGTAAATATGAATGTATTGTAAATAAATCTTTGTTTTTTCAGAGAAACAATTTCGTCTTTAATTCATTATTCAAAGACATGAAAACATTAAAAATATCATTACAAAACAGCATTTTTTTGCTGCATTACACGTCAAAAAATGGAAAAATTAATATTTGACTTTGTTGTGAAATCGTCGGCAGATGGAAAATCTAACCTTGTATCCGTAACATCTATAGCTACATCTCACGGACACACTTTCGAAATTCCACCCGAATCACAAGCTGTAAGCTTCCATCAAGAAATTATGAAAACATCAAACTTTTCTAAGGTAAGAAAATCGTTAATTAAAAGGCACCAAGGTAGGGAAGTATTAATAACCTTAACGGACGAGATTTCAAAAACATATTTAGATAAAGAAAAACCGTACAATTTAATGGCATTTACTTAGAGGGAATAATTGAAAAAACAGACACTTTAGAACAGCGATTCTCAAACTGGGGGGCGCGTCCCACTGTGGGGACGTGAGGACATGTCAGGGGACACGAGACAAGTTGAACATTAAATTAAATTGAAGTAGTCTTTCTAAAATTCTAAATTAACCTGATGTTTAGAAAATTGACCACTTTGATATAATGGACAAACCTTCATTTTGGTTAAAATATTTCAAAGTGTATCCTAGTGCATCACGGCAAGCTCTTCGTTTATATTTGCCCTTTTCAAGCACCTAGTTGTGCAAAAAAGAATTTTCAACACTTGTGTCAATTAAAACAAAGTATCGGAATAAACTTGATGTTGCTAGTGACTTGCGTTGTGCACTTACTTAAAACTCATCTACAAATAGGCATACTAGTAAGAAAAATGGAAGCCCATCCATCTCACTAACCAACTTAATCTATTTTTCTCTTAGTAATAATTTTTGTATTTTGTGAAAACTGATATTGTTGTAGCTTATGGCAGTATAAATAAATGTTTTGTTTTCAATGTAATACTTATTTGTTTTTGTTTTGTTCCTAGGTTCACACAATTTATTGATAAGGGGGGGGCGCGAGAAGCTTTCATTTCAACAAAAGGGGGGCATGGTACTATAAAGTTTAGGAACCCCTGCTTTAGAATCACGGGAGGGAATGTTTAGTTGAAAGTTATTGTAATAATTTAAAACCTGTAAATATGAATGTATTGTAAATAAGTCTTTGTTTTTTCAGAGAAACAATTCTGTATTTAATTCATTATACTAAGACATAAAAACATCAAAAATATCATTTTTAACATCGAATCCATAGAACAATATGAATATTCAGTTTAAATTGCGATAGTTTCAGTAAAGTTCTCATCTTTGGTGAGGAAACTGCAAAATGCCTTCCCGACATCAGTTTTTAGAGGCCTTTAAAAACAAGGGTTTTCAAAAAGTGATAATGGTTCGTTGTGGCTTTCAAGATGTAAACCACACGAATAACCAAGAACAAAAAGTTCCTGGTCGAAGTTTCACTATGTTATTTTCAACACAATAATAAAAGCCAAGGAGATAGGAAAAAATATATAAAGTTATATAAACACAGTAGTATACAACCGTATATTCGTACTTATTAAATCTTT
This sequence comes from Arma custos, assembly GCA_037127475.1. NCBI lineage: Eukaryota > Metazoa > Arthropoda > Insecta > Hemiptera > Pentatomidae > Arma > Arma custos. The sequence continues at coordinate 108,245,633 of CM073762.1, read as the reverse complement.
AAGTTAAAAAAAAAAATAATTGTCGATATCAACTAATTTTATTTACTTTTTTAAATAAGGAATTTCAATGAAAAATTTATAATCAGTGTAAATGTTAATTAAAAAATGCATAGGAATTGGCTAGAGATATCGCCAGGTGAAGGCTTGGAGACCAAAACCGGTTGTGGAGAAAAAAAAACCTTACACCAGAAGGGAACGACATTTGTTCCTATAATATCTACGATTTTGAAATCAAGGAATAATTTAATATTATCGTTTATTTTATAAAACTTTTTATGATAGATAACATATTCCTACATAAATATAGTTACAAAAAAAATAAGAAAATTATTTATATTATAATTTATTTTGTATGTAAAATTTAAAATTAAATTGTTTATAAATTAAAATTTTATTTTTAAATGTATTTTTATAAAGCATATTCATTTTTCTATGGAATGTTACCAATAGTAGGTAAAAAGGAAAATTTAATGCTGTATCGTTTTTCCAAATAATGTTTTAACTATTTATTTAGCAACCGATGGCATTGAGATAAAATTTCGAGTTATAAACGACAAATGTGGACTTCTCCTGTACTATGGTACTAAGTTCTAATAGCTAGGACATTTAGTATTTTTACTGTGTCTTAATATAGATTTTTTGCCGCCTTCTATACATATATATATATATCAATTGGATAGATATATATACTTACCGATATATACAGGGAGAAGATAAGGATATAGAGGCGAGACAGCGACATGAGGAGAAGCCAGAGCTAGCGAAGAGGACTGGAGGAGATGGCAGCCACCGCACTGTCCACTTCTCACTGCCCGCTCAGCTCAGTCCGAGCACGTCAAGGACGCCGAGGTTGCAGATCGTGATTTTAATCGATAATATCTCTTTATATCGATAATTTGCATATCTTTAACCTTGTTCAAAACGGAAATCTGTAAATTTACAAAATTGACGTAAGTCTACAAGGTCCCAATTAAAGTAATGTTCAACGAACATTCTTCGCCGTGTACACGTCGAAATAATATCAACCTGTGCATTATACGGTCATCATGACGTAATAAAGTCAATTTTTGAAGGAAAGCGAAATCGACCAAAGTGTATCTGTGAATATCAACCACGAAACCCCTTTGTTCATAGCTTCCAAGGAAGGGCGCACTAAAATGGTAACATTACTCTTACAGGCAGGAATCGAAAGCCTTCAGCCTGACGTCAAAGGAAGAACTGCCCTGCACCGCAATCCCAGCAGAGGTCACTTTCACAAAGTGGAACTTCTTCTCGAGCACTTTTGAATACAGGGAAGCAAGACAAGTGAGTTTCACCCATGTACTTTCTGTTATTTTAACCACTATTATCATTTGATTTGCCCTTAATTATGTACTATAATGGATTCTCCACAGTACCTAAAATAACTGTTGGGGGGAGGCACGTGCACCCGTGCGCCCCCCATAAATCCGGGCTAGCCTATGTGTTATTCTGATGTATAACCTATATTACTGTAAAGTTTCATCCGAATCCGTTTAGTAGTTTTTGCGTGAAAGAGAGGCAAACTTTCACATTTATAATATTAGTAATATTTAGATATTAATTAATCTCTGTGTTTAATCCAGATTAAATTTTATTCATTCTATTCGATTATTTTGTATTGTATAGTGTCTGGGATGCAAAGAAGGCCGTCTAAAACAAGCAGAGCCTTTGTGAATTGCAGCTTACCGAAGACAGTTTTCTATATTTATCAATTAAAGTCTCGGCACCGTCAAATGAAAAAATTAAGGCCCCTTTGTTTAAAAGTTTTAGTTAATCATATGTCATGCATCTAACTGCTTTAAATAAGCAATCTAATGGGAATGGACTTTTAAATTGTGGAGAAAAATTTCCTAGAAGCAACATGATATTCCTGACTCGAAGCTACACCTTTCCTCTTCCTGCAAGTCAGCCATTACACCTTAATGGTTCCATTCGGGCCTTCTTGTTCCGTCCACGTTGATCTCGTAGCGAACTATACGGTAGGCATGATCGAACCATTGTAGGCTCAAGTTGTTACTTATCCTAATCCGAAATGACATTTATTTGAAGAAATAATTCTGCGATGGATTTCTGCTTTTATTTCATTATCCGCATTTACCTGTGATCCAAGATACACAATTTCTTTCACCCTTTCAATGCGATGGTTCGAGCACATCCAATTGTTGGCTTGCATGCATATATTTGGTTTTTGATTCATTGACCTAATCTAGCTGAAGCTATCTGGGCACTGATTAAACCATTTTCTAAATCTTTAGGGGTTCTTGCAACGATATCTATGTCATCGACGAAGGCCAAAATTATAGAGATCTACTGAATATGGTTTCCCCAATTCCAGATTTCCACTCTCGAGGGCCAAATTGAAGAGAAGGCATGCGAGGCAATCACCCTGCCTCAGCCCTTTGTGAGTTTCAAAGCTTTCAATCAGGTCACCCTGAACACGCACTGTGCATTGCATCTTCTTCATCGCAGCCCTGATGATACGTATCAGCTTCGGCGGTATTCCCATTTCTATAAGCTCTTGATTACGGCTAGTTCCTCTTTATTCTATCATAGGCCATTCAGAAGTCAATAAGATGTGGTGTGTGGGGATGTTATACTCCCTGCACCTCTGCAGAATGCTTCTGACGGAGAATATCTGATCATATATACTTTCCTCTCATGAAGCCCGTCTGGTACTTTCCTATATTCTGCTCGGCAAAAGGAAGCAGTTTTTTAGTAAATCGGGCAGATAACTGTTTTGCACACCCTCCACCTTCCAGACAGTCCATACCAGGGAGCTCCAATTATTCCTTCATCTCTATTTCCACGAGTACATCGAAGTAACCTCGCCATTGTTCTAGAACATGCCTCCTATTTGTTGTGAGATTACCCTTGTTTTCTCTACAGGCATTTATTGTAGTTTTGAATGTCTGTCGGCTGCTGTTTATTTCTTGGAAAAATTGTCTCACCCCATTATTATTTTGGCAACATGAGATCTGGCGTTGTCCTGTAAGAGTAATAATAGGTTCCTTGCATTTAACCAAGGCTTTTTGTTAGACTATTTCAATATCTCTGCAGTACGATGTGGATATAATGATATTCCCCAGAGTAGAAAGAATAAAAGAATCGTTTATTTATGGAATAATCTAACTGGCAAATATTATGGTATTAAGTTTCCAGATGTCCTCTATATCTCTAATAGTATTTATTTGGCCGAGAAAATTCTTGTGAGGTTGAAAGATTGGGGAAATATTGCCGAGGAAATCAGTTTTGAGAGCAATTAGTAAAGATATCAATCTTAAGTCGAGCAAGTGGGCATTCCCTTTTATTCTCTAGTAGCTGAGCTCCTTGCCACTTGGAAATTAATAACCGAGTCGTGAATTAAGTCTCTTTGTGCAGTACCCTACGAAAGCCTGTTATATAAAATGAAAATAATGATAAAATAATAAGACAAACATAATATAACAAATTAGCACGATAAATATATAATAAGGTGTTTTCCTTTTTTTATAATATAATAAATAAAATAGGTATGGTTTATTGATATTGATGGATTTCAAGCTATCTACTTAAAATCGTAATTTTTCTGAACTTATTTCAAGTTCAAGATTGGAGTATCAGCCCACGATTCACAAAGGAATATTCTTGATTGCAATGGATGGAACACTTAGCGTGTTAGACACAAGGAAAGAAACAAAAATGACGATTCTAAGTAGATTCATCCTCAAGGAAACGAAATTGCAAAGGCTCTCCACTAAATCTATTCCCTGGGAAAACCACCATTTTTCAAAATGTCTGTTAATTACTATTGTAATTTGTCAAAGAAGGAGTTCTTTTCTTCATTGCTCGGAAAACTTCATCAAAAACTTCATATTTTGATGAAGTTTTCCTCCTCTAGACAGGTTGCCTACACTATGGCTTGGAGCCCTGTCTGCCCCACCGCCTCTGTTCGCGTTATCCAGGGGGTACCACGTGGAGGTAGAGGTCGGATTTTACCCCCCATTATTTGTTTATATATTTTTTTCTCTATCCGTATATTTTATTTATTTATTTCTTGTATGTAAATAATTAATATATAAATGTTTGTATGTGTGTGTGTGTGGTTTTTTTTTTTTTTTTTTTTACGAGGGCAGGTGGAAATCTTCAAAAGACGCGGATAGGCCCGTACCTATCCGTGTGTGGGATTTTTACCCACTAAAACCACCTCCCTACACCTGTTTTGCACACTCCACGGGACCGCCGTTAGGCATTACTTCGTGGAGAGGCATGGCTGAGTGCCGCCTCATGGCCATTTCCATCTTGTGGCTTCTTGGTCTAAATTCTTCTTCAAGAAGGTATCAGTCTTTTCTGATTTCCTCTCCTTGTCCTTTCCTCCTCTCTCGGTCTTTTGAGGAGACCCATATGGCTAATTTTTTCACCGCTGCCCACTGTTCATCCGACTTTAGCATGCAGCTCACTAAATTTTCAGGAGTCACCTTCTTTTTACAAGCCAGCTCCAATTCCCTTCCCTGACTTCTTCAAGCCTTAATTGAGAGTCTCAACCAGAAGAAACAACAGAAGTTTTTTGTAAAAATTAATATTAATCAATATTTTATCGATAACTGAGGCCCATCTTTACGACAACTAGATACAGACCGACCCTCATTAGAAGCACATCTAAAAAATCGCGGAATTGGGTACCACAGTTTTGCACCAAAAACACGACAAAACACAAAAAAATTTGCCTATATAGGAAAAAAAAAAGTAACACTCTATGTTCACAAGAGAGAATAAGTTTTCTTCTATAACTTTCTAAGATATATTCCGAAATCTTGAAAAAGAGAATATGAAGACGAGTCGAAGGATTGCTCCAAGAGGAATAATAAAGCTTTCGTGAAAACGCGAGCACCCAAAACCTGATCAGACAGATTTTTGAAAAAGTCCATGACGTGGACTTCTGACATTACCTGGAGAGACTTCATTTCACGATTTGGACGGACCACAAGCTGCTGGAATTTGCTATTCACCAGAAACCAGAAACTGTTCACCGTCTGCACGAGATCAGTCATCTCGGGAGGCGGCTGGTCACATCGCGTTTTTTTCTGGCCAGGCACGAACAGTGGCGTCTCTAGGTGGGGTCGTTGTAGCATTTCCTTATATAAATATTACGTCACACTTTCAGAATAGTATAGGTTACCAATGGATTCGCCACTGTAATAGAAATAAATAAAAACTATGCAATAATGAAATAAAAAATAAATATTAATTAATGATGGTCAGGTAATAACTATTGAATACAATAAAATAAGTTAAATGGTTGAGTCAGTGGCAAATCCATTTCACAAATAACCTCATTAGTCACCCGGCCTTTTATAACCTTCGCTATATTTATTTCAGTTGGGTTTATTTTATTTTATTTTTCACTTATATATGTTTAATGATACTTTTCACATACATACTTTTCTCAGACCGATGCTTCTAAACCAAGTTACGAGCTTATAGAAGATTCTTCCTCAAGAAACGAAATTACGAAGGCTCTCCAATGAATCTATCCCCTGCTAAAAAATGGGTAAATACTACCTAGAAATCTCATCAACAGCTGTAAGTAACAAATTTCAATTATTAATGTAAATCAATCTTGAAGATCGTAATAATCCTACTTCCAACACAAACACTGTTACTAAATAATACCCACAGCAATACAGTTAAGTCTGTCACAGTGATAATAACGCCAATTTATTTACAAAACGCAAATAATCATCAAGCACTGTTAAATGACCTAAATGCTCTATGTTTAAACCCTTCCATTACAAAATTAGCCGGCAAAAACACTAAAATTCAATTAAATTAGATTTATTTCACTCCCGTTACAATTTTAATCAATTGTTGTATTATATAATTTTCTATTTTACTCTGCAAATGGCTTCGATTGATGAAATTTATCTGCATGCGCTTTATACAATTTTTGGAAAATGTATTAACACATTATTAATGTTGTAACATCTCCGGATAAACGTATGTTATCCGTAGAATATAAGGAATGAAAAATCGAGGCCACCTCGAGACGTCACTGTTCGTGCCTGGCCAGAAAAAAACGCCTCGAGTTTCGTATCCCGGGGATGTTGAACGTATAGTTCTGTAATATTAATATCAGTTTGTTTAAAAACATCATTAAATCCAAAATGGTGCCCGTGGTGGCTCTGCAGTAATTGTGAAACTTACATCGTATCACTATCCTTTACAAATGACGGCCTTACCCGAAATTAAATTAACAGCGATTTCAGTTGAAATTAATCACTGCAGTATTTCTAAAGCAAGTCCATATTGTCCCCCTAAGAAACGAGTTTCCCAACATATTCTCCAATTTAGGAACCAAATTTTTATGTGGGGGAGATTTCAATGCCAAAAATCTCCGATTTTGCAACAGGGCGCAAAGTTCTAGAGGAAATGCTCTTTTCTTATTAACATCTTTCTGCAATGCATAAACTCTATAAGACCAATGCTTCAACCATTGGTGCTAAGGATTTTTTAATATATATTTTTTATTTTTAACTAAATCCTTGGTATGTAATGATGTTGTATTAATGACAATGGTGTTGACAAATAATATGTAAGTAAAAATAAGCTGAAAGAATAGGCTAAGCGCAAGTTATAAAATAACCACGATTTTCTTGTTCATCAACATAAAATTTGGGGATTATAGACACTTGTGATCACAGATAATAATGTCTTACTCTTATAAAGTCCCCATCAAAAAAATTCGTAGCTATGTTAATAGCCAAGTTATTAACTGAGGAGCAGATTAAAAGATTAGTTAAAGCAAATACCTAAATAATTATAAATATAAAAAAAAATTTACTTACGTGAATTAGCTTCGTGATGGAGTTGTAACTTCTTCTGGAATGCTTAAACTCAAAAAGATTGTTCAACCATTGGCGCTAAGGATTCTTTGATATTTCTCAAAATTCGCTTATACTAATTTTCTTGTTTTAAATTGACTATTCTATCAGAAACTCAGTTGACAAATAAAAAAAAATTTCGTTCTTTCTTTTATCTAAATACACTCACGTATCATAACAACAGAATAATCTTTATTTCATTGTTATTCGCTTAACAAATTTTGAAAGAATAATATTAGGAATATTTGAGCAATACGCGTGGATCTTGGGATAGTCGGTGGAAATTCCTTGCAATTTCACCCCGGCTGATTCCGATGGACTCACTGACCAACAATGTGAGCGCCCCCCCCCCCAGGCTTGCTCGAGGGCAGTGTTCTTCAACCGCCGGTCCGCGACAAATTTCGGTCAAATCGTAAATCACTATATTATTTATAAAACTATACAAATTCAATGTATAAAAACAATATAATATCAATAATTAATGTATTACTTACCAAATAGTTATAAACTATGAATTAGAAAAATACTGGTTAAAGAAGTTATTTTCTAACAAAACAGAGCAGAAACTATGGCCGCTACTGAATTGGCCACTCAGCAACGACCGCTCGTCTACAAAAATAGATAACTGCGAATTATGACGGCATCTTCTACTCCAATGAAACCAAATTTTCTATTTTTCTGTGCAAATAGGTCTCATATTTCTTTCGTTTTCTTTTTTCTAGTCAATTTTTGGTAAATGTATTAACATATTATTTATACACAAAACTTCAGTGGTTTCTGGTTTAGACCATGTTGTTGAATTTTTCTTCGCCAACGTTTCGCCAGACATACTTGGCTGGATCGAGAATGAAGACGCTCCGGTAACTCGTGGCTTTATATAGCAGTCGCTCGGGTTGCTCGGGTTCACTCGGGTCTACTCGTAGTTCGTCGGGTCCTTTCGCTAGTCCATCGGGTTCTTTCGTGTCCGTGGTCGGAGTCTGCTCTTCCATGACTGTGATTGAGTTGTTTCTGGTTTTTCGGGCTCTGCTTGGCTGGAATTAGGTTTTTTAGATTCTTCTTGGTTGATTTCTTGTTTTTTCTTTTCCTTGCAATTTAATAACGATTTGGAAAGCAAACTAGACTTACGGATTCCACTAAAAACTAAACAAGACATTGACAGCGCAATAGAAATACTTACAGCAACAATAACACAAAGTATAAGAGATAGCACTACCATAAACAGAAATAATATCACACAACAGACTAACCTGCCACAGCACCTTCGCATCTTGCTAAGCGAAAAACGCAGAGCAAGATCTAAGTGGCATAGGACTCGTTACCCATCAGATAAAACGTATTACACCCAACTGACTAATGAACTGAAAACGGAGATTAGAAACTTCAAAATCCATAATTTACTTAGTGTGACTGAAAATCTTACGACTGCTAACAAATCACTATGGACGACCGCCAAAAAGATCCTTAAATTCAAAGATTTTAATCATCCTCTCCTTACTGAAAATCAAACTTGGTCCAGATCTGATAAAGAAAAATCTCACATATACGCTCAACACCTCTTCAAAACATTTAATCCACACCCTGATATCCTCAACCCTATTCACATTGAGCGTATTGAAGCAGAACTGGATATCCCACTCCAAATGTCTCTCCCACCTAAGGCTTTTCATCCGTCAGAAATATCCAATATTATTCATAGTTTACCTTCCCGTAAAGCTCCTGGACATGACCTTATTACAGCTCACATCCTAAAATCCCTTCCTCGAAAAGCTATCCTATTCCTCACTTACATATATAATTCTGTAATCCGTACTACCTATTTTCCTGATACATGGAAACTATCTATAGTAAAAATGATCCCAAAATCCAAAAAGCCTCCAGAACTCCCATCCTCTTATCGTCCTATATCCCTCTTACCCATAATGGGCAAGATCCTCGAAAAACTCATTCTAAAACGTATTTATCCCATCCTAGATAGTAACCGCATAATCCCAGACCACCAGTTTGGTTTCCGAACATCCCACTCCACTATCCAGCAATGTCATCGTGTGGTGGATGTTGTCTCCTCTGCATTGGAGCGTAGATTGTACTGCACAGGAGCCTTTCTCGATGTAGAACAGGCTTTTGATCGAGTCTGGCACCCAGGTCTTCTTTACAAAATCCGACAATTCCTTCCTCCTACATACTTTTTAATCATTCGCTCCTTTCTAACTGGCAGAACATTTAAAGTAAGTCATAAAGGTTCCTACTCATCCCTCTATTCCCAGTCTGCTGGCGTTCCTCAAGGTAGCATCCTCGGTCCTATCCTTTACACAGTATATACAGCTGACATTCCAACCCATCCTAACACCTTCATCTCCATGTATGCTGATGACACATGTGTGTTATCAGTTAACAACGACCCATATATTGCATCCCAATCCCTTCAATTACACCTATCAAGCCTCGAAGAATGGTGTCGGAATTGGAGATTAAAATCAATCCCAGCAAGTCCCATCAAATTACCTTTACCCTTCGTCGAAAACCCATGACTTCCTGTCCTACTGTATTCTTTAATAGTACTCCACTTATCTCTGTTGAACAGATTCGCTACCTGGGACTCTACTTAGACAAGCGTCTTACTTGGAATCCTCACACAAGACTGAAAAGACAAGAAACAGCTAGACGTTTCCGACTACTTCAACACATACTGGATAAGCGCTCAAAGCTTCAGATCAATTACAAAAGACTTATTTATGTGACTATTATAAGGCCTATATGGACTTATGGAATTGAACTATGGGGCTCCACCAAACCATCGAATTCCTCTCGTATCCAATCCTTGCAATCCAAAATCCTTCGCAAAATCCTAAACGCTCCTTATTTTGTCACAAATAAAACCATCCATAATGACCTTAACGTTCCATATGTTACCGATTTAGCCCATTCCAGATACCTATCATTCCACAATAAACTTCAAACCCATCCAAACCCACTAGTTTCCATCCTTGCATCCAATTCCATCCCGGACAATCCTCCTAGGTGTCTGAAGAGAAGATGGCCTCGGGACCTTCTAATATAGAACTTTATTAGAGTGCTGCCAATGGGTAGTATCTCTACATGTCCTATCATGTATTATTTACTCTTATAGCAATTGTACTAGATGTATGTATTACAGTTGTACAACTCAATAAAATAATAAAAAAAAAAAAATTCTTTTCCTTTATGGGTATGTTAGGAAGCCATAGTTTGCTTAATCTGTACCCGTCTTCCCAGTTGAAGTTTTCTAAGCGCTTGACTATTTCAATGGCTTCCAGTATCCTCCTTTCTGTGTTATTGCTGCATTTCAGAACCACTTTGATTTTTCTATTCTATGATATGGTTCGTGGTGGTAAAGTGTTGCGCCAAAGCTGATATTTTACTATCCATTTTTTTCACACTTTTAATGTGTTCATTAAGTCTTGTGGATATCAGCCTACCCGTTCGCCCAATGTATTCTTGTCCATAGGAGCATGGAATGCTGTGTATCCCAGGTGTTCTGAGTCCAAATCTGTCCTTTGCACTCGGTAAAACCTGGCCTATCTTCCTGTCTGTGGTGGATACTGTTTTTATGTTGAACTTTTTTAGTATTTTGGCTATTTTCTCGGTGGTGCCTTTGACATATGGGATCACTGAATTTTTAATTTCTTCTCCTTTTTCCTCTGTTATTTTATTTTGTCCGCCTGTCTTTTGGGCTTTCTTAAATTCTCTTTTTATGATGTCTTCCTGATACCCATTCTTTATTAATGCTTTCTTTAGGTGTATAAAATAAAATATAAGGAAGAAATAGTTGGGGGTGCAGTCAATAAAAACACCTTAATAAGTGTATGTAACTTATTTATTGTGTGCCGACGTTTCGGCCTACAGTGTAGGCCATCATCAGGGCTAAGAGAGAGAAACAAACAGAAAACCATATAACAGTTGCATATGGTGACAAGTAATGTAGTAATGTGGTACAAGTAAAGTGGAAATTAAAATAGTGACTAGGTATGATGAAATAGTGAATAGATATGATGATTAAAGATAACGAATATAAAAGTGGTTACAGAATATAATAAAATTAAAATAGTGACAGATAATAATAAAATTATAGATGATGAACAGAAACTAAAAAGGTTACAGATATAATAATTAAAGAATACGAATATAAAATACAGAAAATAAATGTGCAGAAAGGATAAAATGTAAACATAATATAAAGGGAAAGAAAAATGAGGAGGTAAACGGAAAGATACAAAATGAGAAGATTAAAATATGAAAAAAATATTTAAAAAAAGGGTTGGGAAGGGGGGGGAATATGAAGGATTTAGAAAAAACTAGTTTAATTATAGATATAAATGGATTTGATACCAGACAGCTAGAGGTTACATAAGTAAAATGTAATAATACAAGCATATGTAGAAAGAAAGGATTGATACATTTGAAAAATTAGAAATTAAAAATAATGTTTATAAATATGAAATCTAAAGTATGAAAAGAAAATATAAAATATATAAGTAAGGGAAGTTAATATTATAACTGTATACAGTTAGAAAGAAGTTGTATTATTATAAAATATGATGTGAATATAACATAAACATATAGAAAATAGGTATAGAAATTCAGTAGATGAAAAATATGTGGCTAAATAATAATGAACTATATGCTATTAATAACATATGATGGATGCCAAAAATGGTGTGAGAAACAGGTGCGAAGAAAGGTGAAGGAGGAAAGGATGGAGGTAAGATAAAGATTGAGATGTGTACTAACCGAATATAGCAAGCGGCGGCGTGAACACAGAACATTGAATAGACTAGAAGCGGCAAAGGCTAGTCGCGGGATGCGTTGTTTGTTTGTTTCCATTATTGATTCACGATATTTTTTTACTTCCTTAGTAATTTATTTTCGAGTTACTATTGTTGTGTAAAAGCTAATTACAATATGCCTTCTTGTGTCGCCTTTGGATGCAGTACAAAAAAGCCCGATAAACAAGCAGTACCTCCAATAACATTTCACACCTAAGTTTATTATCCTTTCATTATTTAAAACAATTTTTTCTCAAATAATATTCTCTTAAAATTTAAAGAAGATTAAAAGATCTCATTAACAATTACTTATTTTTTATCATGCTAAAGAAAGAACAATAAGTGTTGAAATTAAATAAACTACCCTTTCTTGTGGTTCAATTAAATTGCAAAGCAAACACATAATTACAAGTACCTAAAAACAAATTGGCGCATATTTCTTAGAAAAAATTGTTTTTATAAACTTCTTTTTTTAATTTGACCTTGGTATTTTATTCTTTCGGGATAGCTTACCGTCAGAAGAAATTCAACGAAAAAAGTGGGTTCAAGCAATAAGAAGAGGGAACTGGCAGCCCACAAAAACGAGCCGGTTGTGCTCCAAGCACTTCAAAGAAGAAGATTTTGACAGATCGTCTCCATTTTACGTCAAACTGAAAAATGGCGTTGTCCCATCAGTTTTTGATAGTTTTCCCGAATATCTGAAACCTAAAGTTACTCAGGTAGTAAATATATTTTTCAGTTACTTTGAGCACGATAGGTTTATGTATTATTTTTTTATTTTATTTTTTATTTTTTCATAATTCATCGTGATTCATCGTGAGGAAATTGAACCTTGTTCTTAAGTGTGAGGGCTGCTTAGAAGCTGTTGAGGCTGTCAACTCAAGTTATGATGCCGATGGAAAGGGCTTACTTGCTGTAAAAGATCGTGGGGGGCTGATAATTCCCGCAAAAGATGTAACCAGCATTAGTGAAATTTGTGAAAAAATATTCCAGGCACAAGAAAGAAAAAAACAAATGTCTCTATTAACAGAAAATCATTATCTTTCGATCTTAATAAAAAAATGCGTGGGAAAAAACTTTTTTCCACAATCACAATTTTTAGATGAAGAAATTCATTATTCTTCTCTAATAAGGTCCAAAGAGAAGCTTTATTTTAGAACGGGAATGTACCATTATGTTAAAAATAATGACAGCGTTAACAAAATTAGATTTATTTCAAATAAGCTAGTTTTATTTAAGGGCCAATAAATAATTGTATAAAACGAAAATGAAGTTCAAAGGAAAATTGTGATATAATATTTTTAAGAAAAAATACCTAATAAATAGTTATAAACTACGTTATCTAAATATGTAAAGTCACAATTTAAAACTGTCGTATGAACTTATATGACGAACTACACCCAATATAAAAGCTTAAAAATCATTATGCCCTCCTCAAAAAAATTAAAGGATCAAGTTGTTACATTATTTATTTTTGCCCAATAATATACTTTCATATTTTTTTTTCGTTCTCTAAATGGGAAAGCACAGAAAGAACCCAACGGAAATTAAAAGGGAACTAGAAAATAATCAAAAATATGAAAATACATTATTGACAAAAACATAATGTAACAACTTGACTCTTTAATTTTTTTGAAGAGTGTATTGTTTATTAAACGTTGAATTATTACACTTATGCAATAAAAAAATGTTAGTTTTTATTGTACCTAAATAAATTAAATATGTCATAGATGTTGTTTGTTACTGGATAAAAAGATTAATAACATAAAGGCGAAGGCATGAGGCGTGATCAGGGGGTCAAAGGAGTGGGGGAAGCTGGTGCCATTCTCACTCATAGGGCGAGCCCCGGCTAGCGCTTCTAGTCTATTCAATGTTCTGTGGGCGTGAAGGATCAACTGCCAAATAAAAATACGTTGGACTCGTCGGAAGCGCTAACTGCGATCTTTAGGTTTCTTTCTTCTTTCTTTACATATGACGGTTCTGAAATTCTGATGGCTCTAGTCATCAATGTTCTTATCACACTATGTTTTTGTGAAGGGTGATGGTGCGAGCCAGCATTCGAATACCGGTCAGTGTGGGTAGGCATTCTGTACACCGAGTATCCTAATCGGTTACCTTTCTTTGCCACTGTAACATCCAGGAACGGTATACCATCTTCCGTTTCAACTTCCATAGTGAATTGGATGTTTTTGTGTCTCCCGTTCAAGTGGTTGAGAAAATCGTTTAATGTTTCTTTCCCATGCGGCCAAATAACGAATGTGTCATCAACGTATCGGAACCAGTGTGATGGCTTCAAACCTGAAGCTTTTAATGCTTCTTGTTCGAAATTTTCCATAAAAAGTTCCGCGACTAGTGGGCTTAATGGTGATCCCATACTTGCGCCTTCAATTTGTTTATAGTATTTGCCATCAAATAAAAAGTACGATGATATTAAACACAGTTCAGCCAAGTCTGTATCTGCTTTACTGAGCACTTTAATCATTAGTGATATAGTATCCTTTATAGGTATTTTGGTGAAAAGGGATTTCACATCGAAGCTGACCAGTATATCTTGGTGATTGATTCTTATTGCTGCTATTTTATTCACAAATGCTTTAGAGTCCTTGATGTGGTGTTCAGTGTTGCCGATATGTGGTTTTATTTTCTTGCTTAAGTATTTGGCTGCTTCATACGTCACTGAGCCAATGCAATCCACAATAGGACGTAGAGGTATTCCCTCTTTATGGATTTTCGGGAGACCGTATATTCTGGGCGGTATCGGGTCAGACCTGATCAAACTTCTGACTGTTTCAATTTTATTGTCTTTCATAAACTGTGTAATCCCCCGGTTTATCTTTCCAGTAGGGTCTTCTTTTAGTTCCTCGTAGGAACCATCATTCAGCACGTCTTTTATTTTCTTAATGTAATCTATCTTTTTCATTACGACTGTACTGTTGCCGAAGAAAAATTCAACAACATGGTCTAAACCAGAAAGCACTCAAGTTTTGTGTATAAATAATGGCCGTGGAAACCTGAAAGAATATTATTTATGTTGTAACATCTCCGGATAAACGTATGTTATCCGTAGAATATAAGGAATGAAAAATCGAAGCCACCTCGAGATGTCACTGTTCGTGCCTGGCCAGAAAAAAACGCCTCGAGGGTCGTATCCCGGGATTTTGAACGTATAGTTCTGTAATATTAATATCAGTTTGTTTATTATTATTATTAAATCCAAAATGGTGTGTGACAATTGCAGGGAACTTATTTGTGGAGAGCATAACAAAAAAAATGTGTCCTAATTGCACATAAAATTAAAATAAATGTAAATAAATTTTATTTTTCGACTAATTTTTAAATATCAAAAGACTGAAATGTTTTATCAAATAAAATGCTAATTTCTAAAATTGTTTTGTTTATTTTCCTTGTCTAATAATAATAGTAACAACAAGGTAATGATAACCTTGATCAATGTGAATAATGTTTGAAGTGTAGAAACTAAATTCTTTTTGGAATCTTAATCTCAATGGGCTTGAAAAGCCTAGCGTGTCCCGTAGCGGTTAAAATTAAGGGTGTTACTGTCAGGGTTATTATTTTAACTTTCTACTGTCAGGGGTATTATTTTAACAACTATTATCATGTGATTTTCCTTTAATTATGCACTATAATGGATTCTCCACAGTATCTAAAAAACTGTATGGGGGGTATATGCCCCTGTACCTCCCCTAAATCCGCCCTTGCTATAGCCTATGTGTTATTCTGATGTATTACCTATATTACTGTTAAGTTTCATACAAATCCGTTCTGTAGTTTTTGCGTGAAAGAGAGACAAACATACAAACTTTCGCATTTATAATATTATAGTAGGATTACAACACGGCACATGTTTCTACAGTAGAGTGTGTCATATTTGTTCTACGATCTGTCACTACAAGATTATTGCGACTAAAAAATCTGTCTGTGTCAAAACTATTCATAGGGACCCACACTGTCATCAGTGCTGCCTCTGCAAATTCTGCAAATTCTCTGTTAGCAATTTTTACAGCTAAGAGTAGCTGAATTATGCCTACAGTGACTCCATCCCTCACTTGCTCTACAAGCTGTCTTTGAAAACAGCTGTTACCTTCCAGGTATTCGCTATAATCAACAGATTTGTATGTCGGAGCGAGTCTACTTTTGCTTGCTAAAACAACAGCGTCTGATCGCTGGACATTCTGAGGTACAATCGCAGGATCCAACATTTTACCTGCGTACTCAAGAAATAGAATATATGAGGTGAAAGTAGTTGACTGGATGATCTAATGTAAAGGAGATAGTTGGGGGGTGCAGTCAAAAAGAACACTGAATAAGTAATAAACTTATAATTATGTGCCGACGTTTCGACCTACAGTGTAGGTCATCTTCAGGGCTATGAGAGAGAAACAAACAGAACATAAAACATAAAAATGTACAGTAACAATAATATGGTGACAAGTAATGTAGAAAATTAAAATAGTGGCAGATATGAAGATGGAAGATAACGAATATTAAAAAAGTGACAGAATAAAATTAGGATATAGACAGATTTAAAAAAAAAAATTAATGATAATGAAAAGAAATTAAAATAGTGACAGATATAATAAAATTAAGATAAAGACAGATATAACAAAATTAATGATAACGAAAATAATGATAGATATAATAAAGTAAAACAGATTTAATAAAATTAAAGAGAATGAGCAGAAATGATAAATTATAAATAACGCATATAAAATACAATACAGAAAATAAATGTACAGAAAGGATAGTAAAGTAAAATTAATATAAAGGAAAATCAAAAAGGAGGAGGTAAACAAAAGAAACAAAATGAGAATATTAACATATACAAAAAAAGGTTGGAGCATGAAGAATAAAGAAAAAACTAGTAAAATAAAGATATAAAATGTAAGCTAACGGACTTCAAGATGTTACATGTTACAAAAAAGTATGGAACTGTATGTACAATAACTAATGTGAATAATAGAAATACTATTGTACAGTAACAATAGTGTACAATGACTGTTTGAAAAATAGTAGATAGGATTAATGAATTTGAAAAATTTATCATTTCTGCTCATTCTCTTTAATTTTATTAAATCTGTCTTTATCTTAATTTTATTATATCTGTCACTATTTTAATTTCTTTTCATTGTCATTATTTTTCAAACCTGTCTATATCTTAATTTTATTCTGTCACTTTTTTAATATTCGTTATCTTCCATCTTCATATCTGCCACTATTTTAATTTTCTACATTACTTGTCACCATATTATTGTTACTGTACATTTTTATGTTTTATGTTCTGTTTGTTTCTCTCTCATAGCCCTGAAGATGACCTACACTGTAGGTCGAAACGTCGGCACATAATTATAAGTTTATTACTTATTCAGTGTTCTTTTTGACTGCACCTCCCAACTATCTCCTTTACACAAGAAATAGAATAGTGCTGTTGTCTTGACGGTTCAGCATATGCGATGCCAGTTTCACAGAACTCTTCTGACAACTCTCTTTATTTGGGTCAAGACAACATGGTTCTTTACCTGCAGCACAGCCTTTAAGGTATGGCAGGGAAAACACCATCACTTATTTTTTATAGTAAGGCTTAGGGACTTAACCGAAACTTGTACTTTTGCTCGCATTACTGAAAAGTTCGCATGTCGTTGAGTTTTGTCGTAAAAATCACTGCTATTTCGCATTTTATCTATCGCTTTAATTCGCGAAAATATCGTTAATGCTATCAGTGTCTCTACTCATGAGGTATAATTAATGTTGAAATAAGAGAGTTTTTCTAATTATTGAGTGATTAATTTAAATTTAATTTTTACCAAAGAATTTAGAGATGTGCTTGAGTTCTTAAAAAAAAAAAAAAGACTTGTATGAAAATATAGCTAAAAACTAATTAATTCCATACAAGATTATGTTAATTTCCTTTTTTAATTACCGATAATTATTTACATTTTTCTTGTAGAAAAATTGCTTACTAAGCTATATGTTTATTAAAAGAGTAAAAGGAAAAATCATTTGGAACAAATACAAAAACAAAACTATAACGAATAGAGTTACTTTAATGTTTTGATAAATTTGGATTAATAATTAATTTTATTTAAAAAAATTTTAAATATGTTGTTTCAGACGTATGATTACTCAATATACATATAAATATGTAAAAGTTGGGTGTCAAACACAAATTCTGCTTATCGGCGCCTATATGGTCCTTCATTCGAATCAATCACAGAGTGGTTTAAATTATTTAAAAAATCTTAAAGGTCTGTCTTTATATCCTTGAAGTATTAGAATATGTACTTACCGATGAAGCTAGCTGATGCAGAGAGATGAGAAAAATACAGAGACGAGAGAGTGACATAAGGAGAATCTAGAAGACTGGAGATTGTTCAGGAGTACACTGCTCAGTCCAGTCCTCGAACGTCAAGGACGACCAGGCTGCAAAGATTTTTTTTTTATCAGTACGAATGTTGCATAAACAGCGCCAAGATAAACTACCATCCTTGAGCAATATTACTCATACTCTGAAAATAGAAATTAATTTAATAACTACATTATTTGGTGTTTTTTTGACTGCACCATCCAACTATCTCCATCCTCCAATTATTTATTTCGTTCTTTACGCACATTGTTTCGGAAAGAGGTTTGTGATTTATAACAAATATTATATAATGAGAAAGAATCTAGTTTCTAGATCAATAAATGAATCTATGGTCCCTTAAATGTTGTGCTTTATTTTTTGTATTCGTATAATTAATATTTATTGCTACCCACACATAAATTATATGACATTTGAAATCTGTCCCTGCTATTTAACGTTATTTTACATACATTTCTTCCTAATACATTTACATCATATTTAGTAATTATATTTATTCAATCCTCATACAAGACTGAAAAGATAAGAAACTGCTCGACGTTTTCGCCTACTTCAACATTTACTG
The DNA here is from genome assembly GCA_037127475.1 of Arma custos. Lineage (NCBI taxonomy): Eukaryota > Metazoa > Arthropoda > Insecta > Hemiptera > Pentatomidae > Arma > Arma custos. The sequence goes on along the minus strand of CM073762.1, from coordinate 108,227,009 downwards.
GACAAACGTTCTAAGCTCCCAATTAATTGCAAAAGACTCATTTACATGAGTTATCAGACCTATTTGGACATACGGAGTTGAGTATTGGGGCTCTACTAAACCATCCAATTCATATCGTATCCAATCCTTACAATCCAAAATCCTTCGTAAAATCCTCAATGCTCCTTATTATGTCACAAATAAACTCATCCATCATGATCTTAATATCCCATATGTTGCTGATTTGGTCCTAACTAGATACCTATCCTTCCATGAAAAGCTCCGTACACACTTGAATCCGCTAGTCTCTCAACTTGCTTCCCATAATATTCCTGCTAGGCACCTGAAAAGAAGATGGCCTCGAGACCTTCTACTATAGAACTTTATTGGAGTGCTATCAATGGGTAGTTTCTCCACAACAGTTGTTTTTTCATGTCCTTTGTTCATACAGCAGATTAACTTTATGTAATATAGTTACAGTTGTATATATCAATAAACTATTCTAATAAAAAAGAAAAAATATGAATTCATATTCTATAATATGGATCAATAACTAAGCAATCACTGTAGATCGAAAGAGAAAAATGATTTTTTTTTACATATCAAACTTTATCGATGATATGTTAAGATTGGTAATTAATAACAAGACCTGAGACCCCATTTTGGTCTCCTGTGAAGTATTAACAATTTTTCCCAGAATATGTTACACCTGACGTATGTATATACTCCACTTTAATTTTTGAAATTGGACGTTCAAGACATTTATTTTTCAGATTGTTTTTTTTTTCTTCTGAACCCCTATTATATTAAAGGGGAAACCCTTGGGGTGGAATTATCCAAATTTCTTTCTTGAACTATACAAAGAACCTATCTACAAATTTCAAGATGCTAAGTTCCTGATTTGCCTTTAATTATGTACTAGAACGGGGGGGGGGGAATATGCCCCCGTGCCCCCACATAAATCTGCCCATGCTGTAGCCTATGATGTATAACCTATTTTACTCAATGTTTCATCCAAATCCGTTCAGTAGTTTTTGCGTGAATGATTAACAAACATAAATACAATCATTCGCATTTATAATGTTAATAGGATATCAAAACAATAGTTTCACTCATGTTCTTTCTGTTATTTTACCCACTATTATCGTGTGATTTGCCTTTAATTATGTACTGTAATGAATTCTCCACAGTACCTAAAAACTGTCGGGAGGGGAGCACGTGCCCCCGTGCGCCACCCCCCTAAATCCGCGCTTGCTGTAGCCTATGTGTTATTCTGATGTATAACCTATATTACTGTAAAGTTTCATCCAAATCCATTCAGTAGTTTTTACATGAAAGAGAGACAAACATACAAACTTTCACATTTATAATATTAGTAAGATATATAAATAGGCTAGCCTCTCCCAGGGTAGAGCTCTCAGTTGCCGCGCCGAAGTGGGTTCAAATCCGTCTGTGGCAGATTTTATTTGATCTGATAACAGTCGGAGATGGAACCCGTGGGTTCTGGGGCTCACCTAGTCACTATAAAGTGTGTACCCTTAATAGAGGAAAAACCTAGTATATATGCACGGCCGTTTTCGTTGTGAGGAAATGTACAGTCTTGTTTATCCCCAGATCTGCCACCAATGGGCCATACTGCTGAAGATATTCCTGACATTTTCTTTCAAAATTTGTTAAGCGAATAACGATGAAATAAAGATTATTCTGTTGCTATGATACTTGAGTATATTTAGATAGAAGAAATACCGAAATTTTTTCTCATTTGTTAACTGGTTTTCTGATGAAATAGTCAATTTAAAATAAGAAAATTAATATAAGTGAATTTTGGGAAATATCAAAGAATCCTTAGCGCGAATGGTTGAAGAGTCTTTTTGAGTTAAAGCATTGCAGAAAGAAGTTACAACTCCATCACGAAGGTAATTCACGTAAGTAAAAAAAAAATTTTTTTTATAAATATTTAAGCTAACTAGCTTTTTAATTTTGTGAAAAGTAAGGTTTTAACGCCTCTAAAATAATGTTCATGATTTTGTATAAAACGTTTTCAGTGCTATTACTTTAGGTGTTAGTGTCTTGATTATTTTTTTGATCAGGCGTTAGAACGGAAGAACATTTGAAATTTGGTGTATTTCTCCTGGCTGGATTTGTTTTTTTTCCATTGAATAAGTGTGATATTCAATTTTTTCATCATCATAGTACTTAAATATTCTCCATAAACCTTCGATAGAAGAAAGCATAATTTGAATGCCTTTGCCGGCTAATTTTCTAGTTAAAGGGCTTAAAGATTTAGGTCATTTAACAATGCTTGATAATTATTTGCATTATGTAAATAAATTGACAGTATTATCACTGTCGTATACCTTTGCAAATTTTTATTTTTACTTTTCTGTTCCCTAATTTATATTCGGGGTCGGATCTTGAGTACATTTCTTCCAACATCTTGCATATTTTTAGACTGATGGTCCTCTTCTTCAACATCTTAATAATGCTTTTTCATAATCTAGACAAATTATAATCATTTGCTTGTTTAATAAGTTTCTGATCACAAAAATATGGTCTACAGTAGAATAGTTCTTCCTAAAGCCTGCTTGATGTTTTTCGAGTTCTACATCTAATTTGTCTTCTATTCTTCTAAGATAATTTTAGAGAATATTTTGTACACAACTGAGAGCAAACTTAATGGGCGATAATTGTTTAGATCTCTCTTGTCTCCTTTCTTTTTTGTCGGATTTCCTATTTGCTTTTTTTGGATATGTAAATACGTTTACAAAATATATTGAGGTAATAATAAAAGGAACAGATACTTTAATAAATTTGCACGGAAAAATGAGTGAGGGCCTGCGCTAGAATCTGTCCTCCAGCTTTATAAGTGCCATTAACAGACCGTCAAAACCTCCTGTTGTTTTTTCCTTGCAGCTATCAATTACACTCATTCTTACACTTCTTCGATCATAATTTCTTTTTTGGGTCCCAGCATTCCATATTCCACTCCCCTTTTTTATCACTTCTTCTGTCGTAATATAGTTTTTCATAATATTCTTATATTCTATTAATTGTCTCCAAGTTATCATTTAATTCTTGTCCTTTTTCATTTAAAATAACTGTAATTTTTGTTTTAGCAGTTCCTCCCTCTTTTAATTTTTCTCCCGCCTTTAAAGCTCTCTCGATTTTTTTTAACCTTATTTTCTCCTAACCAGTTCTTAATTTCTTTTCTAATTAATTTGTTGATTATTTATAACGTATATTTATTTAATACGTTTACAAAAATTAGATAGGAAAAAAGCACCAAAAGAAAAATTACACACAACGGAAAAATGATTATATTAATTACAGTGATACAAATTACAGTGACGGGAGTGAAATAATATAGTTTTTTTTATATATTCTTTATTTCCAGATCGGCTATTCCTAGCGTTATTTTTTTTTTTTTAATAATGAATTTTAAATTTTAGCATGAGGTAAAAATGTGGGTTACATCTCATGCAACTCGTCATCTGGTTTAGAAGCATCGGTCTGAGAAAAGGATGTCGAACACCTTCCTCATCGTCCTTCATCATTAATTATGATTCGTTAAACATATATAAGTGAAAAATAACCAAAAGACAGTTATGAAGAGTTAGTAAAATGTACTTAAATCTTCACTTCGCAGTATATCCTCACTCTACCGAAGTCAGAAGCAAACTGAAATAAATTTAGTGAAGGTTATTAACAGCCGGGTGACCAATGAGGATTTGTGTGAAATGGATTTGCCACAGCCTCAACGATTTAATTTATTTTATTAATAAAATAAATTAACACCAGGTAATGCCGGAAGTCCGCGTCATGGACTTTTAAAAAAATCTGTCTCATAGCAAAAATCAGGTCTTGTGTGCTCGCATTTTCACGAAAGCCGTATTGTTCCTCTTTGAGCAATCCATCGACTCGTCTTCTGATTCTCTTTTCCAAGATTTTGGAATATATCTCAGAAAGTTATAAAAGAAAACTTATTTATTTCATCTTAATTTGACGTACCTAGGTGATAGAATAAACATTCCTAACATTTGTTATTCAAAATTCGTTGAGCAGCCGTCTTGTGAACATAGAATTTATTCCATTATTTGAAGAAAATATTAAAAGAAAACTTATTTTGGAGTCAAGAGGGAAACCTTTTAAACGTATATTTTAAATTTTATAATTTTTCAGCATTTACAAGATAACAGAATTTATCTCATCATAATTTGACGTATCTATTATATATAATCATTTTTCCACAAGTGCAGTGGTTTATAGGGCTACACTGATTGCATTAGCAGGTAGCCATTCCTGCTACTGCATTCAGTGCGGCGAACCATCCACTATAAAAAATGGGTAACGAAACCACAGGCACCTACCCCAAGGGTGGTTTCGGAAATGTGCCTATCTATGTATTTTCTTCTTATTTTATTTCCTCCAAGTTCCTTTCTGCTTCGAGTTGTTCTAGCCAGGATCTTCATTTTTCTCTGTCCCTCCCTCCCACGGGTACGTATCCCGCCCTTCCTCCTAGGAGGTAGGGGAAGCGTAGGGGACCTTGGTTCCCGGGCCAGTGACCATTCTAGGCCTCAGGGGCTATGCCCCAAAATGGTACTACGGGAGGGTGGTAGCCGGTTTAGCCGGTCGCAGACGTAGTGGCGTGGTTAGAAAGTCGGAAGAGCAGTAATCCAGGAAACTGGTGACGGCTCGACCGGCTGAAAGCTGGATGGTGGGTAGTCCTATCTCCGTGGATTTGTGTCCGCATGCTGGCGAGATGTGCATGAGCGAATGAATGTGTCAAGAACTCTGGGTAAGAGAGAGTTCAGGGGTGTGCGAATCGTGGGTTACGGGGAAAGACCCGAAGCCCCGAAATGAAATAATCGCGTTCGCGGTTGTGAGATGCTATGGACACATCTTTGCTGGCATGCGGCCGCAAATACCAAAACATGATATGAGATGATGGTTTGCCTTGGTGTGTGAGAAGTAAGGCCGAGAGGCTAAGTATCTCTTGCATCAATAGCTGTCAGCTAAGCATCTCATATATACAATGTCCCTCCCTCCCCATCTTTGTCGTCCCCTGCAGTTTTCTCAATTACCAATCGATACACTTGCTGTTCTTCTCTTACATACTTATTTTTTATATTCATGAATATGATGAAGATCAGAGGGCTCTAGTTTCCTTTGCCCATCGACAAGTATGCTTTCACTTTTAAAAATCTCTTACTTAAAAAAGCTATTAAATACGGATAAAAATGAAAAGGAGTTATTGTTTATATTACGACTCCATTTCAAGCCAAAAACTACAAGAATGATACGATTCCGGTTATCTGAAAGCAGTTAACTCTCTCTCGACATAATACGACTTATTCACCGGGGCTCTAGATTTAATCTGTTAACATAGATGTGCTTTATAAGATCTGCACATCACTCTGAGACTCACTCAGGCACTATTAACCTGTTAATAGGACGAAATATTTCTATTTAACTATTTATATATCGAAAACCTGCAACACTTAACATCAACAACCTGTGAACATATCTGCGGTTCAGTACATGGTAAAGACTTCAGTTCAGTACATGTACTGTACTCATCGACAGTGATTGTGCAGGGAGGTGATTCGTCCTAGATCACGCTCAACCGTCTGATATCTCCCCTTATTTCGGGTACCCACTTTATAAAGGCTGGGTGAACCCCGGAGAGTCCTAGATCCCTTATGATCCATCTCCGGGTACTAACATCCTGGATAAAAGTATTACCAGTAGCGGGATTAGAACCAGAATTTTCGGAATGACTATTGTCGGATTTTCGGAACGATTGTTTTGATATTCTACTAATCTTACTAATATTATAAATGTGAAAGTTAGTATGTTTGTCTCTCTTTCACGCAAAAACTACTGAACGGATTTGGATTAAACTTTACAGTAATATAGGTTATACATCAGAATAACACATAGACTATAGCAAGCAAGGATTTATGGGAGGGTGTAATGGGGCACGTGCCCCCCCACCAGTATTTTAGGTACTGTGGAGAATCCATTATTGTACATAAATAAAGGCAAATCACATGATAATAGTTGTTAAAATAACAGAAAGAACATGAGTGAAACGATTTGTTTTGATATCCTACTAATCCTACTAATATTATAAATGTGAAAGTTTGTATGTTTGTCTCTCTTTCACGCAAAAACTGCTGGACGGATTTGGATGAAACTTTACAGTAATATAGGTTATACATCAGAATAACACATAGGCTATAGCAAGCGCGGATTTATGGGAGGGTGCAAGGGGGCACGTGCCCCCCTCTCCCGACAGTATTTTAGGTACTGTGGAGAATCCATTATTGTACATAAATAAAGGCAAATCACATGATGATCTATGTGGGGGCACGGGGGCAATTGCCCTCCCCCCGTTATAGTACATAATTAAAGGTAAATCAGGAACTTAGCATCTTGAAATATGTTGTTAGGTTCTGTTTATAGTTTAAGAAAGAAATTCGGATAATTCCACTCCAAGGGTTTCCCCTTTAATATAATAGGGGTTCAAAGCTTGTATAGAATCCGTCAGTTTTGAAGTTAGACATCTGAAATTTCGGATGTTCGAGTAACTTATATTTAAAAAAAATAATTAAATTATTTATTTAAAATGATCTTTCACGAAATTTTACGTGGGAGACCAAATTCCACGCGTGCAAAGCCGCGTGCATAAGCTAGTATTATAAATGCGAAAGTTTGTATATTTGTCTCTCTTTCACGCAAAAACTACTGAACGGATTTGGATGAAACTTTACAGTAATATACTTTATACATCAGAATAACACATAGGCTATAGCAAGCGCGGATTTATCGGGGGGGGGGCGCACGATTGCATATGCCCCCCCCTACTGTTTATTAGTTACTGTGGAGAATCCATTATTGTACATTAATGAAGGCAAATCACATGATTTGAATGAAAGAACATGGGTGAAACTATTGTTTTGATATCCTACTTTCATCCAAATCCGTTCAGTAGTTTTTGCGGAAAGAGACACAAACTTTCACATTTATAATATTAGTAGGATTAGTAGGATATCAAAACAAATAGTTTCACTCATGTTCTTTCTGTTATTTTAACAACTATTATCATGTGATTTGCCTTTATTTATGTACTATAATGGATTCTCCACAGTACCTAAAATACTGTCGGGAGAGGGGGGCACGTGCCCCCTTGCACCCTCCCATAAATCCGCGCTTGCTATAGCCTATGTGTGATTCTGATGTATAACCTATATTACTGTAAAGTTTCATTCAAATCCGTCCAGTAGTTTTTGCGTGAAAGAGAGACAAACATACTAACTTTCACATTTATAATATTAGTAAGATTAGTAGGATATCAAAACAATAGTTTCACTCATGTTCTTTCTGTTATTTTAACAACTATGATCATGTGATTTGCCTTTAATTATGTACTATAATGGATTCTCCACAGTACCTCAAAAACTGTAGGGGGCACCCTTGTGCCCCCCCTAAATCCGCGCTTGCTATAGCCTATGTGTTATTCTGATGTATAACCTATAATATTGTAAAGTTTCATTCAAATCCGTCCAGTAGTTTTTGCGTGAAAGAGAGACAAACATACTAACTTTCACATTTATAATATTAGTAAGATATTGATGTGAATATATTCCGAGGATGTGCTTTAGCAAACAAGTAAATTATAAAATTAAAAAATAAGTAATCTGATGTTATATTCATGTATTTGTAGAGGTTCATGAGGAAACGTTTTATCTCGTTATATGGACATGCGTAAAAGGTTTGTCGCGCCACATGACGATATATTTATCAACAAATACTTGAGTAATCAGCCTTGCAGGTATCTTTTGAGGTATTGATTGCATATATTGATATTTCATAGCTGATTCAAACCAGCTGTTGAAGCCATGCTCAATACACCCCCCTCCAACGTGACTGTTGCTAAGGAAATTGTGCAATTCTAGATTACTTATCAGATAAAGAAATCCATTATCAAATTTACTGGTGCAATTTAATTCCCAATAACAATAAAATTATTATTCAAATGTAACCCGAAGGTTCTTTTCTGCAACCCACAACCAAAATAATATTAAATAGTATCAGTTAAATAATCAATGAGAATTGAAATTATTAATTTCCATATATTTTCATTTCAGGAGTCTGACATAAAAAATAAATTAAAAAAAGGAAATACTGCACTTTGACGATTTTTTTTTTTTATGACTTATCTCTTCGTTCCGGTGCTACAAGCCATGGAAGTTGACCAACAGGATTATGAAGCTCACCATCATTAATTCATTTTATGGTGATCTATCATTACGTGTGGATGGTTATCTTTCTCCATTTTTTTTTTATATTTGGCCAAGAAGTAGCCAAATGTCCTTATCTGAACATTTTTTTACAGCTCAGCGTTGGTGCTATGTTATGTTATGTTGATTTTCATTTAAAAAATCGTTTTTTTTTTTATACAGCTTGATTTCTATGGACTACTATTTTAATTTTTTTCATTTGGACCCATTCGACATAGATATTACAAACTTGGTCACAGTTCGTTAAAAAAAACTCAGTCAATGAATTGACTCAAAGTAAAAATTTAGAAAAAAAAACGTTTTAGAGGAAAAAGCCCAATGTAAAACAACCATTTGCTATGTAAAAGTGACAGTGAAATGGAAAAATAAATGTGAAAGCTCACCAACAGTTTCTGATACTTATGTTCAGAGTTTAAACAAAGGCTGTTTTTTTTTTAACCCCAAAAGAAAAAGAAAATAAATTAAATTAAAACGGTCCACAGTGTTTCGATCAGTAGGAGCTAGCTGGACAAAATTGTTTTTCGGCATTTTGGCATTTCTTTCGACTAATTAAGTATTGTAATTATAAAAAAAATGTTTTCAATTAATTTTTATTTTATTTATTATTATAAAAGCGTTATAACATTTTGATATTTCAGAATAATAAAGCATAAAAAATTAATGTGATAAAATTGTATTATTATTAATGATTAAACTCACGTTGCCTCATTTTCTATTATTTAACCGCCTTTGAAGATATCTTCTCCCCATATAGAAATATAGAACAGTTGTTTATAAAATGAAAAAATAAGTTGGAAAATAGGCTATGTTTTTTTTTTAATTTTCGTTATTTTTAGTAAATTATTAACAATAAACATCAAATATGTATACAACTCGAACATTCTCTAGTTATTATACTTGAAAACCAGTATTTATGTATACAAAACTAAATAAAAGACTAGTTGTCCAATTTCATAACAGAACCTCAATGTATGTGTGCGTTTTGTTGAAGTATCGATCGTAGAAGAAAGCTCTGATGTAAACGATACCGTGTGAACGCGAAAACTCACTCGGTTTAACAATTCAACCATCATCAGTCATCGAATACTTTTAGCGGACTGACAACAAACTGCCCAGGGACCGCACGCTGTTTCGATTAGTAGGCTAGCTGGGCAAAATTCATGTTTAAAATTGTAAAAAATTTATTTGAATATTGGAAAAATTGTTCAAAAGCTAGAAATCTAATATTTGTTCATGCCTGGCACACTTCATCTCGTCAGTAATAGAATCTGAGGTAATGAATCCTAGAAATAGACTAAATCAGTTGTATTCAAAGCTTCATTTCAACCGCACAAAATCATAATGTTACTAATTTTATATAAATCAATTGCTGAATATCGATAATATATGTATTTATAGGTGCTATTATTTTCCAATTAAAAAAATCTTCTGATAATCAAAGTGCATTAATTTATTTATTTTTAAATGTATGAAGGATTTTCCTCATTTTGTATCTTCGAAGTGATAAGAATTACTTACATTCGGTTGTATATGGACTAAATTTTATATATTTCATAGCTGCATCTCTCCCATTAATAATAAGTTGCATTAAAGCATGCACACTCGAGTACAACATTGTTTTGTTTTTTAATTTTAGAATGCTTTTTTTTTTTAAGAATGGTAGAAACACACTTATTTTGTTATTTGATAGTTCTTTTCGACCAAATTACATTTTAGAAACCTTGCAGAGGACTCTAAATGGAAAATTAAAACATGATTGGCTAACTATTCCTCCTAAATTTCTGATAAATGACGGGAAAATCAAAGCAGCGCGCTGTGTTTCGATTAAGTACCAGGTAGGACCAATATCATGTTTAGAAATCTGAAATATGGTATTGGAATATACATAATAAACAATACTTCAAAACAGAGCAATCTAATATTCGTTTAAGTCTGAGACACAGCTTCATCACCACAGCTTGAGGGTTAGGGCCCAAAATAATCATAGCAATAGAATAAGTCAGGTGTATTCAAGGTATCATTTCTACCTCACAAATTATTGTTTAACTGCTTTTATCGAAGCAATCGTTGTTTTTCGAAATAAAAAAAATCTTCTGATAATCAAACTATATTAATTTTTTTTAAATTGTCGAAGAAGTTTTCCTCATTGTGAAACTTTGAAGTGATGAAAATGACTTTTACCCATTTGTATCCGGACTATTTATTCTATATTTAATTGCTACACCTTTCCTATGAATAATAAGACACATTTAAACATGCACACTCTAGTACAGCATCTTTTAGAGTACTTTATTTCGAGAAAGTATTATGTTGAAGAATAGATGAAACACCCAAAGGAAGAAAGAAACTCATCTCTTACAGTTTCTTTCGACCAAAATTAATTTTGAAAACATTACATAGGACTCTGATAGGAAAATAAAAATGGTTTTGGCAAGCAATTCTTCCAATTTATTATTTATTTGTTGTATCTTATATTATTAGCATTTAATATAATTCTTATTATAGCATTGTTGACCTAATAAAGTTCTAATAACAAATGTATACTGATACAGAAACAATATTGATTTTTAACTGATTAAAAAAAAAAAATTGTGTGGATTTGTTGAAATGATTCAGCTTTAGTTAATTTTTTTCAAAATTGGAATCTTAATTCTTAACGGCCTAATTTTTTTTAAAGAAAAGTTCTGTTGTTAGTATTTTTTTTTTATCCTACTCGACATAAAAACGCCAACAAAAGATTTATTTTTTCTAAGCATTATTTTTAGGAAATAATGTTCCACAACGTCGGTAATATCAACTAATAAAATAATTTAAAAAATAAAAAATACTTCATTTTAATAACACGTAAACATTTATATTAGAAATAAACTTTTTACAATCTTACGCTTCTAACCAAAACTTAAAGGAAGCAGAAGAAAAATAATAGAAGGAGATTGTGGCTTAATGCCAATTTCTAGGTCTACCTCTAGAAGTGGCCGATTCGAAGGAACTACTGGAGCGGTAAATGAAAGATATCTATCACTGGAATTGGAAATGGCAATGAAGAATCTCTCTCTATATGACAAAAAACATTTATTTTTAATAAAAATTATAAAAATCAAAAGTTAAACAATTATTCTCTTTTATTTTAATTTACAATAACTTGACATAAAAATATGTTATTGACAATAGCAGGAAAACTATTTATATATCGATACTTGCCGAATTACTGGGAGAACTCAATGAGAAGCGGTTGATATGGTGTGCGTGGATGATCTTGCGGGTGTAGTGGAGTGCCAAAGACCAGACTACTCAACAGAGAGGAAAGGCCGACAGGAGCCTAATAATGTTAAAGTCGGAAGCACAAGAATACTTCCATGTAAAATAGTCAAGGACCTTGGAATAACGTGTAGTAGAGGATTTAATTTAAGCACTCACTTAAATCATCGGTGAAAAAGGTTGGTCCTAGACTTGAAACATTAGTTGCTTTGGATGACCTTGTTAGGGTCTCAAGTACTCGACCACGTACTTATAAAGGAATGGTACAACGCATTCTAACATCTGCAGCGTTGTTAAAGAAACTCTCTCTAGCAGGAGCGCAGGATGCCGACAAGAGCGTCTCATGAGGCGTTCCGATACAATCCGATCGGGCCTTGTCAGATCTAACATAGGCACTTGCTATCTATTTTAGCTATTATATTCGCTTCCAAATTCTGATCTGCTTGGATCCACCTATCCTACGTCTACTGTTCGGTTCCGGGCTAATTATTATTTTAAGAATTCCCACGATCCTAAGCCCAACAACTGTACATGCCCATTTATACCTCCGCGGAGATATCGCTTCAATTTTATTAATTGCCCGTAACTTTGCGATTTCGCCATTGAAAAGGACGATTGAATTACTTATTTATTTGATCCTTCAAAAATAACCCACTCCATATTTGAAGTGGTACAGCTTCAATTACCACAATTGTGATATTGTCTGCTTACACATTCAGTATTCGCATATTATTGCACAATATATCTTCATAATGTCAGCAATTCATTAGAGATATTATTATTATTTAATTATTTTTTTAGTTACAATTGCGCCACTTTAACAAATACTGAAATTTGTACTTTTTTTTTTTTAGAATAATTTATTGATATTTACAACTGCAATTATATTACCATTTATATTATATTATAATATAATTATATTAAATATTAGGGTTATAAAGAATATTATGGGAAGCAAGTTGAGAGACTAGCGGATTCAAGTGTGTATGGAGCTTTAATCGAAGGATTGGTATCTAGTTTGGGCCGAATCAGCAACATATGGGATATTAAGATCATGATGGATGAGTTTGTTTGTGGCAAAATAAGGAGCATTGAGGATATTACGAAGGATTTTGGATTGTAAGGATTGGATACGAGATGAATTGGACGGTTTAGTAGAGCCCCAAAGCTCAACTCCGTATGTCGAAATAGGTCTGATAACTGTCATGTAAATGAGTCTTTTGTAATTAATTGGGAGCTTTGAACGTTTGTCCAGTAAATGTTGAAGTAGGCGAAAACGTCGAGCAGTTTCTTGTCTTTTCAGTCTTGTGTGAGGATATAAAGAATTTAAGGAATCATTTAAAGGAACATAATAATCACAACAGAACACGAAATATTCTTCTTTTATTATAATTCTAATATTAATATATTTGTTTTTTATCATGCTTAATATTATGATTGCTTTTGAAGACTAACTATTAAATGGCTGATGTTGTGGCTGGCAGTTGGCGGCTGCCTTTTGATGACTCAGTGACAACACTAGTTAATGACTGGTGGACAACAGCTGGCTGATGAGCAGTGAGCAGATGACTGCTAAATGAAAATACTTGACTTTTTTTTAATTCTACACCTCCGTTGTGGGAATCTTAAAAGAATAAGGTATTCCCAATTTTATACCAGGTAATCTTTTTACAGACATCAATGTTTTCTTCTCCAAATCAGGTTGAAAAGGCTTGGATTTGTTTAAATAACGTGACAAAGTGATGTTTATTTGGGTAGTGGAAAGATATTCTATAACCTCGTGGTAACCTTTCCAAGAAGCGGCGTAATTCAATGCCGTGAAGCCCCACTTGTCTTTCTTTTCTGCATTCAAAAGGGCTCGGCGGAGAAGTTTCACTATTTCTAAGTGACCTCTGCTGGCACTGTGGTGCAAAGCAGTCCTTCCAGTAACGTCTGGCTGGAGGCTTTCGACTCCAACTTGTAAGAGCAACGCGACCACTCTAGTGTGTCCCTCTTTTGAAGCTAATAGCAAAGGTGTTTCGTGATTAACATTCACAGATATACTTTGACTCAGATCTTGATCTTTCCGAAATAACTTGAGTATTATATCATAATGGCCATTGAGAGCGGCATAATGGATAGGTTGGTTGAGCAATGCATCCCTACTTCTTGGATTGGCTCCAAGCCTTCGAAGTATATCTATAATAACTGAGGAATTGTCTCTAGATGCAATGTGCAGTGGTGTCATTTGGTTGTGATCCGTAGCAACGACAACAGCACCAAATAATATAAGATCCTCGACAATCACGGATTGTGCTATTTCTGTTGATTGGGTGTTCCGTTCGCATGCCAGGTGAAGTGGCGTGCTACCGTTTATGTTCCTCTTATCAACGAATGTTTGAGCCAAAAGCTCCTTGTTTTTTTTATTTTTATCTAGTTGATGTTTAACAAACGTAAGTATCGATTTAACGATCTTCTGATATTTCTCTCTCGCTACAAAATGTAACGGTGTCATACTATCTATGTCAGTTGCAGCTCTATCTGCTCCTGCATTCAATAAGATGTTGACTATTTCAGCATTGTTTTTTATGGAAGCTAAATGCAGAGGAGTTTTGAGATCAACAGCCTTAGCTTCTTTATCGGCGCCAAGATTCAGTAACAACTTGACTATTTCCGGTGACCCGTTCATAGCTGCAAAGTGCAGTGGTGTATATCCATTATTGTCAGCTTGATCTATAGTAGCTGGTGGATTGGAAAGTAATATTTCTACGATTGCGACCTGACCAATCCTGCAGGCGATGTGTAACGGAGTCGTTCCGTTGATATCGGCCGAGTTTTTATCACAACCAGAATGGAGAAGCTGCTCAACGACTTCGACATGGCCCTCCTCACAAGCATAGTGCAATGGCGAATATCCCCGTTTGTCTTTGACATCTACTGCAGCTCCATATGATAACAACATTCCAACAATTTCAGTTAGACCGTAGTAGGAAGCAACGTGCAGTGCTGTTGCATTATGGCTTTCCAAGACTGTACGAACCTTTACATTACATTGTGCATCTAAAAACGACTGAAAAGTCTTCTCATACATTCTATTCGCTCCTGTATTTAAAATTAATTTGACAGATCTAGTACTCCTCGATATTACGGCTGAAGTAAGGGGAAGATTTCCATGGATATCTTTCTGAACTATATCTGCTCCGTGAGAGAGGAGGAGATCGATTCCTTCAGAAAATTGCATCCCAATCGCGTGATTAAGAATGATTGTTGGATAAGAGTCTAACCTGTCGACCTTTTCCAATAGAATCCTTACCATTTCTACTAATTTATTTGAAACTGCATCAAAAAGAATTTTAGATCCTAAGAAACTACCATCTTCCACTTTCGCTCCTTCACTAAGGAGTAACTTTATGATTTCTTTGGATAAAAGATTAAAAGCTAAGTCTAGAGGCGTTCGTCCTTCTTCATTCTTCATATTTGGATCAGCTTTCTTTGTCAATAGAAATTTAATTAGCTCAGTATCATTCCTCCTGATTGCTAAATGTAATGCTGTTTCATTATTACATCCTTTTCTATTGACGTCATCTCCCTTTTGTAACAAAGTCTTTATCACCTGAATATTTCCATTATTAGCTGCCCACTGGATAGGTGTGAAGCAGACATAATCTTCCATAAGGATGCTGGCGTTCTGGGAAAGGAGATAGTCAGTGACTCTAGCATAACCAATAGCAGCAGCTTCATGCAGCACTGTTTGGTCGAGGAGATTTCGGGAATCCACATTGGCTCCGTATTGCACTAAAACTTTCATTGCTTCCACTATTCCGTTTTCAGCCTTTGTTGGAGTATTGTCATCATCGGATGGTTCCTTATAATCAAAATAATAATTTGGTGTGAACAATTTCTTTAAATTTTCATGTTCGTTTCGAACCACGAAATGTAGAGGTGTTTTACCATTTTCTCCTTTACTGTTAACATCGGCACCGTGATCAAGGAGAATCTGAATAATTTTAATGTTTCCTCTAAACGCCGCAAAGTGTATGGCGGCATCACCATTGTTGTTTTTAATATCTAAAGAAGAATTTCTTGAAATTAGCAAATTTACATTAGTTTGATCGCTATTCATAGCTGCTATCATCAGTGGTGTCATTCCGTCATTTCTCTGAGTATTAACATTAGCTCCGTGATCAAGAAGAGTTTTGGTTATATCTGAGTTCCTTTGAACTACAGCTATATACAACGGAGTATCGCCCTGCCAGTTTTTTATATCAATATTTGCACCGACATTAGCGCCGTGGTCAGCAAGTGTCTGTGCAATTTCCATTTTGTCTTTATAAAGCGCTAGGTGTATTGGAGTGTCATCGGTATCTGATGTTATGTTCACACTTGCATTTTTGGACAATAATAATTTCACAATAGATTCGTAGCCTTGTAAAGAAGCAATATGCAAAGGTGTAAGTCCTTTGTATCCTTTTATATTAACATCTTTTGTGACATTGAGAAGAACACTGAACACATTTAGAATACCATTGATTGCACTATTATGTATTGGAATGTCATTGTTATCGTCTCTCATGTTAGCGTTTGCATTTTTGGACAATAAAAACTTCACAATAGATTCGTGCCCGTGCAAAGCAGCAAGGTGTAGTGGTGTTTGACCATTAGCACCTTTAATATTTACATCTTTAGTGACCTTGAAAATAATCTCCAGCACTTTGAGATTCCCACTAATCGCTGCCTTATGAATTGGAGTTTCATTGATATCGTCTCTCATTGTTGTGTTAGCATTTTTGGACAATAACAAGCTTGCGGTAGATTCATAGCCATATCTGGCAGCAATATGTAATGGGGTTTGATCTTCAGATCCTCTGACATCAACATCAGTACCGTGATCGAGAAGTATTTTAACAATGTTTGGGTAATCTTCCAATACTGCTAGATGTATTGGACGGTTGTTTGAATTGTCTGTTATGTTTACACTTGCATTTTTAGACAACAAAAAATTTACGATTGGTTCGTAACCCTTCATTGCAGCGATGTGTAAAGGTGTAAGGCCATCAGATCCTTTAATATTAATCTTAGCACCATGATTCAGAAGTATCTTAGCAATATTTAAATTTCCAATGTATACTGCCCTATGTAACGGAGCATCATTGCTGTCATCTCTCATGTTTACGTTTGCATTTTTGGATAACATTAATCTTAACAAAGATTCATTCTCCATCAATATCACCAGGTGTAAAGGAGTTCCAATGCTAGATCCACTAATATTAATATCTGCTCCATGGTCGAGAAGAACTTTAACTATTTCATCTTGAAATCCAGAAGTAGCTAAATATAATGGGGTGTTACCACTGTTATCTCTAATATTTACACTAGCATTTTTCGACAATAATAAATTCACGACAGATTCTTCAATATTTTCAACTGCTAAGTGTAAAGGTGTATAACCAAAACGGCCTTTGAGATTAACATCAGCACCGTGGTTGATAAGTATTTTAAAAATGTCCAATTTTTCATAGGAAAGTGCTAAATGTATTGGAGTGTCATTATAATTGTCTCTTATGTTTACAGTTGCATTTTTAGACAATAACCAATACACGATAGATTCGTATCCCTGCTTTACAGCCAGGTGTAAAGGTGTATTACCATTTGATCCCTTAATATCGACATCATTGATACGGTCAAGAAGTATTTTAGCGATGTTGGGTTGTTTATTATAAAGTGCTGCATGTACTGCAGTGTCATTTTTATCGTTTCTTATGTTTACACTTGCATTTTTGGACAATAAGAAATTCACTATAGATTCATAACCCTCCTCAGCAGATATGTGTAAAGGTGTATTACCATTCGATCCTTTAATATTGACGTCAGTGGTGTGTTCAAGAAGTATTTTAGCTATGTTGGGTTGTTTATTATAAAGTGCTGCATGTACTGCAGTGTCATTTTTATCGTTTCTTATGTTTACACTTGCATTTTTGGACAATAAGAAATTCACTATAGATTCATAACCCTCCTCAGCAGATATGTGTAAAGGTGTATTACCATTTGATCCCTTAATATTGACGTCAGGGATGAGTTCAAGAAGTATTTTAGCTATGTTGGGTTGTTTATTATAAAGTGCTGCATGTATTGCAGTGTCATTTTTATCGTTTCTTATATTTACACTTGCATTTTTGGACAATAAGAAATTCACTATAGGTTCGTGGCCTTCCTCAGCAGCGACATGTAGAGGTGTATCACCTCCTTTTCCTTGCATATTGACATTGCTGCAGTTCTCAAGAAGTTCTTTAATCACGGCAAGGCTACCATTCCTTACAACAATGAGTACTAATTCAATTTCAAATTCAGAGTTCGTTGTAGGTCTGACGTCATGCGCTACCTGTTTTAGTGTAGAAGCTGATAGTTCTTCATTGGCCTGAAAAATATAAATATTAAATAAAAATAAACAATGGGTTTGTAATTATTTCATAAATATCATAAGAATATATGAATTACAGTATATAATATTATTGTATAAATCTGTATTTGTTTGAATTTCTAAACAAGCAGGTCTAAAACACAGAACTATGTGATTCTTTTTGGTGTATGGTGTACTTGAAAAATCAGTTTCATGTCCTTTTAAAAATGTAAATACAAAAAAAAATGTTTGTACATTTTATACCTTGTAACGAGTTTCTTTTTTTTTGTCGCTAAGTTCGTCCGTCATGTGTCTCTACATATGTGAGCTCCCTCTACTGTGGGCGTTCGTTACGTGCGAATGCACATCAGTGATTTATATGGCCAAGTAATTGCCAAATTTTATTTAATCAATTTGGACCTTGGACCGAAAACACATAACCTGGTCACAACCTTTGTGTGCTTTTGTCAATCCTACCCTCCACGGCTGAATGGTTTTTGTGTACTAGAACGCAATGGACATGATGATGCAGTTGGCCGCAGTCGACCATTCTTAAAAGTTCAATAAGTAAGAATACTCTAACAGATTATTAAGCACTGAGTTACCATGACGAAAATCCTGGTTCAAATCCCGCTGCTGGCGAGAATGTTATTTAGTCTGTAACCAGTTGGAGAAGGATCATATGAGGCTTACCCATCTTCTATAAGGGGGGAGGGGGAATCTGGCGGTTGAGCGTCGTCTAGGAGTACAGCATCTACTATGTAAGGAACCCCATGACTCGTTCACGGGTTGTAGTGGAACGTTTTTTTTTCAATAGTTAAAAAAAACTGTTGTAAATAGTGCTCTATATAAAACTGCGTGTTTGTAGGTTATAAGATTTATAACTAATTTTGGTTTTGTTGTATATTGAAAATGATTAAAAAAGGCATTGGCATTAGAGAGGGGGGGCTGAGGCATTGTGGGAAGTGAGTCTTGTTACGAGTTATAGCCTAGCCAGTCTTAAATGTTTATATTTGTGTATTTCCAATTGATTCAGTATTGTCTAAAAACCGTAAAAAGTCGTATTTATTTCATAAGTTTAACTTTTTTGTTAATTTTTCAATTGTTAATAGTGAATGAAATCCTTCTATACTCCCTAAAAATACTAAAGTTAGCCGATAACATTTATTTACTTCCATAGCTGTTAACGTAGATAGCACCACTTTGATAACTTCTAAGGCAGTTTTTTTTAGGTTTAAAAACACATTTAATCGATATTTTTGTGCAAAATCGCAAATTTTAATTGTTTTGTTAATTTTTCAATTGTTAATTGTGAATGAAATCCTTCTATATTCCCGAAAAATATCAAAATAAGCCGATAACGTTTATTTAGTTCCATAACTGTTCGATAACGTAGATAGTGCCACTTCGATCGAACGCCTAAGAGAGTTTTAAGGTTTAAAACCATATTTAATTGATTATAATGCAATTGGGAAAACCACAATGCAAAGCCTTATGTTTCAAATCCAGTAATACACCCACTCACCAGTCGACGTTTCGCCTATTCAGGCATTATCAAGACACAAAAACAAAAAAAAAAAAGGTTATGTGAATCACATCTCGAAGAAAAAGGTGCAAAATATCCCAACGATCAACAGCCCAAACAGGCTCCAAACATCAGACAGCACCCCACCACCAAGACGTTCAACATACAACTGAAAAGAAGGTAATTAATAACGTCGACTGGTAAGTGGGTGTATTACTTACTGGATTTGAAACATAAGGCTTTGCATTGTAATGGCCCTTCTCCCTGAATATATTAAATGGGCTCAAAAGATTCGTGGACCGAAAAGTAGGAGAAGAAATAAGCCAGTTACAAAAAATAAAGGACCCAAAATAAAATATATTTTCAAAAATTATACCTATATATACATACACATGCAAATAATATTCATACATCAAATACTTATATAATGCCTGATACAGGCCTGATACAATATGTCTGGAGAGAGAGGTAGTATGGCACTTCCTGGCTGAGGGCAGAGACGAGATTGAGGGAGTTAAGAGAAAACTGTTGTGAGCCAATTTACCCCCTCTCTCCTCCTCTGACTTCGTCCAACCAATGAAATTTTGATTATTAATCAATAATCGCAGATCCAACATTAAAAACATCGTAGGTCAACAACAAAATTCAACAACATGCGAACTTTTCAGTAATGCGAGCAAAAGTACAAGTTTCGGTTAAGTCCCTAAGCCTTACTATAAAAAATAAGTGATGGTGTTTTCCCTGCCATACCTTAAAGGATGTGCTGCAGGTAAAGAACCAGGTTGTCTTGACCCAAATAAAAGAGAGTTGCCAGAAGAGTTCTGTGAAACTGGCATCTCATATGCTGAACCGTCAAGACAACAGCACTATTCTATTTCTTGAGTACGCAGGTAAAATTTTCGATCCTGCGATTGTACGTCAGAATATCCAGCGATCAGACGCTGTTGTTTTAGCAAGCAAAAGTAAACTCGCACCAACATACAAATCTGTTGATTATAGCGAATACCTGGAAGGTAACAGCTGTTTTCAAAGACAGCTTGAGCAAGTGAGGGATGGAGTCACTGTAGGCATAATTCAGCTACTCTTAGCTGTAGAAATTGTTAACAGAGAATTCACTGAGGCAGCAATGATGACTGTGTGGGCCACTGTGAATAGTGTTGACGCAGAAAGATTTTTTAGTCGCAATAATCTTGCAGTGACAGATCGTAGAACAAATATGACACACTCTACTGTAGAAACATGTGCCGTGTTGTAATCCTACTATAATATTATAAATGCGAAAGTTTGTATGTTTGTCTCTCTTTCACGCAAAAACTACAGAACGGATTTATATGAAACTTTACAGTGATCAGAATAACACATTGGCTTCAGCGAGGTTTTATAGGGGGGTACGGGGGCACATGCCCCCAAGACAGTTTTTTAGGTACTGTGGAGAATCCATTATAGCACTTAATTAAAGGCAAATCACATGATACTAGTTGTTAAAATAACAGAAAGAACATGAGTGAAATTATTGTTATGATATCCAACTAATCCTACTAATATTATAAATGCTAAAGTTTGTATGTTTGTCTCTCTTTCACGCAAAAACTACTCAACGGATTTGGATGAAACTTTACATTAATATAGTTTATACATCAGAATAACGCATAGGCTACGGCAAGGGCGGATTTAGGGGGAAAATCAGAAACTTAGCATCTTGAAATTAGCAGATAGGTTCTTTGTATAATTCAAGAAAGAAATTCCACCCCCCCCCCAAGGGTTTTCCCCTTAAAATAACAAGGTCTGGGGTTAGGTACATGGTAGAAACTACACTGTTTCCTCGACAACGGGTGTGCAGGGAGGTATTTTGACCTAGATCAAGCTCTAACTCTCAGATTTTTCTGTTATTAACAGGAACTTTATAGAGGCTGAGTGAGCCCTAGGAGGGTTCTAGATCCCATACGAACCATCCCTGCCTTCTATGATATTAAATAAAAGTCATCCTAACACCTTCATCTCCACTTATGCTGATGACACATGTGTGTTATCAGTTAATAACGACCCATATATTGCATCCCAATCCCTTCAATCACACTTATCAAGCCTAGAAGAATGGTGTCGCAATTGGAGTATTAAAATCAATTCCAGCAAGTCCTATATGGACTTATGGCATTGGTATCTATCGCTTTAATTCGCGAAAATATCGTTAATGCTATTAATCACTGTCTCTACTCATGAGGTATAATTAATGTTGAAATAAGAGAGTTTATCTAATTATTGAATTTTTCATCTTCGAAAAAAAACCTGCATTCCAGTCAATTTATTTTTTTTCTTTTATAAAACAAGACGTTTCGGCAAATCTAATGCCATTTTCAATATTAAAATACATCAACAATACTAAAAATTAACTTTTAAAAAAAGTTATAAGTCAAAAATCTGCAAAAAAAATAACAAAAACATAAATACGTTATACAATCCAAAAAAAAAAAACTTGTCCCAAAACAGTTAGCAAAAACAAGCTTAGATACCTCATAAAGAAATATTTAAAAATTATTTTTTTCCCTCATTTTCCTGGAAATTCACTATTCTCCCATGGTCAATTGTCCACTACTGGCTTCAACTTTGATACGTAAGGTAATGTGAGTTATTATGATTTTAAAATAAAAAAAAAAAATAAAAAAAAATATAAAAAATAAAAATAATTTAATACATAAAGATTTTTAAATAGCAGTAAGGTACAAATAATATAATCATAATAACTCACATTACCTTACATATCAAAGTTGAAGCCAGTAGTGGACAATTGACCATGGCAGGATAGTGAATCCCCAGGAAAATGAAATAAATAATTTTTAAATATTTCTTTATTGAGGTATCTATGCTTGGTTTTGCTAACTGTTTTTGTGACAAGTCTTTTTGTTTTTGGATTGTATAACGTATTTATGATTGTTGTTGTTATTTTTTTTTGCAGATTTTTGACTTATAACTTTTTTTAAAAGTTAATTTTTAGTATTGTTGATGTATTTTAATATTGAAAATGGCATTAGATTTGCCGAAACGTCTTCTTTTATAAAAGAAAAAAATAAATTGACTGGAATGCAGGTTTTTTTTCGAAGATGAAATTTACATAGAAATTGAGTCCAGTTTATTAGATAAGAATTCTAATTATTGAGTGATTAATTTATATTTAGTTTTTACCAAAGGATTTAGAGATGTGCTTGAGTTCTTAAAAAAAAAAAAGACGCATAAAAATTTAGCTAAAAACTAATTAATTTCATACAAGTTTATGTTAATTTCCTTTTTTAATTATTTAACAACCGATAATTATTTACATTTTTCTTGTATATACTTATTAAGCTGTATGTTTATTAAAAGAGTAAAAGGAAAAATCATTTGGAACAAATACGAAAACAAAACTATAACGAATAGAATTACTTTAATGTTTTGAGAAATTTGGATTAATAATTAATTTTATTTTAAAAAAATTAAAATATGTTGTTTCAGACGTATGGTTACTCAATATACATATAAATATGTAAAAGTTGGGTGTCAAACACAAATTCGGCGCCTATATGGTAATTCATTCGAATCAATCACAGAGTGGTTTAAATTATTTAAAAAATCTTAAAGGACTGTCTTTAATATACACTTACCGATGAAGCTAGCTGATGCAGAGAGATGAGAAAAATACAGAGACGAGAGAGTGACATAAGGAGAATCTAGAAGACTGGAGATTGTTCAGGAGTACACTGCTCAGTCCAGTCCTCGAACGTCAAGGACGACAAGGCTGCAAACCTTTTTTTTTTCATCATGCATGACTAAAACAGCGCCAAGATAAACTACCATCCTTGAGCAAAATTAATCATACTCTGAAAATAGAAATTTATTTAATGACTACATTATTTGTGTTTTTAGTAATTTCGAAATGTATCTTGGCAGCAATTTTCCTGGTTTCTTCTTATTTGTTAAGCTGAATTCGTGATTATACTACAACTCAGAAATTGGTAGTGATTATCTCCTTCATTTATAGTTTAGGTTTATAACCAGGAAGTTATGGCATTGAATTGAGTAGAATAAAAGAAGATCTTTGTAAATCTTATTCATTTAATTATTCATTTATTTTCCATCTTCAACTTTAAGTCTCTGTGTTTTTAACTTAACTCGTATGCCATCTTGGGTGTGTGTGTGGTGTCCATGACAACGACAAGGGAATTGTGTTGACTGTATACAAGCATTTTTTACTAAGTATTTAATTATTGTAGAATAACAATATACAATACATTACAATGCTAATTATAATAGAATAATATTTAATAATTTTAGAATAAAAATAACATAATTTTAGTATATTCTGTGAATCCTTGATTTATCCTACTAATATTATAAATGTGAAAGTTTGTATGTTTGTCTCTCTTTCACGCATTAACTACTGAACGGAATTGGATGAAACTTTACAGTAATATAGGTTATACATCAGAATAACACATAGGCTATAGCAAGCGCGGATTTAGGGGGGGGGGCGCACGGGTGCACGTGCCACCCCCCTCCCCCTCCCCGACAGTTCTTTAGATACTATGGAGAATCCATTATAGGACACAATTAAAAGCAAATCACATGATAATACATAGTTGTTAAAATAACAGAAAGAACATAAGTGAAACTATTTATTTTGATATCCTACTAATCTTACTAATATTATAAATGTGAACGTTTTTTTGTTTGTCTCTCTTTCAAACATAAACTACTGAACGGATTTGGATGAAACTTTACAGTGTGGAGAATCCATTATAGTTAATTCCATTATACATAATTAAAGGCAAATCACATGATAATAGTGGTTAAAATTATTAAGGTTTCAAATAATATATACAACACATACTATTACAATCTTTATTAACTTAACTAACTTATATGATAACAGCAACATAAACTTCTCTCTTGGCTTTTCATGCCCTTGCTTATATTACAAAGAGGTAAGCTCAAATAGTCTCCTTAACAATTCTCTGGCTATTTGAGTGTTACAAACCAATTTACAGAAAAATTACAAAATAATACATCAAAGCAATATTTAAAGAAGCACACAAATAATAAAATCTAAATGAAGTAGTGCTTGTCCGAAGTAAAATGCAAAAATTAACAAAAATAATTATATTAAACCTAGAGTACATTCGACTAAATGACCCTTAATTTATCTCTCAATTCGATAAACCTCACCTTACCTAATGATTTTGTGAAAATATCAGCTACATTATCCGCACTGGAAACCTTATTCACGCTAATTTCTCCTTTGCTAATTAAATCAGAAATAAAATCAACTGCTACTCGAATGTGTTTTGATTTTTTAGTAAATGAGCCATTTTTAGCTATACCTATTGTTCCAGAATTATCCTCAAAAATGGTTGCAACATCGAACTGAATGCCCAAGTCCTTTAACACATCCATTACAAATAGAACATCATCAACACAATCAGCCAAAGCATAATATTCTGCAAAGGTAGATGATCGAGACACACATCTTTGTTTTACTGATCTCCATATGACAGGACAACCTTTCACATAAATAACAAATCCAGTGGTTGATTTTGAATCAGTCACATCTACTGCCCAATCGGCATCAACAAAAGCATTTATCCACGGCGAATCTGACTTAGTAAACACTAATTTCAACGATCGTGAGTGATAAAGATAAACCAATATTCTTAAAGCATACTTATAGATTTGTGGAGTACAGTAATGTTGAAAGCGACTTAGATATCCTACAGAATAAGAAATATCCGGACGAGTAAATGTAGCAATATACAATAAGCTACCAATCAATGATCTATAATTAGTATTGTCATTCTTCTCCAGTTTTTCTATTCTCAAGTTGTATTCCATGGGCGTATGATTAATATTTGAGTCCAAAATTCCATGTTCCTCCGCTAATTTTTTAATATGTTTTTCTTGAGACACTGTCATAACCGTATTTTCATATTCAATGTCGATACCCAAATATATAGTTAGTTTACCCAGATCTTTCATTTCAAAACGTGATTTTAGTTGATTCTTTAATTCTTGTAACATTTCTTCATCAAGGGAACAGAGCAATAGATCATCCACAAACAATACACATATGACAGACACCATCATCTCGAATATACAGACAATTATCTACTGAACTTCTTCTGAATCCTAAAGATCGAATAAATTTATCAAAACATTCATACCAGTTTCTAGGAGCCTCTTTCAGTCCATACAATGATTTCAGCAAATGTAAAACTCTTCCATCTCCTCTGTCAAATCCTTCAGGTTGCTTAACATAAACTTCTGTCCTGATTTCGCTATTAAGAAAGGCAGTTTTCACATCCATTTGGTGAATGTGATACCCTCTCTGGACACTAACTGCCAGCACTGTCCGCATAGTTCCTATTTGAGTAACAGGTGCATAAATTTCCTCAATGAAGTCATCAGTTTGCTGAAAACCACGAACCACCAGCCTTGCACGATAAGTTCCATTTGATTTTCGTTTAAAGATCCATTTCAAATCAAGTATTTTCTTGTTTTCTGGCTTTTCAATCAATTCCCATGTATTCGACTTTTCAATAGAACATATTTCCTCATTCATGGCTAATAGCCATCTTTCTTGCTCATCTGACTTTATAGCTTCCTCAAAATTCATTGGTGAGTTAACATTACATTGATGAGCACTCATCACATAATCATTGTATTTCATGGGCATATTCCTTTGACGCTGAGGTCTGCCTGTGCTAGACATTTCCTCTGCAGGTTTGGCATGTAATGGTACCTTATTTTCCCTCAGCTCGTTACCACATCGTTCATGATTTTCTTTTAATTCGTCACCACTTTCTCCATTGCTATCTAAAATGTGTATGCAATTATTAAGATCATCAATAAATTTAACATCCCTAGAGATTACAATTTCTTTTTCATTAACTAAAATACGGTAACCATCTTCAGTGTATCCTACCAACTTGCCTTTTTTTCCTTTACTATCTTGAGTTGACCTATGACAATCAGGAATTTTAAAGTAAAGAGTACTTCCATAAGGCTTCATATTCCCTACATTTGGCCTTCTGCCAGTGAAAATTTCTAAAGGAGTTAATTTTTCAAAAGTAGAACTGTGAACCAAGCGATTCCCAATGTCGCAAGAGGTCATGACAATTTCCGGCCAAAATTTTTTATCCAAGCCTGATTCACGACGAAGGCACCTAGCACGTTTCATGATTGTCCTATTGTACCGTTCAGCGACCCCATTCAACTCATGACAATAAGGTGGACTCGGTCTAATTTTAAAGCCCTTCTGTAGAGCATAATTCTGAAACTCTTGATTTAAATATTCAGTTCCAGAATCACAACGAAATTCACAAATAAGGTTTCCAGTACTAGCTTCAACAAAATTTACATAAGCTTTGAAACATTTTATAACATCTGACTTTAATTTTATAATATAAACCATTGCTAATCTCGAATAGTCATTTATAAAGGTAACAAAGTATTTTTGACCCTTGTAACCTTCAGTGTCCATTATCTTAACATCTGAGTGTATAATTTGTCCAACATACTCAGATCGGTACCTATCGTTTTTGAATGGCAGTCTAGTCATTTTAGATTCAATACAATATTCACACTCTAAATGATCACTTTCCAACTCTGGCAACCCATTAACAATTTTATACTTTGACATGAAGCTCAAGTCTTTAAAATTACAATGACCTAAAATTTTGTGCCATTTTTCTTTCTTAGTACAATTCAAACTTACATAATTTGTGGAAATATAATTTGAAAAATGTTTATCAACTTGACATTCTACTGGATACAAACGTTTAACCTTTTTTGAAAAGAATATCATATTTTCATGACCATTAAATACTTCAACATAATCATTGTGCATAAAAATGGAATGTCCCCTATCTGTTAAAGTGGAACATGATAACAAATTTCTGTTCATGCCCTGCACATAATAAACATCTTTGACATTAACCCTCTTACCATTAAAATTACATAAAATATTACCTTGTTTAGTAGCAAGAACAAAATTATTATTTGCCACTTTAACTTTTATTGGTTCTTTTAAATCTACAAAAGAATAAAAGTAATCCTCAGAATTAACAATGTGATCTGTACAACCCGAATCAAGAATCCACATCATTTTAATTGACTTATCTTTATCAATTAAATTAAAATTTACCTCAGTTGATAAACTGCATGCCTCGATATCATCTGCTATGTCCCTGCCTTCTGCAACATTAATTTGCTGGTCCTGAGCTTGATAATCTAGACCCTGTCTTGAATATTCACCAACTGGACCTCTGTAGTTTCCAGTATACTGACCACCCTGTCTGTGATAGCCTCCTCTGAAATTGCAGAACCTTTTAATGTGACCAGCTCGGCCACAACCATAACACATTCTTCTTGGTTCATTTCCGTCATCATGCTCAAGTTTAACTTTAGCCTTAAATGCACAAGAAAGTTCTTCTGCACAGTCTTTTTCTTTTAAATGAGTGTCCATCTGGTATTTGAGAATTAATTTGTCTCGGATGTAATCTGTAGTCCTCTGAGATTCTGGTAGAAGATCAATCATGTCAACAATATGCCTACAAGAAGCTGGAAGGCTCATTATTAAGTAACTTAATTTTCGTTTTCGACCGACATCTCCTCCTGCCACCTTCAATTCATTTATCTTCCTTTCAAAATTTTCAAAAAATATTTCAGGGTTGTCGCCCTCTTTAAGTTTTAAGTTATGCAATTGCTGCTCAACAATTAACTGTTTGGTTTCTGATTTTTTTATAAACAAGGAATCCAACTTGTCAATTACCTGCTTTGGGGTCTCACAGTCCACTATATAATCTGAGGGCACTGATACAGAAAAATAAAACATCAATTGGTTGACCATATCATCCCAATCATGTTCTTTGGTGTCTTTGGGCTTTTCTCCTTGCTCCAAAGGCAGAGCACATTTTTTGTACTTGGCCAGCAAAATAAATTTTTTTCGCCACTGGTCATACTTAACCTCCTTTGTAAGTCTCTTAACTAACGTCAACTATCCCTCTGCCATTTTTCTCGTTTCACAGAAATTCCTGAATCAATCAATAATCCACACTCTGCTACCATATTAAGGTTTCAAATCATATATGCAACACATACTATTACAATCTTTATTAACTTAACTAACTTATATGATAACAGCAACATAAACTTCTCTCTTGGCTTTTCATGCCCTTGCTTATATTACAAAGAGGTAAGCTCAAATAGTCTCCTTAACAATTCGATGGATTTCTAGGTTTTGAACAATCGTTTACAATATTCCAATACATTTTTTATAGAATTTCGTCCAGCTAGCTCTTAATAATCGAAACACTGTGAGTTGTGAGGAAACCACAAAAAGCTTATTGCTTTTAATATGCCTAATTTATATTTCATGATAAAACTCAATCGCAAAATATTAAAACAATTCAAACAGTTGCTAGGAAATCATACGAAATAAGATTTTAAAAAATTGCATTACTTCAGTAAATGTCCGAAACCTCTATAATATATGAAGCAATTTTTCAAGAAAATTCAAGAAGAACAAGGAAGGATTCGAGATCTCGCGGAACAACCTATGTTCAGGTAATTCCTTTAATTTAATTACTTTTAAGCTGATTTTTTTTATGAATATTCTTTCTATCAATAGAATTTCAACGCATAAAAAGATCATTTAGCCTTATGTATTCTTTTTATGTTAACTTATAATCATAAACTTCAGGAATTGGGTATGAAGAAATGGTTGTACTATTGAAGGAAATGGTATAACTTTATTATGCTGTACTCAATTGATAAGGACATGGTCGAGCAATGTTGAAAATTGGCGAGGGGGGATCAGTAAATAAAATTTACAACAATATTCAAAAATTTGTTATTGCATCATTTGAAGAATATATATGGTCTTTTGTTGTTTTTGCCAAAAACAACGGTTTTAGCATGTTTTAAGGTGATAACGTCAATATGCAAGTGATAAAAATAGGAGCTGTTGCATTTAAGGCCTGGCGCGCTTCGCTTGCCTCTAAGCCTAAGCCTAAGCCTAAAATTGGAAAAGAGTTTTAATATGTTATAAAAAAAACAAGCCATAGCCAAAAATTAAACATAAGTGACTAACCTTAATTTTCATTATCTTCACTGCTACTGCATTCTTCATCTGTGTCCCTCACTTCATCGGGAACTCTTCTCGCACCACTTTTGGGTCGTACAAGTACAAAAAAAACACCTAACCTAACCAAACCACCAAAAAAACACCTAACCTAACCAAACCACCAAAAAAACACCTAGCCACCCCTAATAAAAAAAAGACCTAACGTAATCTAACTGTTATGTCCTTATTTAAATAATAAGTACTGACGTAATGGTATTGAAAATAATATCAGCGCACAAATAATGTTAACACTTCGTATATTCATATAGAACTGTAAAAACAAACTTTGGTAGGTTACAATCATATGTTAAGAGATCGATTCTCCTTTACTACGGGCATAATCGATATATAACAATCTCCCGCACTATTTAAAGTATTTAAATAAATTTGAATTCGTGAATAATGAATTAAGATTGTGCTCATTTGGTGGATCTCCTTTCTGTTGAGGTAGCATAATGATGCTTGGATGCGAGAGGTCAAAAGTTGTTTTCTTCTTAGGTATGGATACCTTATATGATTGGTTAATATGTCTTTTAAGACGATAGCCATCGTCGTAGTGCCGCTTCCCGAGTTTCTTGATTATTGTACCCAATTTCCATGTTGGCTTGTTTGAAGATGTATACCATCTAGACTGAATTCGGTCTCCCACGTTTAGTTGAC
The DNA here is from genome assembly GCA_037127475.1 of Arma custos. Taxonomy (NCBI): domain Eukaryota; kingdom Metazoa; phylum Arthropoda; class Insecta; order Hemiptera; family Pentatomidae; genus Arma; species Arma custos. Next base: position 108,196,758 of record CM073762.1, on the reverse strand, counting down.
GTGCGTTGGGGGTGGTTTCCAGGGAAGTTGTATGTTTTGGTGGCTTCAATAGATCTAATTTGATTCTTATTTACCTCCCTAGGTATAATTCTGATGGAGTTTTACCGCTTGCTAAGGGTGTTGATCTATATCGCATCAGAATTTCTTGTATTTTCCTGTGAAGAGGTAATGATGAAGTAGTCATCGCCTTCAATTTATTTTTCAGTGTATGGACATTTCGTTCCGCAATTCCGTTTGTGGCTGGATGGCCGGGGGCTATAAACTTCTGGAAAATCCCATGTTCTAAAGTCTGAAAACGTTGCACTCTTAAATATTGTTGCATTGTCCGAAACAATTACTTTCGGTAAACCGTTTGTGGAAAGGATATCTTGGACATATTTAATGGTAGAGTCCATTGAAGGGGGGCTTTTTGAAAGCGGATTTCCAGCCATCTGGACTTTGCATCCACTAAGATTAGGAAATAATGGTCTTGGAATGGTCCGGCATAGTCTATGTGTACCCTTTCAAAATTCTCTGCTGGTTCTTCCCATTGGTGAATCGGTGCTTTAGAAGTGTTCTTCCTTATTTGAGCGCACTCTTGGCATGATTTGACAAGATGTTCTATAGCTTTATCAATGTTTTTCCAATAAAAATATTGCCTGGCTAATTGTTTCATCTTGACAATTCCTATGTGAGTATGGTGGAGTTCTTTGAGGACTGCAGCTTGCAATGAAGTTGGTATGACGATTCTCTGATCCTTGCATATAACCCCGTTTTGAAGATGGTAAATAGCGTCGCAATTGTCACCGTTTAAAAGTTCTAATTTTAGTTTTGAAAGCAGCTGATCACGTGCGGTTTCGTCGGCAAGAGTTACATAGTTTAGAGACAAATTTGATATTTGGTATATTGTTTCATTTGAAATTAAAGAGACCTCTTCTTCTATGTATTTATCCTCTTGGGAAATGTCATCTTCAATTGAGGCTCTTGAAAGGAAATCTGCATTTAAATTCTCTTCTGCCTTTCTATGACGAATTTGATAATCAAAATTAGTGACCCAAGATGCATAACATAGAAGTCTGGAGGAAGTCATGGCTGATAATTTTGTGTTTTCATGGAGTATGTGGGCTAGTGGACGGTTGTCTGTAAAGAGCGTGGACCTGTTGTTTTAAGGTGATAACTTTAATATGCATGTGATAAAAATGGGGGCTTAAAAAAATTAAAATTTATTAATTAAATTAAAATTCATTAAAAATTAAAATAAAAAAAACACCTAACTACCCCTAATGAAAGAAGACCTAACCTAACCAAACCACAAAAATACCACCTAACCACCAAAAAAACCACTACTAACCCTCGGAAGGGAATTCAGATTCCACAGACGCACTTTTTTTCCACAGAATTTTTTGAATGAAAAATGCTATGGAATGTTTATTCTATCACCTAGATACGGCAAATTTAAACACTGTTACCGGATAACAAAAAATAACATTGTTACAGTTAAAACTTACTTCGATGCGACGATCTGTGGAACTGACCCCCTTGCTTTTTATCCTTAATCTCCTTGAGGATTGAATCAGGCTCGGGGATATCCTTGCTAAAAAGAAGCTGCACTGCCTCATTTACATCGTACTGCATGTATTCATTACATTTAGCATTGACTATTCTTACTTGGTTTTAAAGTTAGAGTGACATACTTCTCGTTCTTCTTCCAATAAAGCCATCTCCAGTGCTATTCACTACCTTCTATAATTTGGAATTAAATTTCTATAATAATGATTTACTTACTTTTACATTAATTACGTACATAAATGAGAATATATAAATGCCCATTTGAGTATATAAAAGTACATCTTATCTCTATATTTAGGTTATGCAAGAAATTTTCGACATCGAAAAGAGCATTGAACTCCTGAGGAAGGCGATAATGGACAAGTCGAATCCAATGAAAGTGGCCCAGACTCGGTTGGGAGCTCGATCCCACAGAAAAGAAATCGAATTGTGTAAAGATGAAGCACAGTCGAGGTAAGAGGGATCCGTTTAGTATACAATAATGGATTTGTTATTAAGTTTCCGCGTCTATATTATGTTTTTCCTACTTCTTCTGTTTCGTATCCTCAGGTTGGTGCGTGAAGTGACTGATTTGCAGGAGACTGTGGAACATCTTCACAGAAAGCTGCAAGAAGCCGAGGCCCAACATCAACAGTTGTTGATCTCCAGTCGAACTTGGAGGCCGATCTGCACATGAAGGTGAACTCTCTCTTCATCGACAGGGAAAAGTGCCTAGGGATGCGGAGGTCCTTTCCTATCACTGCCAATATCACTTATTAAATGGTCGGTTAAAAAGGCCATCAGTGAAGCTTATAATCAAAATAAAAATGTATATGCATTTGATTATATACTCGTACATAGTATACTCACGTATGGAATGTGCTAATAAATATACGGTCCTTTCGAAGGGGTACTTAGAAAGGGAAAAAAAAATGCATTTGATTATGATCTATTCTTTATTGAAACCTTTCTCAAATGTAAAATAACTTAATGGTACATTACTTTTCCTGGTAAAGGAGGTATACTAAAGTAGTTAACTTTGAATGGTTTTTCTACTTAAACTATGAAAGATAGAAAAAAATGTTACATACATTTTTTCCATTTTTTGGATTGTACATTTCAGAAAAATAAAAATAAATGGGAGTCAAGAGGAAACTACATTTTTTGCAGGTTGATATTGTGTGTATAGTTAAATAACTTCAATATACTAAGCACTAGGTATAAATATTTAGGCATTAGGTAAATTTAAAGGAAAATTAAACTAAAATTAATTACATAAGTTTAATTAAATGTTTAATTTTGGTTAAGAGAAATAAAACATTTTTCCAAAAAATAATTAAATGAATTAAATGTTTACAAAAATTAGTTTGCTGGAAACAAAATCAATTATTTTCCAAGCCAAGGCGGTGATAATACTTATTACAAGTTTTCTTACTTAATCGTTGGGAGCTATATAAATATTTAGGCATTAGGTAAATTTAAAGGAAAATTAAACTAAAATTAATTACATAAGTTTAATTAAATGTTTAATTTTGGTTAAGAGAAATAAAACATTTTTCCAAAAAATAATTAAATGAATTAAATGTTTACAAAAATTAGTTTGCTGGAAACAAAATCAATTATTTTCCAAGCCAAGGCGGTGATAATACTTATTACAAGTTTTCTTACTTAATCGTTGGGAGCTATATAAATATTTAGGCATTAGGTAAATTTAAAGGAAAATTAAACTAAAATTAATTACATAAGTTTAATTAAATGTTTAATTTTGGGTAAGAGAAATAAAACATTTTTCCAAAAAATAATTAAATGAATTAAATGTTTACAAAAATTAGCTGGAAACAAAATCAATTATTTTCCAAGCCAAGGCGGTGATAATACTTATTACAAGTTTTCTTACTTAATCGTTGGGAGCTATATAAATATTTAGGCATTAGGTAAATTTAAAGGAAAATTAAACTAAAATTAATTACATAAGTTTAATTAAATGTTTAATTTTGGGTAAGAGAAATAAAACATTTTTCCAAAAAATAATTAAATGAATTAAATGTTTACAAAAATTAGCTGGAAACAAAATCAATTATTTTCCAAGCCAAGGCGGTGATAATACTTATTACAAGTTTTCTTACTTAATCGTTGGGAGCTATATAAATATTTAGGCATTAGGTAAATTTAAAGGAAAATTAAACTAAAATTAATTACATAAGTTTAATTAAATGTTTAATTTTGGGTAAGAGAAATAAAACATTTTTCCAAAAAATAATTAAATGAATTAAATTTTTACAAAAATAAGCTGGAAACAAAATGAATTATTTTCCAAGCCAAGGCGGTGATAATACTTATTACAAGTTTTCTTACTTAATCGTTGGGAGCTATATAAATATTTAGGCATTAGGTAAATTTAAAGGAAAATTAAACTAAAATTAATTACATAAGTTTAATTTAATGTTTAATTTTGGGTAAGAGAAATAAAACATTTTTCCAAAAAATAATTAAATTAATTAAATGTTTACAAAAATTAGCTGGAAACAAAATCAATTATTTTCTAAGCCAAGGCGGTGATAATACTTATTACAAGTTTTCTTACTTAATCGTTGGGAGCTATATAAATATTTAGGCATTAGGTAAATTTAAAGGAAAATTAAACTAAAATTAATTACATAAGTTTAATTAAATGTTTAATTTTGGGTAAGAGAAATAAAACATTTTTCCAAAAAATAATTAAATGAATTAAATGTTTACAAAAATTAGCTGGAAACAAAATCAATTATTTTCCAAGCCAAGGCGGTGATAATACTTATTACAAGTTTTCTTACTTAATCGTTGGGAGCTATATAAATATTTAGGCATTAGGTAAATTTAAAGGAAAATTAAACTAAAATTAATTACATAAGTTTAATTAAATGTTTAATTTTGGGTAAGAGAAATAAAACATTTTTCCAAAAAATAATTAAATGAATTAAATGTTTACAAAAATTAGCTGGAAACAAAATCAATTATTTTCCAAGCCAAGGCGGTGATAATACTTATTACAAGTTTTCTTACTTAATCGTTGGGAGCTATATAAATATTTAGGCATTAGGTAAATTTAAAGGAAAATTAAACTAAAATTAATTACATAAGTTTAATTAAATGTTTAATTTTGGGTAAGAGAAATAAAACATTTTTCCAAAAAATAATTAAATGAATTAAATGTTTACAAAAATTAGCTGGAAACAAAATCAATTATTTTCCAAGCCAAGGCGGTGATAATACTTATTACAAGTTTTCTTACTTAATCGTTGGGAGCTATATAAATATTTAGGCATTAGGTAAATTTAAAGGAAAATTAAACTAAAATTAATTACATAAGTTTAATTAAATGTTTAATTTTGGGTAAGAGAAATAAAACATTTTTCCAAAAAATAATTAAATGAATTAAATGTTTACAAAAATTAGCTGGAAACAAAATCAATTATTTTCCAAGCCAAGGCGGTGATAATACTTATTACAAGTTTTCTTACTTAATCGTTGGGAGCTATATAAATATTTAGGCATTAGGTAAATTTAAAGGAAAATTAAACTAAAATTAATTACATAAGTTTAATTAAATGTTTAATTTTGGGTAAGAGAAATAAAACATTTTTCCAAAAAATAATTAAATTAATTAAATGTTTACAAAAATTAGTTGGAAACAAAATCAATTATTTTCCAAGCCAAGGCGGTGATACTTATTACATTATACTTATTACAAGTTTTCTTACTTAATCGTTGGGAGTAGAGTACTTTAAAAAACGAGTTTAAATATTTTATTTATTAGGGAAAATAAATTATTTAGTTCTCTCATCATTGAGGTCTGTGTTATCTATATCTATATTCTTTTAGATTATTCGGAAGGATCCTGACCCAGAATAAAATAATATATCACAAATCTTTAATTACATAAGTTTTTATTTTAATATTCCTTTCAGAGTCCTCTACATAGTTCCTAACATTTAATTAGGTCGAAAAGAACTATAAAATATAAAAACAAGGGTTTTCTACCATTCTTAAAAAAAAAACCTTTCTCGAAAATAAGTATTATAAAATTAAAAAAGCAATGTTGTACTCGAGTGAGCCTGCACACTCGAGTACAACATTGTTTTCCTTTCAGAGTCCTCTGTAATGTTTTCAAAATTAATTTTGGTCGAAAGAAACTCTAGGAGATAAGAGTTTCTTTCTTCCTTTAGGTCAACCATTCTTCAACAAAATATCTTCTCGAAATAATGTACTCTAAAAAAATGTACTAGAGTGTACAGACTAAAATGTGTCTTATTATTCATAGGATAATTTCTTAAATATAGAAAAATTAGCCCGGATACAAATGGGCAAAATGCATTTTCATCCCTTCAAAGTTTCCAAAGAAGTAAAAATCCTTCCTCTATGACAGCCCGGAGCGTCACTAAACATGACCTAACCAGCCAGCCTTCTCTTTCTAATGACCGTGGCTTCGCTAGCAATTCCATCAGTTCTGCATTACTTCTCTTGTTGCCCCCTTTAATTCTTCGATTGTCATGTCGTTGTTTCTTGACAACAACCCTCCCAGGTATCTGAAGGACTCCGGGGAATTCCCAGTCACCGATCTTTGCCGGTCCATGCTGCTGATATAAACAAAAAATAAAAAAAAGCTGCAAACCTGATATACTGCTGATATAAACAAAAAAATAAAAAAAGCTACAGACCTTATATACTGCTGATATAAACAAAAAAATAGTCCGGGTTGGTGTATTTTTCCGGCACAAGCCGAGAAATCCAAAATAAATAAATAATAATAGGGAACCGCCTTAATTTTTTTTTAAATTTTTTAAAACATTAAACGAAAAAATTCGTAAATACCAAGAACTTTGCGAGGAATTAAGACATCTTTACCGATTGGTGAAGGTTAAAGTGCTATCGATTATTATATCCTGCAATGGTTTGATTCCTGAGGAAACAATCAAATTTATGAAGGCGCTCGAAATAAGCTGGGAACTTGAAGAAATGCAGAAAGCGGTTATGCTAGGAACTGGCCCAGCATTGCCACAAAATTCCTCAACATTCCAAATTAATTATAAAATGAACCATACTCTTGACTTTGGTCCGGGTTGGTGTAATTTTTATCCGGCATAAGCCGAGAAATTCAAAATAATAAAAATAATAATAATAATGATCACGGAAAACCCTACGCCAGGTAAGTATAAACTGGTCCTAGGAGACATCGCCTTGACGTGGCGGACCAGCTTGCTCGTACTGAGAATGTCTCAATCGCTTTTATTTATTTCTTTTCTTTTCACGTCTGTTTTTTTATATTGGACATTAGGACTGTTCCTGTTGTCAGCGACTTTTGTTATAGTAAGCAATATAGCCTAAGCTGCTAAGCGACTAAGCAATATAGCCCCCGGGGTAAAATGTATGGCGATTAATAAAAAATAATTATAAATAATATAATGACGTAAGTCAACTAGATCCTAATTAAAATAATGTTCAATGAACATTCTTCCTCGCGTATACATCGCAAATTGCGAGAACACAGGGATACAGGATCGGTGAAGAGAACGGTATTGCCTGACTGGGAGGCGACCCCTGGTAGCTCAGTGGCTTAGAGCACCACACTAGAGACGTGAGTGACCCGGGTTCTATTCCCGGCCAGGGCAAATCTTTTCTCTTCAAAATAAAAATATTTAAAAAATATATCATCTATACTTGGAAATGTTACTTGAAACTTTTATTTCTTAACGAGACGATTACCGACATTTGCTCATTATCCATTATTACATTCTACTTTTCATACTAAAACTCACGATAACTTGTATTTTTGGGAAATATTAAAAAAGAAACGAATAAACAGTTAAATACTTGTAGTAACTCGATTCGAAGCGACAATCTGCGGAACACATAACTCGATTCGAAGCGACAATCTGCGGAACACATACCCCATAGACATACTGATGACTGAGTTCAGGAACATCCGAATAGATAATATTTCCAATATAATATAATATTGGATTATTAAAACTCCACTCTATATATTTTTTTTTAATGAAAAGATTTTGAATATAAATAATAAAATTATTTGACCATTAAATATGGCCTTTGTGGTGAGGGATCCAAAGCTCCCTTACCCCCACCTAGGTCTTACTCAGCACTTTTGAAGTGGGTACCCTCAATTGGGGGAAAACAAGGTGCTTGAGCTCGATCTTGACAAAAGCACCTCCCTGCACATGTTTAATGTTTCTAAGCAAACGTGTCTGAACCAAACTATGTACTATAACCTTTCATAGGTTATAGAAGTACAAGTTTTAACATGGAAATTACTTGAATTATTCAGTAAAATTATATAAATAATTTAAAACAAAAATTTTATTTTGCCTATTTTTGGAAATGTGTATATTTTCAAAATAATCATTGTAAAAACTTACATCAAATAATGAATTACAGACTCAACGAAAAGGAAAAATTAACGAAAAAATTAATTAAAATAATTATTCAAGGAGCCAACGTTTCGACCCAGTGTGCAGGTCTTCTTCAGGGCCACAGAAGATAGAAGCGGCATGCCGGGTACAGCGAGTGAAGCCAGCCTCCCACTGCCCCCCCCCCCACTGCCCCCCCACTCTTCCCGCCCCAACCAAGTGGTGCGGTGCTAAGTTTACTTCTCTTACTTAGCTCGTGTACTTCTGTTTACTTAAATATTATTGAAAATTGTGTTATCTCGTGGTGTCTTTGTGTTTTGTATAGTTTTTTATCTGATCACTGAACGTGTATTTAGTAAAAAGCCTTGTTGTGTAGCTTTTTGATGCAGTACAAATAATGCCGACAAGTCTTTCAATCCTCCTCTCACCTTTCACCTGTAAGTTCGAAACCTAACTGTTAACTACATATAATAAATAAATGTACCATAAAATGTAATATTTTCATAGTTCACGTAACCCTCCAAGTACCATGGGGTCAATTTAGGTCCCACATGTTTCTAATTTTTGAAACTTCGTTTGAAGAAATCGATTGATCTGTCACATTCAATGAATTTTAACGCAAATCTGTCTGGAATAATTAGGAACTGGAACGATAGTATTAGAGAGCCTTTTCGAATTTTTACAAATTTTTCTTCTCTCAAAAATGTGGCTGGAGGCCTTCCGGGACTCCCGTGGTATCCGACGTCACCTTTTTATCTTTTCTCCTTAGTTATTTAAAAAATCCATAGCCATAATTAAACTAATTTATACTAGGAACTGTTTCTGAAAATAGATAAATTTTACTGGAATGCTTCTTCTTTGAAGGATTCAATTCACTTGGAACAAAGCCCTACATTGTATAAGCACTTCCTGGATTTATTTTTGTTCAGAATTATGTTACTTGATTTATTTATTTCATCAGGCCGTGGTACACAGAGGGTTAAAATATTTCTATACTACGTAGCTCAAACACGTCACAAGATAATGTAGAATACATTTCAGGTACCTATCAAATTTTCCATGTCCATTGTTTATTGATTTGTTAATTTGACAAAGAATTTTGAATAAGAATAACAATTTTTATGAATAATAAACGCATTGCCTTATTTATAATAAGTACATTATTTTAATCATATCGTTTCCTAATGTGTCATTCAGATTTTCACGCTACGATTTATTTCTATTACAGGATTTATAGTGAGAAGACTGAATTTGACATTAAAATATAAAGAATGTTTGAGAGCTGTAGAATCGAACCCGAACGCCATTGGAAGTGGACGACTTATTGTAATTTAGGACCGAGAGAGTCAATCTATAAACCACGCTCTGCTACCATATTAAGGTTTCAAATAAAATATACAACACATACTATTACAATCTTTATTAACTGAACTAACTTGTACGATAACAGAAACATAAACTTCTCTCTTGGCTTTCCATGCCCTTGCTTATATCACAAAAAGGTATGCTCAAATAGTCTCCTTAACAAAAATAAAAGAAAGCATATGAGTGAAACTATTGTTTTGATATCCTACTAATATTATAAATGCGAATGTTTGTATTTATGTTTGTTACTCATTCGCGCAAAAACTACTGAACGGATTTGGATGGAAATTATTGAGTAAAATAGGTTATACATCATAGGCTGCAGCCAGGGCAGATTTATGTGGGCATGTGTCACCCCCGTTATAGTACATAATTAAAGGCAAATCAGGAACTTAGCATCTTGAAATTTGTAGATAGGTTCTTTGTATAGTTTAAGAAAGAAATTTGGATAATTCCACCCCAAGGGTTTCGCCTTTAATATAATAGGGTTCAAAGGTTGTATAGAATCCGTCAGTTTTGAAGTTAGACATCTGAAATTTTGAATTTGGAATTGGAGTAACTTATATTTTTAAAAAATAATTAAATTATTTATTTTAAATGATTTTTCACGAAACTTTATGTGGCAGACCAAATTCCACGCGAGCGAAGCCGCGGGCATAAGCTAGTATTATATAAATAAACTAGCTTTGCCCGCGACTTCGTCCGCGTGGAATAGTGACTTGGGGCAGCATTTTTAATTTTTTAGGCGAATTATTTTGCAAATAAAATATATGCACACATTAAAATAAGTGTTTTACTGCAAATAGTTTATTTAAGTACATCTGTATAAACAACGTTGTTTGTTTTCCCATATTTTGCCAAAACCTAGAGATTTTGCGGGTTTGATACAAGTGAGCATGCCACATAAAATTGCCCATGGGAAAAACATTTTTTTTTCTAAATGAACCTTGAGTCTGTCCTTGAGCTTGGTTCATTGTTTTTGCAAATTCTGTTTTCAGGGAAACTGTTTAAAAAACTGAAAAGGCAACTCAGTAGGAATTATCTGAATACGGGGAATCAATACATTTTCTCCTTTTGCCATTCCAGTCATGGTTGTAGCTTTTATAATGTTGTGTCCCCGATATGCAATTTGTTCCTAAGATTTCTCATTAACAGGACTGGAACACCAGCTTTCAGCTTAACTAATGGGAAGGCACTCCTGATAATTCCGAAGAGTTGAGAAACTGTGTAGGGTATGATGTGACTTATTCAATGCCCGTAGCATTGTCTACTAGAGCAGTTTTCTTCAACCTTTTTGCTCCTGCGGACCGGTAAAAATACGATAAATATTTCGCGGACCAACTGAAAGCTAAGAAAAAAAACCCAATAAGCTTGTAGATATTATTTTTTATTATAGAATATGTTATCCAATTACATTTATTAGTGCGATATCTGCTGATGCTTCTTTGATATAACAGTTGATATTCGAGGCTTCTGCGTTGTTTCTGAGAGACGAAGCGTTGCATTAACATCTTTTCGGTTTCTCTGTTTGGTTTTTATTACAGACATGGCTGAAAAAGTCTTTTCACATAAAGAGGAAGTCGAAAAATTTACTAATAATTTGATAGCTTTATAACTGAAAGTTTGATGTTCTTTTTCTAGCGATATCCAAAATATAGGCAATGAATGCATTTTATGTCTGGAGACCAGAGTGACATCACAAGACAACTCGATCAGCTTTTCTTTTCCATGAAGATCAAAAAGAAAAGTGCACATGAGTTTATGTCTTCCAAGAATGGATTATTAATCCAGAGGTTTACGAGGATCTTCATTTTCTAGGAAATGCTTATTCAAATTTTCAGCAAATGCTCTTAAATATGACTTTCTTGCTTTATTATGTTAAATATGACTTTCTTGTTCACATCAGCAGCAATCGAAAATTCATCCAAAAGAGAAAACATTTTTATATCTTCCTCTTGTAAGCGAATATTCCAAAGAGCTAGCTTCTTTTTGAACGCATCCATTTTATTTCTTAAAGTAAAAATATTTGTATATGAACCCTACAGAGAAATATTAACTTCATTAAGCAGACTGAATGTTTCCGCCATTATTTTGTTATTATAGATTGTATTTGTATAGTTTTATACATAATACGTCACCGTGATTTACGATTTGACCAAACTTTTTTGCGGACCGGCAGGAAATTTCTACAGCCCGGTACTGGGCCGCGGTTGAAGAACACTGTACTAGACAGAACTCACTCCTCAGTGTAATCATGTCGTTACTGTCTGTTGGCATACAATCTTCTCCGATTTTTAGAAGAGCAGCTGTTTCTTGCCCTGCTTGAGAATCATTGTGAAGTTTTACTCGCTTAGTCGTAGTGAGACAAAACTTTTTTACCCGTAATACAGATGCTTTAAAACAGGCAGCACCTCTACCGGCGTACCTCTAATAATAACCGGGAGAGTCTGTCTAAAGTCACCAGCTAAAAGTAGCAACATCCCTCCCATGATACCTTGGTTGCCTTGGATATCTTCCTTGTGCGATCTAGTGCTTCGATTGTTTTTTTATGGGACATCGTACATTCATCCCAAACCAACAGCTTACACTACTGTAACATTCTTCCGCGCTCACTGCTTTTGTTACATGCTGGTATTTCTTCATAACCTAAGTTCAATGTTAGTTTTAGAACTGAGTGCGCTGTTCATGCCCCACTAAGTAACGTAGCTGCTATTCCAGACGAAGCTACTCTAACAGCATCTCCTCTATCTTTCCGTTTTTGGGCTAATAATAAATTTAAAAGATAAGTTTTGCCAGTGCCTCCTGGAGCATCCAAAAAGAACAGACCTCCTTCGCCACTGAAATGTTTTTGAATAACTGTGTCAAAAACTAATCTTTGTTCTGAATTCACAAGTGAAAGAAATTCTGTTATTTGTTGCATTAAAGAAACAGTATCCTAATCTAGTTCTCGCATTAAATCACTGCTAACTCCTCCAATTCTTTGTGGTCTGCTCATTCTAAAATCGGATACATTTTTTCCAGTAACAGTAATCACTTGGTCTTCAACCTTTGTTAGCGCGTCATTGTAAATTAAATCATTGTATGAAGCATTCGGATTCTGTTTGTTTGTTCATTTAACGTCACTTTATGCTGCTATGGCTAATCGGACGATGCTACAGTGGGAGCTCTAAAATTTTGCCTATCCAGATTTAATTAGGATAGGGATTTTTAACGAGTATCTGACATCGTACAGGCTCGGGACCCCCGTTTAACGTCCCTTCCGAAGGACGGCGTAATTAAGGATTTTTCAGTCCCTTAAAAAAAAATCCTAGGGACACCTGCCGGGCTACGAACCCGCGATCTTGGGCTTAGTAGTTTGTTACGCTAACCACTAGACCACAGGTGACCATAATGGTGACCACCGGATTCTGTTCTTGTAATTTTTGTAAAATATCATCTGCTATGTAATTTTTATATTTTACCACAATTCTTGAGGGTTTGAAAGTTCACATGTCGCTATTAATATAGCGAACAGCACCCTCGCCTTGGCCGCAGATTTGCATTGTGCAGTCTCTTCCAGAGTTGTATTCCAATGATTATCATTGTTTAATAAACCTCTTGCCTCATATGCCTGTCGAAATATTGAAAATAATTGATTACTGAGCTTTTTGAGATCTTTGAAAGAGGTTGGCCCACGCACATGGTGTAAAACATTAAAACATATGTTTATTATTTATTTCAAATTAAATCACTATCCTAATACTATCCTTACCACGTATGCTGATGATACATGTGTATTATCAGTCAACAACAATCCAGTTATTGCATTCCAAAGCCTCCAATCCTACATCATTGATCTTGAAGAATGGTGTCAAAACTGGAGAATTAAAATAAATTCTCAAAAATCGCATCAAATCACTTTTATCTTACGTCGTAAACCAATGACTTCCTGCCCTTCAGTATTCTTTAATAATATCCCACTGGTGCCTGTAGAACAGATCCGATACTTAGGACATCTCGACAAACGATTAACCTGGAATCCTCATACAAGACTGAAAAGACAAGAAACCGCTCGACATTTCAGGCTACGTCAACACTTATTAGACAAACGCTCTAAGCTCCCAATTAACTGCAATAGACTCATCTACATGACCATCATACGACCTATTTGGACTTACGGAGTAGAGCTTTGGGGCTCCACAGCCATCGAAGTCCTCTCGTATCCAATCCTTACAATCCAAAATTCTTCCGAACCCGGTATCTATCCTTTCATAACAAACTTCATTAGCACTCAAACCCTCTAATTTCAAACCTCTTTAATTGCCGATAATCCTACGAGGCGTCCGAAAAGAATAATTCTCTACTTGTCATTCTCATTATGTATCACTCAGCCTATTTACTTTATTACGTTGTATTATTGTAATACAGTTGTAAATATCAATAAATTAATTTAAATAAAAACAATAAAAAAAATTACGAAATTAATTAGTTACATATACTTGATCTTGTCGGTGTGTACAATGAAAGAATAAGGCATGCCCAGCATAACGCCCTGTAGTTTTGATACCTTTATAATTTTTCGATTCATAGAACTTTGTTGAAAAGGATTCGATATGTTTAAATAATATGATATGGTAATGTCCAGTTGGCTGGTCATGAGATATCCTATGACCTCTTGGTGCCCTTTCCAAGATGCAGCATAGTTAAAAGCTGTAAAGCCCCAATTATCTTTCTTGTCCTTGTATACTAGCGCCTGACGAAGAAGCTTCACGATTTCTAAGTGACCTCTGCTAGCACTGCGGTGCAGAGCAGTTCTTCCTTTGATGTCAGGTTGAAAAACTTCTACTCCAGCTTGTAAAAGTAAAGCTACAACGTCAGTGTGACCCTCTCTTGAAGCCAAGATCAAAGGAGTTTCGTGATTGACATTCACAGACAAACCTTGACTCATCGCCACATCATTCGTAAGTAACTTCAATACAATATTGTAGTGCCCATTCAGAGCGGCATAATGTATAGGTTGATTTAGCAATGAATCTCTGCTGGATAGGTCAGCCTCATAAGAAAGAAGGATATCGACAGATCCTAAGAAATTATCTCTAGACGCAATGTGTAACGGTGTCATTTGGTTTCGGTCTATAGCGTCGACATTAGCATCAAATTGTAGAAGTGTTCTGACTATGTACATATCGGCTTGTGAGGATTTGGTGTTCCTTTCACAGGCCAAATGAAGCGTTGTGCTGCCATTTTCGTTTCTACTGTTGACGAAAGCTCCAGAACGAAGTATCAAGTCAACAACCTCCAAATATCTGTTTCTTGCAGCTAAGTTCAATGGTGTCATACCGTTAATATCGGCTGCTTCTTTATTGGCTCCTGCGTTTAGTAGAATTTCCACGACTTTCTTGTGGCCTTCGAGAGAAGCTAAATGTAGTGGAGTTTTTAGATCGTTGGTCTTTCCTTCGATGTCAGCATTAAGATGCAATAACAACTTCATTATTTGCGTAGATCCACTCACGGCGGCGAAATGTAGCGCAGTGTATCCACTATTGTCACCTACATCTATGGATGCTGGTGGATCGGATAAGAGTAATTCGACGATTGCAAAGAGGCCTCGCCTGCAAGCAATGTGTAAAGGCGTCGTTCCGTTGATATCGGCAAGGTCTTTAATGGCTTCAGAGTTCATCAATAATTTTACTACGTCAACTTGACCATTCTCGCATGCGTAGTGGAGTGGAGTATAACCACGTTCATCTCTGATGTTTAAAGAAGCGCCGTGTGAAACCAATTGTCCGACGACGCATGCCGGCCCTTGGTAGGAAGCAATGTGGAGTGCTGACAACTTATGGGTTTCCGTTACATTGTATATGGTAGAAACAATCGCTACATCAGAGACTGCATCCAGAAAAGATTGGAAATTCGTTTTAGCGATTCTGATTGTTCCTGTTTCAAGAATTAATTTAACCAAATATGTATTTCCCAAAATAACGGCTGAAGAAAGGGGAAGATTTCCTTGATTATCTATCTTTTCTACATTGGCACCGAATGAGATGAGCATTTTTACCCCTTCCAAAAACTGCGTCCCAATGGCGTAATTAAGAATAACTGTCGGATAAGTATCAATAGTAGCAGTCTTATTCAGCAGAAGCTTCATCATTTTCAACGATTTACTAGAAACTGCATCGAAAAGAACTTTCGATCCTAAGAAACTGTCATCTTCAACATTAGCTCCATGATGAAGGAGTAAAGTTATGACTTCTTCGCATAAAGGATGAAAAGCTAAGTCTAAAGCCGTTCGTCCGTCTTCGCTCATAGCATTTGGATCAGCTTTATTAAGCAATAGGAATTTAATTAGTTCTGTGTCATTCCTCCTGATTGCTAAATGTAATGCTGTTACATTATTACATCCTTTTCTATTGATGTCATCTCCATGTTGTAACAAGGTCTTTATCACACGAATATTTCCATTGTTGGCTGCCCACTGGAGAGGTGTGAAGCAGACATAGTCTTCTATGCTGAAACTGGCGTTCTGGGACAATAGATAATCGACGATTTCAGAATAGCCCATAGCAGCAGCTTCGTGCAGCACTGTTTGGTCGAGGAGATTTCGTGAATTCAATTCGGCCCCGTGTTCTACAAGATGCTTCATAACAGTAACCATATTATTTTCTACAGCAAGGTTTACATTTGTGCTGTAATCACCTTTAAAGTCCTTAGCGGTAATTAATTTATTGAACGATTTCTTCAAATTTTCGTGGTTACTTCGAACAGCAAAATTTAACGGTGTTTTAGCATTGGAGCCTTTGCTGTTGACATTTGCCCCGTGATGGAGGAGAATCTTGATCACTTCAATGTTTCCACTCAACGCTCCATAATGTATCGCACTGTTATCATAATCATCTTTTATTTCTAATGAACAATTTCTTGAACTGAGTAAATCCACAATATCTTCATCACCATTCAAAGCAGCGACCATTAAAGCTGTCATTCCATTCATTCCCTGAACGTCAACATCCGCTCTATTATCAAGAAGGGCTTTAGTCATATTAAGCTTCTTTTGAATGACTGCCAAAAACAAAGGAGTGATCCCTATTTGATTTTTTATATCCACACTTGCATTCCGCGACAATAATAATGTCACTATTGCGTCGTAGTCGTTTCTAAGAGCCATGTGTAGCGGTGTTTCGCCAAAATTTCCTTTACTAACATCCATGAACTGATTAAAAATATTGTTTATATCAAAATTCTCATTTTGTGCTTCACTGTTATAATTTTTTCTTATATCTAGATTTGTATTCACTGATAACTGTAAATTCGCTACAGTTTCGTAGCCCTTGCCAGCAGCTGTATGCACCGGCGTTCTACCATTATAACCCTTGCTATTGATACTCGCACCATTATCGAGAAGTATCTTAACTATATCCAACTTTCCATTAGATACTGCGTAATGTATTGGAGCGTTGTCATACATGTCCCTTGCATTGAGAGAAGCATTCCTCGTTAACAGTAAATTCACAATATCTTCGTAGCCCATTCTAGCAGCAATATGTAGCGGTCTTGATCCGTAATTCCCCCTACTATTGACATTGGCTCCATGATCGAGAAGTATCTTAGCAACATCCAGTGCCCCATTTACTACTGCTTCATGTATCGGAGCGTTGTCATACGTATCCCTCATACTGATGCCTGCATTCTTTGATAATAATAAATTAACGATACCTCTATGGCCTTTTCTAGCAGCAATATGTAACGGTGTTCTACCATAGTTTCCTTTGTTGTTTATCCCTGTGCCGTAAGAAAGAAGTAGCTTGATGACATTTAGTGCACCATTAGCAACTGCATAATGAATTGGAAAATCATCGTAAATGTCTCTTAGATTTTGATTCGCGTTCCTAGATAGCAACAAGTTAACCATTGTTCCATTATCTTTTCCGGAAGCAATATGCAGAGGTGTTCTACCATAGTATCCCCTGCTGTTTACATCCGCGCCACGATCAAGGAGTAATTTAGCAACATTGAGTGCGCCATTTTCCACAGCAAGATGTAATGGAGTGTCATTATCAATGTCACCAACATCTAGATTCGCGTTCCACGACATCAGTAAATCCGCAATAGTTTTATAGTCCTTTTCGGCAGCAATGTGCAAGGGCGTGCGTCCGTTATTTCCAATATCATTTACACCAGAACCGTGCTCAAGAAGAGTTTTAATTACTCCGAAATTCCTATTATATACTGCATAATGTATTGGAGCGTCATCATAAATGTCTCTGGTATCAACGCTTGCATTCCATGAAAGCAATAAATTCACAAAATTTTCGCATCCGTTTGAAGCAGCAATGTGTAAAGGTGTTATGCCATTAGATCCCCTACTGTTGACATCAGCAAAGTGATCGAGAAGTGACTTAACAATATTAAGGGAGCCATCTGCAACACTATAATGAATTGGAGTATTGCCATAAATGTCTTTCATAGTTACAATTGCATCCTTCGACAGCAATAGATCCACTATAGTTTCATACCCCTTCCTAGTAGCTGTATGCAGAGGTGTGAATCCATTATTCCCCTTTTTGTTAACATCTGCTCCGTCATTAATAAGTTTTATAACGTCTTGAAGATTTCCACTATTTACTGCAAAGTGAAGTGGAGTATCATAGAACTCTCTGGGGTTTCTCGATAACAGATCATCAAAGATAGCTTCGTCAACAACAGGCGATTTTTCTTTTTCAGTCATAACATTTTCTTCTCGGTCAAATTGATTAATCTTTTCGATCCCTTGTTCCCTCGGCAAATGTGAAACGTTTTGTCTTTCATCTTGTTGAATTAGAGAATAAACATTGTCTACTTCGGAATAATTAGTTCCAGGTGTAGAGGAAGGGATAGCTGATTCCAAAGCTGTGTCAGGTTTTCTTTCGTCAGACGATTCCTGAAAAAAAATCCATTCAAATGAAAATGTCTATAAAATTAATTCACTACAGAATATTTTCAATAGATCTATTGGTATTGTATCAAGGAAGTGTTCTTCGTGATTGTTTCAATCTTGGTTTACTTTCTCCATTTTCATTCGTGCTAACAATGATTCGTGATAATCTAAAAGTATTCCAAATCATATTTCTATTTTTTCATAGCTTTTAAAATATATATCCCTGACCAATGTTTGGTTCCAATTAATTGTATTTAGGGTTTCGTAATTATCTTGAAAAGTTAGTGCAAAAGACTAAAAAAAGATTTAGAAAAATAATTTCGACTTAGAGCAATTTTTCCTTACCATGTCAATATAGCTAAAATTGGTATCAGTTCCGCAGATTTGTCGCTTCGAGTTAACTCACGTTTTACTTTTCATTCGTTTCTTTTTTAATATTCTCAAAGATAAAAATAATCGTGATTTCTAGTTTGAAAAAAAAGTGATAATTCGGTTATGAAAATTCGGTAATCATTTCATCAAAAAATAAACGTCTTAACTAACTTTAAGAAGTATAAATGATGATACAAGTTCGTTTCTAGTTGAGGTTAACTCCGTTATATAAATACATCTTTCTGTAAGATTTCAGAGATTTGAGTTTAATGTGAAAACGTTTAGGAACTTTTAGTGGGCCTTATATTACTGTCATTAAGATAGAACGTTTGGTAGTTGTACACTTACAGAGAAAGCTATACAGTGAAGAGAGAAGAGCAACAAATAGATGAGAGAAAGTGCCATGACAACGAGCAACAGCCAAGTTGGATTCTGCCAATAGGAACGTTGTACATTAGTTTATAGGCTATATAGTTTTAGTTCAGTCCTATTTAGTCATTTGGGACAGTATTTGCGTAAGTCACGCAGGTCAATGATTCCAATGCCATTTCTATTGCACAATGCAAAAGGGATTGCATAGAGGTTACATGGTCAAATTATGAAATTTCATTTAGAACAGTTTTCACTTCCTCTCAAGGGAAAAGTGATCATTTATTCATTAGATATCAGATATTAACACCAGGATTAGATTGGCATATCAATTGAAGTTTAACAGAACAAATACAAATTTAAAAACAATCGGGTTTCAATACTGAGACCAACGAAAAAGAATACAGCCAGTCATAATGCCATAACCTGTACTGTCGTATTTTTTACAATCTTAACAAACAAGTCAGGGAAGGAAGTAGGTGACTTTATGTTTGTCTTATTACACACTAATTACAATGATGCTAAATACAATGATAATGTATGAGTTCTTCCCCTACTTTAAGGCAGATGTCTGTAACCAATGGTATTTTCTTTCCGGAGTAGATTTTTCTACAAGTCTGTAGTATCTACAACATGGGCGGACCAAGGGGGAGGGGCACGGGAACACCTGCAGGCACGTGCCCCCCCCCCAGACGGTTTTTTGTGTACTGTGGAGAATCCATTACAGTACATACTTACAGGCAAATATTGTGATGTTATAACAGAAATAAGATGAGTGATACTATGTTTAAATATTTCAATAAACCTTTGAAACCTTTCTATAAATACCAAAAGTTTATTTCTAAGTTATTGTTGATTTCTTTCCCCGTCTGCCCGTTTTGCCCCCCCCCCCCAGAAAAAAATCCTGGATCCGCCCTTGATCTGCAATGATGTAATGTTGAACATGATTTTCGAAACCTCGTTAAGTGACTTTTTTTATATTTGTAGAGGATTAGCTTGTAGATTCCTTTCAGCAACATGCTTTGACGCTTGGGCGACACCTAGCGCCCTGTGAATGAGTTATATAATTTCTTTTAATCTGTTCAATAGGGAAAGGTAAATATTGGACTGATATTTTCAATTTCCGTTTTAGTTTGGAGACTTAAGGGCTTTTCGTTGGAATTTTTCCATGGTCTTAACATTCTTTTAATCTATTTTAGTTTAAAGGTTAGAATTCCATTGTCATCAGAATAATTGTATTTATCTAAAAAGTCATAGTTTAATATTTGCGGAATTGATAATGATAACAACTCAAAACATCAATATGCTGGTTCAACTTTTTGTTTCTCCTTAAAGATTTTATTTGCATTTGTTAAATTTCTTGTTTTATAAAATAACTAGCTTTAGTCCACGGGTTCGCTCGCGTGGAATTTGGTCAGCCACATAAAGTTCCGTGACAGAATCATTTTAAATAAATAATTCAATTTTTGTTTACTGTAAGTTACTCGTGCATCCAAAATTTCAGATGTCTAACATCAAAACTGACGGATTCCATACAATCTTTGAACCCCTATAATATTAAGAGGGAAACCCTGGAGGTTGAAATTATCCAAATTTTTTTCTTAAATTATACAAAGAACCTATCTGCAAATTTCAAGATACTAAGTTCCTGATTTGCCTTTAATTATGTACTATAATGGATTCTCCACAGTACCTAAAATACTATCTGGAGGGGGCACGTGCCCCCGCACCCACCCTAAATCGGCCTTTGCTGTAGCCTATGTGTTCCTATCGTTTGTTGAGATTGGTTCACGACCTAAGGTCAAAGAGATTTGATGCGATTTTTTAGAATTTATTTTAATTCTTCAGTTTTGACACCAATGATCAAGATCAGTGATATGGGATTGGAGGCTTTGGGATACAATTAGTGTTGGCTGATAATACACATGTATCATCAGCATACGTGGTAAGGATGTCAGCTGTATAAACTGTATACAGTATTGGGCCGAGGATACCTGGAGGAACACCAGCAGATTAGGAAAAGAGAGATGAATAGACATTATGGTTTACTTGGAAATTTCTATTTGTGAGATAGGATTGAAGGATGAGAAAGTATGTAGGGGGTAGGAATTTAAAGAGCAAGCACGGATGCCAGACTCGGTCAAAATCCTGATAAACGTCAAGAAAGAGCCCGAACAATATGATCCACGTTCTAATGCAGAGGAGACTACATCCACCACATGATGACATCTGAATTATTTAAATCTCAAAATTGTAATTTTAAATAATTAACAACGACAACGAAAAGACAAGAAACCGCTTGACATTTCAGGCTACTTCAACACTTACTTGACAAACGCTCTAAGCTTCCAATTAACTACTAATTGGACTCATCTACATGACCATCATACAACCTATTTGGACTTACGGAGTAGAGCTTTGGAGGTCATCGAATTCCTCTCGTATCCTTCGTAAAATCCTCAATGCTCCTTATTTTGTTGAGAATAAAGTCATCCATAACGAATTTAATGTCCCGTTTGTTGGTGATTTGGCCCGAATCCGGTATCTATCCTTTCATAACAAACTTCATTCCTACTCAAACCCTCTAGTTTCAAACCTAGCTTCCTCTTCAATTTCCGATAATCCTCCGAGGCGTCTGAAAAGAAGATGGCCACGTGGCCTTCTTAGTTGAACTTGTGATTAGAGTGGGTAGTTTCTCTACTTGTCATTATGTATCACTTAGCCTATTTACTCGTTGTATTATTGTAATACAGTTGTAAATATCAATAAAAAAAAAAAAAAATGATTCAGACTATAAATGATTTAGAAATTAAAAAAAAAAACAGTTATTCCAAAGTTTTAATTTAATTTTTTAAAGTTGAATTTCAACTTTTATCGGCATTTAAAATTATTTTTTTATTTAGGAGTTTCCATAATAGGTTAACAGCCTTGCATTCCAGAATCATCTCTTCGCCTGCTATATGTAGCTTTGATATCTGGACCAAGGATTAAACTAATCTTCAAGGTCTAAACATGTGATTTCCAAAGTATTTTTTTTTCTAAGCAAAGTTGAAGAATTGGCAGGCAATTGCACTCCCTAATATCACTTCTTTATCTTATAACAACTTCCTCCATAGCTCAAAATAGTTCAGTAATATCTCTGAGTGCTGAGTTCTCTTTTTAATTCTTCAGAATATCTAGTGTAACAAATCCAACACAATGTAATGTTTTGAAATCTTAAATACATCATGTGAATAGGAAATTTTGTATTTATAAAACAATAACAGCTTAAATTCGGAACATGTCATGGAGAGCAAAATTGTTAATCTATAAAACAATCTTAAGACCGATTGTCACGTACGCTGGTGAAACGTGGGTACTGACCCAGGAATGCGAGAAGATACTGCAGATCTGGGAGAGGAAGGTACTTCGGCTGATATTTGGGCCAGTATGTAACGAAGGCCAATGGAGGTCAAGAAATAATAAAGAGCTTCGGGAACTTTACAATGAACCAGACCTAGTCACCTATGTCAAATCAACCCGTATAAGATGGCTTGGGCACGTGGAGAGAATGGGAGAAGATAGGTACCCAAAGAAACTATTATATGGCAAACCAGGAGGCAGAAGAGGAAGAGGAAGGCCCAGGTTGCGATGGCTGGGTGATGTGGAGAGCGATCTGCAGAGGATGGGAATCGGACAATGGAGAGGTCGAGCTAGAGAAACTACCCACTCTAATCACAAGTTCAACTAAGAAGGTCATGTGGCCATCTTCTTTTCAGACGTCTCGGAGGATTATCGGAAATTGAAGAGGAAGCTAGGTTTGAAACTAGAGGGTTTGAGTAGGAATGAAGTTTGTTATGAAAGGATAGATACCGGATTCGGGCCAAATCAGCAACAAACGGGACATTAAATTCGTCGAGCTGTTGAAAGGGTAGACTGGAGAGGCGTTGTTGTGGAGGCCAGGGCCCTACAACGGCTGTAGAGCCATGGAAGAAGAAGAAGAAGATGACAGCTTAATAAATACTTGATGTGATTTATTTTTATTTTTACATGTCTGATTTATATCAGATCAAACATTTATCAAATATTAATAGTATAAGAGGTTTGAAAATAACGTTAAAGTCATTACTCACTAAAACATTTCCAATATACATTTAAAATATTACAACACATTGATACTTGTAATTATCCTGAATTAGAAAAGGACAAATAGGAAATATAATAAGAACAATAGGTATCGAAACTTGGCAAAAAATGGTTTGGCTAAGTACATCAACATGTGATAATAAAATGGTGTCACTACAAACATAATACATCTATTTGACTAATTTCTTATTCAAACATTAATTAAAAAAAAAAAAAAAGAATAAAAACATATCCTAGACAATACGTTGTTTATCTTCTTCTTTACGAGCTAAAATTGATTTCATCAAATTCATTTTCTTAAAAAATATAATAAAATAAATAATTATCAGTTCCTGATCCAATATTTCAGGACTTGTGATTAAGTATCTCAATGTAACAATACAAAAATTGCTATCATATTTTAAGAAATCAATAAATTATAAATTGAAATCCAGAACCTCGCAACACATATCACATATTAGTAATGTTAAAAATATAATATAAATGTTTTTAACCATTAATTTTTATTCAAGTTAAATACTTTATAAAAAACATAGTTTCTTCAAACTAAGAAAATGTAATGAAAAATAAAATTTAGTTTATAACTATTTGTTTTACATTCATTAAAGAATCGTGTCCTCAGTGGGAAGTTGTTTTTCCAATCTAAATATAATTCACAATACAGTTCTAGAAACCACCTACTAATCATTACCTACATTTAAAATATTACAATTAAAACCAAAAGATACAAAATTTATTTAATCTGCATTCAAAATATAATGCACTTTAGAGTAGAAACTTAAGGTTAAAACAAAAATGAAAATGAAATTATTTTAGATAAAAAAGCTACATAGCTTCACAGAAACTTCACAGATTAAGAATGTTTTTTCGATTTTAATAGTTTTCGTTTGATGACAATTCTGGGTCATGCTTGTACATCCAGCTGGCTAATGGTGTTCTTTATTGTAGTAATAACTGGATTGTTTGGTTCTTCCTTGGCAAATGCTGTCAATTTAACGACATATTCATCAATGGTACTGTTAGTAGGAGGCTCTAAACCTGGAACATTAAAAATGGCATTAAATATTTTATTATTTATGTATATTTGTTATACATATGTATAAGGGTGATACTTTGGAACTTCTACATGTTGTGGTTGTCACAGGTAAATCAGTTAATAAACAATAGTAAATATAGAAAAATAAAAAATGTCAGTTTAACTTATTTTATTCGCGTGCTTGATTGTAACACACATTAATACAAGTAGCGTAAATATTCTAAATTATTATAGAAGGTCTAATGCGAACAGTTATGAAAATGTTCATGTAGGCTTCCACGGTCTGCGGTATTGTCCATATGTTATTTTTCCGGGATGGACCGTGTGGTGTTGGTTTTGTTTGCCAAGCTTTCGCTCATCGTGTTGTGAGCTTCCTCAGGGCTAGTCAGTAAATGAAGAGCGGATGGTAGAGTCAGGGTGTATATACCTTAGGGGTGGGGGATGGTCTCGGTCGAAGTCTGCCTTCCCATTGGCTCGCTTGTGTCGAGTCCGTGGGCTGTGTTGTGTTCGGGTGGGTTCGTGTGTGTTCGGTATTGTCGTATGTGTGTGGATGGTAGGTTGATGTGTTGGTCTTTTGTTTTATGACAAGATACCAGTTTTTGCTAAGTTTGTAACCGTCTTCCGTATTGTAACCCAATAATTTCAATAAGGAAGACGGTTACAAACCTAGCAAAAACTGGTATCCTGCTATAAAACAAAAGACCAACACATCAACCTACCATCCACACACATACGACAATACCGAACACACACGAACCCACCCGAAAACAACACAGCCCACGGACTCGACACAAGCGAACCAATGGGAAGGCAGACTTCGACCGAGACCACCCTCCACCCCTAAGGTATATACACCCTGACTCTACCATCCGCTCTTCATTTACTGACTAGCCCTGAGGAAGCTCACAACACGATGAGCGAAAGCTTGGCAAACAAAACGGTCCATCCCGGAAAAAGAACATATGGACAGTTATGAAAATATTCCAAAGAAAAAGTCCAACTTACAAGAAGAACTTAATAAACAACAAATAAGTCTTAAGTTATTTTGGATTATCTCTAATAACCACATCTCTAGATTAGAAACAATCATATTATAATTAGATATATTCAATTACAACTAATATTATACAAATAAGATAAATAGCAGTAAACAATACAGTCAGGAAATAAGCAATAAATATAAATATATGGCACCTGGAACAGGAATGGCGGTAAACGCAGCGGTGAAAACAGTACGCAGGTGCTGTAAATGCTGTTCTAGTGCGTTATTATTACTCCGCTGCTGTTGCGTTTCTACAGAAAGTTTTTCTATAGCATTGTGCAGTCCAGCGATGTAGGTCTGAATGGTGGCATTTTGCTGTTCGTAATCAGTATTGCTCTTCCTCAACTGTCTCAGTTCAGCTTCACGTGCTGTTAGGAAAAAAAAATTCAATAAGATGTTTTCATCATGAGTCTATTATTCTAAAATATTTATAATATTAGTAATAAGGCTTAACGAACCCGAAGGCTCGATGCCGATAGCACCAATCTCTGCTTACAAACTACTGTCCACGGACCAATACCCAAATCCACCAGATCACTCTTAACACAATCCTCCCACCTATGCCTTAGTGGGCCCCTCAAATGCTTCCAAGTCAGCACATCGCTTACCATCTAATGACGCTATCACTTAAATAATATTAACCGGGTTATGTTATCTATAGTCCGCGTTATGTTATCTCCTATTTTCCCCAGTGGTCTCATCTTTTTTTGGAACGAATATTCAATGTAACATGTTATTTTCGAATACCTTAAGACATTGTTCATCCTTCAGCATTAGCGGCCAAGTTTCACATCTGTAAAGAAGAATTGAAAGGAAATTTACTTTGTTTTCCCCACTCCGTCCTACAGTACTTCACTTGACTTTGAATTCAGACTGCAAGCTCGCATCATCTCTCCGCTCTCTTCGACTGAAGCTAACCTCGCCGTTCACCACATGGAGCAAGAACATTGATGATATTCGCCCATAGCCCTAAATCACCTAGCACCATATACGAGAAATATGCCCTTGATACCACTAGACCGCTTGTTAACCAGATACACTAGGAACCAAAGAAACGAATCCTTCGCTTCAACTGTAGGTATTCACCTTTTCATTTAATTAGTAAGAGGGAGCTGTCCACCGATCATCATCAACCTCAAAGACAAAAAACTTCACCAGGCAAGATAAAGACTATAAATCCCATCTCCATGTGGCCCTGTCGCCCAATGTTGGTATTTGGTTATAATAAAATCATTCCGAATTGATATTTCATATTTAATAGTTACCTCATAACATTATTCCAAATCAGTCTCTTCTGTAAATACTAACCATTCCTTTTGTACACATCAGTCTTAGAGTATCCCTCGTTGAGTGCAGTGCTTCTAGTGTTTCCTCTATAATTTTTCGTCTCAATTTCCTTTTATAAACTTATTAGTGAAAAAGTATCAATCCGTAGTTAATTTGTTAATAGCAAGTAACGTGTTAAAGAATTATTAGTGACATTAAATTTCATAAACAATTAAGGAATTCAACAACATTGAAGTAGTGAGAGTTGTTACGGGTGCTAATCCTACTAGTCTCCCAGTAAGTAAACAATCAGATTGGAATTATTCCCAGCCTTTTAAATTTACTTGATTATATATATATTTTTTTCTTCATCTCTTCGTTTTTTAAGATGGTTACTTGCAAAATTTGTAACAAATCAGCAGGCCGTGATGAGAAGGCAAGAGTAGCTTGCGTTACGTGCCTTCAGTCGTATCATATCAAGTGTGCGAAAATTGATTCTATGGACTCAGAAATTGCTAAATTATGGAAGTTCCCTGAGTGTTTATTAGCGACCAATACAATGCCGGTATCCGAACCTAATCTAATGTTGAATATGCTAAGATCACTCACAGAGGAGTTCAAAGAGATGAAAGCTAAAATGAAATCCTTAGAAGAGCTGAAAGAGATAAAAGAAACAATTCAAAAACAGTCTGAGCTATCTTTTGAAAATAGTGACAGACTTCATAAAATTGAAAACCTGCTTGAAGAGCAGAACAAACATCTGGAAAGAGTAATGCTAGAGAACAAATTTTTAAAAGAAAAAGTATCAGTACTAGAGGGTCGCCTTAACCACGCCGAGCAGTACCAATTAAAAAACACTATTGAAATTAGGGGCATCCCTGAAAAGCAAGGAGAGACCACTGAAGGTCTAATACTAAGCGTCGGAGCAGCCCTGGGCGTTAAACTGTGCCCCGAAGATCTGGACCACGCCGGACGGCTCAGGGCAAGACAAGAAGGAACTCCTGGCCCCATCATCGCCAGATTCGTGCGACAAGCCCTAAGGGACGAATTGGTTCGTCAGAGGAAAATAAAAAGGGACTTTTCCACTCGACACCTAGGCTGGGGAGATAATGAGGCGCACCGCGTCTACGTCAGTGAAGCAATGACTCCTACCAACAAGCATCTTTACTGGCTAGCCAGGCAGAAGCAGCTATCTGCAAAAATTAAGTATGTTTGGTTCAGTGGAGGCCGAGTCAGATGTAGACAGTCGGACGGTTACCCAGCAGTGACAATTAGCAAGCCTAGTGATCTGGACGTTTTCAGTTGAGTGTCGTCCAATAGTCACCTTAACTTTTCACTTTTATTTTTTTATATAGATTTGTACTCTTTTATAGTTATTTTTCATTTCCTTTTTCATTCAGGTAGAGAAGAAGTGCTTCTATATTTGAAACTTATTTTTTATTTAAGCAGTTTCCTTTTTTTTTACAACAGTTATTTATTTTTACGAATTTCTTTATTTTCATTTTTCTCAGAAAAGACAATTTTCATATCACTCAAAACTATCTTCGCATCATTCACTCATTATGATCATCGTTTAATTTATTCTGTGCCCGAAAAGTTTTCATTTTCTATCCCTCAATCCGTATTCCGTTTACCTGTCATTTCTCTCTCTCGTCCTTAGTTATGACTAATTTACTGAACTGTTGTCACATTAACGCACAATCCCTTATTGCACATATTGATGAGTTTCAGAAATATTTCCAAGATAACTTTTACCATGTCATAGCGGTCTCCGAAACTTGGCTCAAACCTATCATTCTTTCCTCTCAATTGTCCCTTCCTAACTATTCTCTCATATGTCATGACAGATCTGACCGCAGGGGAGGTGGAGTTGGTATATATATCCATGAAAGCCTTAAAGCTAAAATCCTTCTTCAATCTCCCGCCTCAATCTTTCCTCACCTAGAATATATATTTGTTGAAATCTCAACTACCTCCTCTCCTCTTCTATATGCCGTAGTATACCGACCTCCTCATGTTCCATTCGACAACCACTTCGAATCCTCTCTTCTTCAACTAGTCTCTACCTACACCAATATAATTATATGAGGTGACTTAAATATTAATATGCTTTCGAATTCAAGCAATTAATCCTTTTTCTCAAATCTAATATTCTCTCTCAATCTTTACCTAGTTCCCTACTCTCCAACCCATCACACCCAATTTTCGGATACCTGGTTGGACCTGTTTATCTCTGATTCACCTCTTAAAATTCTTTCCTCGTCCCAACATCCTGTTCCGTTTCTTTCATCACACGATCTCATTCAAATTTCATATGACCTACCAGTCAAATCCTTTACTCCCAGAACGGTGTCCTATCGCAATTTGGATCTCCTTTCCTTCGAATCACTTCAATCCGATTTAAGTTCCATCAACTGGGACGTCATTTACTCCTATAGTTCCATCGATCAGATGGTTTCCACCTTGACTTCCAATCTGCAATCCATATTAGACATCCATGCTCCTTTAAAAATCCTTACCTTACGCCGTCCAACGGCACCTTGGCTAACCCCGGAAATAAAAGAAATGATGAAGAAAAGAGAAGCAGCAAGGAGAAAATTTCGTCGCACACGTCTATCAGTAGACTATGCAGGTTTCAAACTACTTCGCAATGAAACACAATCTGCAATACGTCGTGCAAAATCAAACCACATCCAATTCATCCTCACCAATGCAACCGATCCCAAATCCAAATGGAAAATACTCCGACAATTATCGCCAACAGTATCCGGTAAACTCTGTTCCTCTTCAATCACGCCAGACAATCTCAATAACCACTTCGTACCCATCACATCTCCTAAATCCTCATCCGCTACCGACATTGATCATATAAACTTTAACCCTGATAACTTCTTTTTCTCCCATGTATCATATGACGAACTATTAAACGCCATTCTGAAATCGCGCACCAGTGACTATGGCCCCGACAATATTCCTTTAAAGCTACTAAAATCCTGCCTTCCTGTCTTAATGCCCGTATTACATCATATTGATAATTTCTCGTTACAAAACTCCATATTTCCCACGCCTTGGAAAACCGCGTTAGTGCGCCCGCTAAATAAAGTTGAAAATCCCTCCTCTCCAAATGACTTCCGCCCTATCTCCCTTCTATCTAACCTCTCAAAACCATTAGAACGCCTAGCCCAAAACCAAATTTCAAATTTTCTAGAAGAACGTTCCCTCATTAACCCTCTCCAATCCGGCTTTCGTCCAGGCTATTCAACTCAACCCGCTCTCCCCAAAATCACCCATGATCTCCATACTGCAATTGAACAGCAAAAATTAACCATTCTGATCCTTTTAGATTTTTCCAAAGCCTTCGACTCAGTAGACCACAATATCCTTCTCGCCAAGCTACGAAACTTACCTATATCCAACAGTGCTCTAGGATGGTTCAAGTCTTTCCTCTCAGATCGCTCCCAATATGTTTTGGTCCCCGGTCAACCTCCCTCCATAACCCTTCCGCTATCCTGTGGTGTCCCACAGGGTTCATCACTATCCCCCACCCTATTTGCCATTTACATAAACGACCTTCCACTTCTTATCCGACATTCCCAGTATCATCTCTATGCCGATGACTTTCAGGTGTACCTATCCTTTTCCCCTTCCGATCTAATATTAGCCACCGAAAAACTCCAAGATGACCTGAATCGAATAAATCGATGGGCAATGGATAACAAGCTAAAGTTGAACGTGGACAAAACCAAGGCAATAATAATAGGGTCAAACTACTTCCTTAAAACTATTCCCCATAATCCAATCCTCCTTCTAAACAATAATCCTATCAAATTCTACCCAACTGTCAAAAACCTTGGAATTACTTTTGATCAGACCCTTTCCTGGAAAAACCATATCTCTGAAATTTCTCGTCGTACCTTCTCCACCTTAAAGCGTCTCAATTACCTTCGTCACCTGTTCCCTTTTGAAATCCGTAAACTCCTAGTTTCTTCCTTAATTTTCCCCCATATTGACTATTGTTGTTCGGTGTATGGGGGTATCTCTGGGGATCTCGAAGCAAAATTAAAGCGGTTGCTTAATTGCTTCGTTCGATTCATCTTTGGGATCCCTAGAGATGCCTCGGTGACCCGATATTACGAAGAATTGAAATGGCTCTACCCTTCCTACCGCCGTAAGTACGTCCTAGCATCTTTCCTTTACCAAGTTATCCAATCCCGTCGACCATCTTACATTTTCGATCTCCTTCAATTCAAAACCACAGTCCTCTCCCGCAACACCCGTTCTCGGCTCTCTGATCTATATACAGCATCCCACCGAACTGCAGCTTTTGACAGAGCTTTCCTGATCCGATCCTCCTCCCTTTGGAACTCTATACCTTCTTCCATTCGTCGTTCCAATAATCTTCCAACCTTCAAATCCCGTATATTCCAGCACCTATTATCCCTACAATTCCCAAAAAATCGAAAACAGTAGGGGATCAGTATTGACTTAATGCTCTCTTTATTCGATGAATGAATGATGTTTTTAGATGTACATTTGTGTGTGTTATTTTGTATTCATATATTTGAGTGTGTGGAATTTAAACCACGTACATATGTATTATTAATGTCATATAGATAGATATTAAAAAGGACAAAAAGGGATGAAAGGTAAATCTCGGATAATATTGTTTAATCTTTCTTTTTTGTTTTTTTTCTTGGCATAAATTTGATATATGTGACCATAAATTTGTTTCTCTTATATAATTATTGTAAACTTATTTTAATTTTTTTTCTTTCTTTTCTTCTAATATGTTTTTGAAATACTGTTATTGTAGGTAATTCACATTTTTTATTTGTTCATTTTTTTTATTTGTTCTCACTAATTAAATTAATTGTAATAATTAATTAAAAGTAATTATTTAACACTCTAAGATTTAATAGCTTACAATGCCTGTATTGTTATTCTATAGGGACTCGTCCCAGAATAAATAAAGACATTATTATTATTATTATTATTATAAGAGATAAGTTCTTAATTTTCTTTAATTCTAATAAATGCCTAACCTTGTATTATATTTAGATTTAATAAACCAAATGTTTCAATATCTGACCTAATTTATTTAATTCACCGAATCTATTCAATTATATTTAATCTTTCTATTCAGTCTAATCGCGATCCAACAACAATAATAGGCATCAATATAATTAATGTTTAAATTAACTATTTACCCTTGTTGTGATCTAAAAATTCCTCAGTAAAAATTGGAATATCGTATGCAGAGACGTCAGTTTCGGGTTCCTGAAGGGTCTCTTCGCATTCTTCTTTAGGTTTCTTAGAGGCCTGCTGTTCACTAAATAACCTATAAGCTTCAGACTTTTTATAAGCAGCAACTTCCTGAAGATATCGCTCTCTATCTTGTTCTGCGGCCGTCAGATATTGCTAAAACAAACAGCTCTATTATAAAAAAAAAAGTTTTTGGGTGTTTTAAAAATGTGTACATATACATATAAAGCGGTATAAAATAAAAATGGGTCATAAAATATTGAATTAGCCTCATGAAAAACACCAAGAACAGGTTTTGAGAAAAAAAGACAAGGGGGTTGGTCCGCTGTTGGGTAGACAGGTGGTATCCCCCTTATATTTATAATATATGATAAACAACTAAACAACTATTATATTTGATTTTTACTTATTATATTAACACCCTGTATACACTAGATTTGAGGTATAATATATGTTTTAGAAAGTGGTTCGGGTAGAGGTCACAATGAATTTCTCGTAGAATTGGAGAAAAACTTTATTGTTATTTATTTTATTATTTATATTTAACTTTATTGTTATTTGTAATAAAATGAATAACAATAAAGTTTTTCTCCAATTCTACGAGAAATTCATTGTGACCTCTACCGGGACCACTTTCTGCCACATATTACTAACCTGCTTTTGGTCAGGAGGAAGTGCACTCCATTCAGCAGCTAAAACTTTCGTTATTTCAGCAAATGGCATGCTAGGATTTTCAGCTCGAAACTTTTCTCTTCTATCATTCAAAAATCGGACATATCCTAAAATTATAATATATTTTATAGCAATAAGAAAAAAAAGCTGAAATAGAAAAGAAAATCAAAATAATATTAACGGCTTAATAAAAATATTGGTACTTGTGTGTTAGCACAGCCACCGTTATTTTTGCCTACTTGTTCGCATGGGCGAGCAGTTATATTTCGTATCAGTTACATTTCTAGCAGCAATAGCACATTTTTATCTTCAATAACGTTTTTAAATCTATTTATTGGGGTTAGAAAATCATCAACAATTATAAATCAAAAGAATTTATTTAAAAATGGAATATATCATGAACAATTAATTAAACAACAATGAACAATTAAAAAATACAAATAATGAAAAATAAGTAGTTAATCGCATTTCGGTGGAAAATGCGCCGAAATAGAGTTCAAGATGGATTCAAAACAGTCTCTATTTTCTTTTAACTGATGCTTTTGCCATACGAACTCGGAGAACTCGGATTCTAAATGGTGTCTCGCTGTCCCTCTATGCCTCTTGTTCCTCCATTTAGCACTGCCACACATTATCTCTACTGTTTGTATATGTACTTGTGTATCAGGATCAATGAACTTATATTTGTGATTCACCTTGGCATGTTGGAATCGTTCTTTTTCGATTTTATTGGTTTGATAACCTTTCCAACTGTCCCAATAAATTGTCGTACCATCTGTAATATTTTCGATGATTTTCTGAATAATGGTACTGCCACTTCTGTTAGGAACAGCCACAAGAAACGAATCTTTTGTTTTTCGACATATCCCACCAAACATCCACTGTTCCGTTAGTACACTACCACAATTATTTTTACATTTGCTAAATAAACTCTCATCGATTTCGACAATACAATGTAGTCCACCTATCTTCTTCTTTGGTGTATTCTCCATATCCAACAAACGCAATTCTCTCATGTAATTGTTCCAGTCTATTACAGTTTTATTTCCTAAATCCAGTTGTTTTTCACAAAATGTAATAGACGTTAATTCCTCACACCAGCAATAAATGAATCTTAACGCTGAACAAAATGGGATTCTGCCGTTCTCCAACCAGTTGTCTTTTCTCAGTCCCACTTTCTCAGCACATTGTTTCGAATTGCATTTCCAAAAGTAACGTTCACCACAATACAATTTTATTTCATGGGAATTGCTACATTTTCTTTTTTTGTAAAATATTTCGCTCCTGAAAAAAAACAAATAGCTTCTTCTTCTGTTTTTGGCAAATCCCAAAGACAACAACAACAAATGAAATAATAGTTAAATAAATAAATAAAATAATAACCAAAAATCTATTACAAATTAGCAAACAAACAATAAATAACAAACAATAAGAAACAATAAATCAGCAATAAAGAAAACTCAGCAAGCAAGAACAAATATAGAACAAATCAGCTGTTATAAATATAACTATTACAAAATTTAACTTCTCGCGCATGCGAACAATTAGGCCAAAATAACGGTGGCTGCATTAACACACAAGTACCGAAATGTTTAATTAAAAAATATATGAATAATACTTTGCTTTATTATCACTTAGGACATAGCATTACACAGATGAGCATATTCAGGAGAATGTTTTCCATATCAGCGAACAAGTCTTTATTATTAATTATTAATCACGACTAATCTTAATAACATTTTACCTGTAAGCGGTTGCCTAGGAGCTGTTTGATCTTTTTGAGCTTTCTTTCGTTTCTTCCCTTTAGGCCAACCTTTTTTATTCGGTGAGCCATTCTCAGTTTTTTCGACAGGCGAAGGAGCAGCTGCTAAAGGATAGAAAAGTAGCAAATTTTAGTACATTCATTTAAAAACAATATAATTGAAGTGGTAAAATATCGTTCTTTCAGTTATTCATCACTTAGAACGCATTATACATTTAAGTACATTAAGTATTATATTATCTAAAATTGTTGACATTCAGAGATCTTATGTGTGTTTCAATACCTAGTATTACTGAATTTTACCAATTACCAATTACCAAAAATGGAGTGAATCCTTCACATTCAAAAAATATTCCTTTGAGATACTTTTAAAACTGTATTATAAACATGAAACTTATTTTTCTTTAAAAAGTGGTCCTAATATCTCTGCAAGCTCTACATAGATATAGCCTCCATAACTTAACATACTACCAGGATGAGGGATTCCAAGAGAATTCCAGATAGGCTAATTTATCATTAGATTAATTCTGATTCAATATTATAAGTAATGATATGACTTATTATTGAAATAAGTAAATATTTATCATTGTGTCAATCAATGGCATTACAAAACTCAATAAGATACCTGGAGTGTCCACACTTGACGCTACAACAGTAGCAACATTCTCTTGAACTGGTGTAGAAGCAACAACGGCGCTAGATTCTGGCGTCGTTTCCATTTTGGGCTAAACTGAAGTTATGATGAAGATAAAACTGTAAAGAGGACCATTCAAAATGCTCTATGCCGGACAACAATAAAACCACTTTAGAACCTTCGGCTTATTCCATAGAGCTACCACTTTTCTAAACATGGAGATATAAAGAAGCATCTGTCTGAACTATATGATAGGAAACACGCTGTACGTTAAGAGCATACTATGAGAAACTACAACTTGGTTTGTAATTTCATTTCCATTTAAGATCTGATGAAATTTCAAGAGAGTTCTATCATTTGTATTACGAATCTTCTGGCCGTATATATATATATATATATATATATATATATATATATATATATACGGCCAGAATATATATATATATATATATATATATCATTTTTAAATTTATTATATATCATATTGATGATAATTGTTGACCTATGATAATGTATGTTGAAGAAATTGGTCCGGGTAGAGGTCACTGAATGAATTTATCATGTAATTTGAGAAAATCTTTATTGATAGCCAACGTTTCGACCTACGTTGTAGGCCTTCTTCAGGGCTGTGGGGGAGGGTCCTCTCTGGCTATGCAACACAGACTCTGTGAGAGATGAACAAAGAGTCTGTGTTTCATAGCCAGAGAGGTTTTGATTGCGACATAACATATGCGTTTTTAATTACAAATATGATGAAATAAACAATACATTGCTCTCCTCAAAGTGATACTGCCTGAAATCTGAGAGATATTCTGTATCACTAAGTTTTCAAAATAGTGTTTATTATTCGAGAAAAAAAGTTTGGTGTCTAACATTTTCGCATCCAATATCCCGTGTAAATGAAAACAAGAAGCCTTACGTCGGTTGTTTAAAGCATCTGTAGAATGTTCGTATTACGTTATGATAAGTGCTAGTTGTAGGTCAACCATAACATTTTCAATGTGTTAGTCAACGTGTTTTACTATCTTGTACATCATTTATTCGAATGGTTTTTACTTTAATTTTTACCGTGGTAAGTAAGGTGTAATAATCTAGTAAAAATTTCGATTTGCAGTTCCAGATTTGTATTTATGTACTTTTGTTCGGTCATTTTCCGTTTTTCTATTCTATACGGATAGAATATATATAAACAAGACGGCTGTTCCCGTAAGTTATCTATTCATTCCATGGATCTAACACTAAATAAACTTCGACCCCGCCTGGAATCCGCGCCGAAGTCTAATATGAGGTGTTCACATTCTTAGAGAACACGGCCTCAATGTACATTTTCAACAGATCTTATGCTAACTCACTTGCTTTACATGGATCTTTTCTTTATCACTCTGCCTACCATGACGGGCGAATTTGGAAAGAGCTTTTGCTAGGGTGAGGGTAACTGTTAATAACAAAAATCATCTTTTTTTATATAAAATAACATATTATTTTACATGTATAATTGAATAATTTAAAAACTGGGAACAATAAACAGAAAGTTGACTACGTTGCAGCCATTTGTTGTTGCTATCTTACCTTATCAGGTGAAAGGTAAAGATCTATATGTATCAAGGTATACTGATTATTAACATTTATCTTTCTGGCAACTTGTATCGTCCATATTCTCAAAATCCATCAGGTATTCATGATCATCCTAAAAACGTCTCCTTATAATAAATTTCAGGCAGTTGAGCAGTTTTTGCAAATGGTGAGGGCGTTTTTCATTCTTCACTGGCCAAGCATTGTCCTTGGACTTCCTCAGCACACCTGCATGTTAGCCCATAATACAGTCTTTCTTTATTATTATCTCTTTAACAGTATTTTATTTGTTTTTGCTTTGTTCGGTTTTATCCTTCATGATTATAGTTGTAAGTAGGTCTTAGTAGCCACAAGAACAACTTTGAATAAGCAATTTCCAATCAACAGCAACTCTGCACTTTATAAGCATAATGCCCCTGCCTTCACAAAGTATGAATGTGAAAAAACACAGTTTTCGTTTTTGACTTATAGCAGTCATTGATAATTGATATAAAATTCATATAGAGGTATCTATCAATCACAAAAACAATGTACAGCGAATGTCATTGGTTTGACTATAGGCACTCCTTTTTATTGAACTTTGAAACTGCTTTTTTTAATTCTCAAAAGTACCGATTTTCATATTCGATAGTTGGAAATGGCAGGGATGATATGTACTAAGTTGGATCTTGTTTGAACAATTTCATACATGTATTTGAGATATATATATATTTATTTTTCCCTTCACGCAGTACCCCTACGCGAAGGACGTTTATTGTTCTGCATGTTCCGTACATTTATGGTGCATTACATACAATTGTACTTTCATGTTGTTGTTTTTTTTTCATTGTTTACATTTTTTTTTTATTATTTATATACAAAACTAAACGCTAAATTGAAAATACATCATTAAAAAACAATACTTAAACATAAAAATATTGATCATAGTAAATATTAAGCCAGTTGAACAAATAAAAAAGAAATAGGAAAAAACACAAAATTACAACAAAGTAATTGAAAACAAAACTAAAATTCTTGTTCACCTACAATATTGATTTCGTGTATACACCTAATCCTAAATGGAAATATCCAATATATATATTGGTTATTTCCATTTAGGGTCAGGTGTATTTCGTCATGTGTATTAGGCGTGGAATGTATTGGTTCTCTTGGGGTAAGACTGCTTGCTTTAAGACATCCATAGAAATAGCATAACATAAGCATGCAAATCACAAATACCAAAAAAATGCAAAAAATCTGGTTTAAAAGTGCCATTTACAACACAATGAACAAATTATGGTATTCTAAGCAAACCAATCAAGAAAAAAATGCAAACAAAATTCATCAAGATTTATTGTTCAGGATGCTACCGAATATTGCTTGGATTACATGTTTAGTGAGATTTTTAATTGAGTAATTTATTAAATATAATTCTAAATTTCAATTAATTAATGTTCTTTTTAGATTGAAATATAGTAGTTTCACGAATACCGTTTATTCATGGTATAATACTTAAGTGAAAACATATTTTAGGACTATCTTTTGTAGTTCTTTGATAATACAATTTTTCTTATTGGTGAATAAAATATTAGTTCTTTAACCTAAAGGGAAGTATTAAATTGTATCAAGATTAATGTGATATCTACTGAAAAGTAAACTGTAGTCTTGATTAAGAACTTTACCATGCAGTACTAATAATTTACAACACAATGAATCAATCAAGAAAAATTAATAATCTCAAAGAAATACAAATTCAAAACCTAACTTGGAACTGAATATGAACCTTGTTGACATTGGGACATCGGTTTATATAGGTACGCTGGTGTCAGGGCAAACTTCAACATTGCTGCCCTTCCTAAAGCCAGATAGAAAGCAGAGGGGAAACTTGTTCCAGAAGAGAGCAGAACTTAACGCACACAAAATAATGAGTAAAAGTTTTTTTTTAGACCACGCAGAAAAGATTTGTTTCTGGCTTTTGAAAGTGTTGGCCTTAATTCAATCAATAAAATTACTTAACGATATTTATTTCAGAATATATATTATGGACTCTTCCATGCTTCCAAATTCATAAGTATATTTTAGTCACTAAGATTGATATTAAAACACTTTTTAAAATTAAAAAAATATTATTTCAATGGAACCATCAATCATCATAGCCAGAATTGGTTTTATTCCGAAGCTTCTTCTCCACATCTTTGATATATTTTTCTGGTATCTTGTGAGTTCTGA
This sequence comes from Arma custos, assembly GCA_037127475.1. Taxonomy (NCBI): domain Eukaryota; kingdom Metazoa; phylum Arthropoda; class Insecta; order Hemiptera; family Pentatomidae; genus Arma; species Arma custos. The sequence goes on along the minus strand of CM073762.1, from coordinate 108,158,249 downwards.
AAACAAAATAAAATATTATTTTTTATCGTTTTATCATTACTATTACTTTAATTATACCTTACACAGGTATTTAAATTTGTTTTCCTTTTTTGTTCTATACAGGTAATATCCTTTAATAATAAGGTGCAATACTGCTTCTATTATTGCATTTCTAATTTATAAATCGGTGTGAATAAATAGATAGGTTGAACAGATGTTGAGGTTTGATAGATTAAGGTTGTCTGGGCATGTTGCTTGAATGCCTGGGAAAGATAAAAAGAAAATAATACTGAGGGGTTTGGAATGATAGCGTGGGCTAGTGATGTCCATCGTAGGCGTAAGATACAGGTCAGTAGCCTTCAAAATCGGAACAATTAATGAAGGCTAGTGCAAGCCAAGATTCAACATCAAACTGTTTCAACTTGATATAAATAATTTTATTGATCATCTTCTATTATATTAAGTAATGTTCCAGATAATTTATTGTTTAATTCTCTTTTATTACAGAGTATTAGTGTTGTCATTTCCTTAGTGTCATGTCAGTACTGTACAGTATAAAATGTACATTATAGAATTCATGTACAGAAAATGAGGTGCAATCTATATTACAATGAGAAAAAAATAAAAATAAATAATTATGGATGAATGCATAGTTTAAAGAAATGTATTAATTGAAAAGGATAGTTACTAAGAAGTTAAGCAAAGCAAGTTCTTAGGCGATACTTACCTAATTTCGACTACTTTCCTCTTCATATTATCCTTCAAAGATTGTTGATTTAATTTCATATCCATTTCTACGACGATCCCATCTTCAAATGTCTCTTTCCTTTTGGCTATTCGTTCTTTCTCTCTTTCATTAATCTGTTTTAACAACAGGGCCTTATATTCTTCTTTTGCCTGTAATAATAATTAAAGAATATTTTATAAATTAACTACAAACCTGTATGCAAGAAAACTAAAAAAAAAAAATAAAAATGTAATAATCAGCAAGAACAAAAGCTCGAAATTTTGGCCACTGATGTTCAAACGGTTATGGTCTTGGTATATGGTGTGATCATGGTTATGGGTCCCAACTGGATGATCATTATGGAACAAAAGCAGAAAGATGCATCATCTTGATAGGAACATGAAGTGCAAGGAGAATGAGGACAGCTGCTGTCAGAATACAAGCAAGAGGTTAATCTATCTCAGCATAACTGTTACCGCGAATAGTTTACTATAGGTGGTGGCTCGTGGGGCTATTAGATCAATAACCATTCCTTATTTTCCTATCAATTCACCATGCTGGGTATCTGAAGGTAAACATTCCCCTCAGGAAACAAGAAACTGACAAACCGATGGAAGAATTGTTTGGCATTTTTTCAGGGGATGGTTCTGTCACTAGTCGCATATACATAATAGTATACAAGAGACAGATACTAAATTGTTCTTCTATTGTGAATTCCAATTGCTCCATATTCCAAAAGGAGCAGTTTTTTATCCCCTATCGGGCTATTTCCAGCATACACACTCATCAGCAGTGTTCTCTACTAGTCTGGAGTAAATGGCAGGAAAATAATCTTTAAGTGGTTCTCTTCTGCCAATACCTACATCATGTTGTGTGACATTGTTCTTCTGTGCCTTACTAACCTTAGTAAAGGTAGTTTGAAAGGCTATCATCTTCTTTAGCATTTTTATGAGATGAGAACTCCTCAAAGAGGATGCACTCCTTAGGATACCATTCCAGAATATTGGATTGTTTCTATTCCTTGCAGAGTATGGGGAAGGGTAGAAGCCACGTTACACAGCCATACAATTTTAATACAAAAAATAATACAACTTATTAGAAATAATACGAGATTCTATATTTCGTTTAGTGTTGTCAACCAGAAAAATGTTATCAGTGATTCTACTAGTTTAGTGAAACCATCCTCTTTTTTCATTTTTATCATTCGATTAAAAAAAAAAAAATTAAAGAAACTTTGTATTATTCTTCTGAATTTAATCAATGAATGTAATGCAACACACAGGACAAGGTGTTTTAAATTAAAATATATTTATAAGAAATAGTTAATAATTATTTCCGTCATTTTTCAACAATCAATAGCATGCTAAAGTGGTACTAAAGTGCTAAACTGGACACTACTCAAGCCGTCGTATCACAGCACAACTCATATTAAAATAACATTACTAACTTGATATAAAAAACTAATAAAATCATATTGCCATAGCTTCAGAACCCTATGTATAATATATATGCCAGATGTGGTACAATTTATAAGGATCTCAAGGCTACGATGGGTGGTGCATGTTGCAAGAATGGACGGGGACACAACTATCAAGAGGCAACTCTTTTGGTATGTGGATGGGAGGAGAAAGATAGGACTGAGATGGGCAGATGAGGTCGAAGCTGATGCAAAGAAGCTCCTCAACACCAGAGCTTGGTAGGCTCTGGCGCAAGACAGAGATGAGTGGAGGCGTCGTCTTGATGCGGTTGTAGTGCCAGTGATGATGATGAATAAAATTATATTTTCATTGTTTCAGAACCTTATGTACGATATATATGCACTAACCTAAAAGAGCTTATAATTCTTTTCTTCTTTTTTTTTAAATAACATAATATCACCTTTTTTCTTTCCTCTTCTTGATGTTTTTCTTTTTGCCTCATTGCTTCTTCTATCATTTCAAGTCTGGCAACTTCTTCTAATTTCCTTTCCCTTTCCTTAGCTTGGGCTCTTTGTTTTTCTTCAATCTATGGATATAGTAAAAAACAGTATAAGTCAATCTGGAAATACTTTATAACACAAACTTCAATCTAAAAAGAACATGTGAGTGAAAGAAAATGGTCTGGGTGGAGGTCAATAAATGTCTCAAAAGTGGGGAGAAATGTTTAACGACCCACATTGCAGGTCTTCTTCAGGGCTAAATATCCAAAATAGAGACAAATGAAAATTACTGCATTATGGTAAATATTAAAGTTAAAATGTATAAGCATCAAGAGTATTAATAACAAAGGTAGTATAAAAATTAATAAAGAATAAAATAAGTAATAAAAAGTAGTAAAAAATAAGGCATTAAAAATCATAGAATAAGGTGATACAAATTAAAATAATAGTTTTTTAAGACCGTGGAAAAAATCGCAACAAAAAGTCATTTAGTCTCCAAGCTAAAACAGAAATTGAAATATCAGTCCAATATTTCGCCTATTCAGGCATCCTCAGGGTAGATAGAGAAAAAAAAACAAAAGAACAAACACAAAACAAAATATGAATAATGCACCCAAGAAGCATCCCACCACCTCCAAGGCTCAAATGCAACTAATGAATCATAAGGAAGGTTACTGGACCCTGGCTGGGTAAAGTTAGATAAAAACAGCTGATAAGTACTGGAGAATTTGAAAATTCAACATACACTCATCAAAGTACAAAAAGCACAACAGGAAAAATTAAATAATTTTAAACAACACGAAAATATAAGACAAAACCTTATGAAAAAATGAAAATAAGATTGCAATGACAAGAAAAACAACATTATCAAGACACCAGTGGATTTATGGCTATTCCACAAAATATATAAATATTGAAAAATGAAAAGAGATTCCTTATGATTCATTAGTTGCATTTGAGCCTTGGAGGTGGTGGGATGCTTCTTGGGTGCATTATTCATATTTTGTTTTGTGTATGTTCTTTTGTTTTTTTTTCTCTACCCTGAGGATGCCTGAATAGGCGAAATATTGGACAGATATTTCAATTTCTGTTTTAGCTTGGAGACTGAATGGCTTTTCGTTGCGATTTTTTCCACGGTCTTAACATTTATGTAAGGTCTTTTTTCATTTTTCAATAATAGTGTTTTTTTTTAATAGAATAATTTATTGATATTTACAACTGTAATTATATTACATCAAGTAAATCTGCTGTATGAACAAAGGACATGAAAAAAAAAATACTTGTGGAGAAACTATCCATTGATAGTAGCACTCCAATAAAGTTCTATAGTAGAAGGTCTCGAGGCCATCTTCTTTTCAGACGCCTCGGAGGGTTATCAGGAATATTATGGGAAGCAAGTTGAGAGACTAGCGGATTCAAGTGTGTATGGAGCTTTTCATGGAAGGATAGGTATCTACATTGGGCCAAATCAGCAACATATGGGATATTAAGATCATGATGGATGAGTTTGTTTGTGACATAATAAGGAGCATTGAGGATTTTACGAAGGATTTTGGATTGTAAGGATTGGATACGAGATGAATTGTATGGTTTAGTAGAGCCCCAAAGCTCAACTCCGTACGTCCAAATAGGTCTGATAACTGTCATGTAAATGAGTCTTTTATAATTAATTGGGAGCTTAGTGCGTTTGTCCGGTAAATGTTGAAGTAGGCGAAAACGTCGAGCAGTTTCTTGTCTTTTCAGTCTTGTTGTATGAGGAAAAATAATAATGGTAAATATTAAAATAAAAATAAATAAGTATCAAGGTATCTAAGTGGTGGAAAATAAAGATAGGGGGGAGAACCTGATATATATATATATATATATATATATATATATATATATATATATATATATATATATATATATATATATATATATATACAGAGCAAGGATAATAACAAAGTGACAAGGAAAGTAATAATAAAAAAAATAAATAAACAATACAGGCATAATGTAATATAAATTAAAATGAAGAAATATGTAAAAATAAGGTAACAAGAATAAGGAGATTAATACAGATAGATCAAATAGGAATAGAAAAATACATATAGGCAATGGTGGACATGAAGAATTAATATAACAATAAACCTAATTGAGATGGGAAAACACAGTTAACTAATAATGGGGACGATAATATATACAAATTGTTAATGAAATATCATGTGACCTCCAACCCAACCATTTTCTTTCACTTATATATAATAGATCGACTATTATCATTCAGGATAAAATAAAATGGTGGATAAACAAAAATGCAAAAAGGTATTTATTTTAACTGAAGCTTAATAGATAATATTTTTCATTAATATTAAAATATTAATAAATTCTTGAAATTATGATAGACAAAGAAAATTAAATGCGCTTCGAAACTGAAAAATTTATTAGTAAGCCCATTCTAAGTTCTTGTTACACAATAAATATACTGTTGAGGTTCAAAATATGCTAAAAATAAATCAAAGTAATAATTGATATTTGGTGTATCAATAGTGGACCAATATTAAGTTGATGTGAATTTATGACGAAATTAAGTAAATAAAAAGGATTCTAAATGTTATTAAAGCTTATTTAAAATACGTATTTAAAAATTTAATAGACCGATTGTTTAATAAACACAATTTTTATACATGTGTAACTGATTTTCAACTTATTCATATGGCATTGCCGCAAGCTACTGCCATATTTCAAGCACTCTAGGCGTGGAGGTTCGAGAGAGAGCATCTCCAAATGGTCATTCTCCATGTGTAGGCCCCTGAGTGAGGGCCTCTAAGCTATATTACTTGACTATTGGATGTCCTGAAGATAGGATCTCTCCTAGTTATTCTACAATATCATTGACAGTCTGGTATAAGGAGTTTCAAGTTTCAAGAGAAGCCAGATGGAATTTTGATTCGTAAGCTGTTCGTAAAGGAGTTTTATGACACATATTGGATGAGATTCATGTGAGTGTTTATTTTAATCAGTTTACTATAAAAATTGTGTTTAAATTTAAATTGTTATAATCATCCCTAATTGTAATTAGTTATCATTGGCTCACGGAGATACAAGATTTCATGATTGATAAAATATTGTAAGATAACGAACTGTTTTGTTTTTGTAATTACTTAAATTTTGTAAAATTTTAAAATATAATTAACGTCAACTTTTAATTAACTATCCATTTTATATTATATATAGAAAATATTAAATTCTTAACAATACAATATTTATAATACTTTAAATTTATTATTATTTTTTTAGATAAATCTATAATATTTACTTGTAATCTTCTGCCTTCTTTTAATTCTTCATTTGCTTTGACCTTATATTCATACTCTTTCCTTTCCTTTGTCCACCACTGTTCTTCATACTGTTGGCAATCGTTTATAATATTTAATATGAGTGACATTTAACCGAAAAAAAAAACTAAATATAATGAATCAAGGAAGCCACTAATGTGAGTCGATATGCGTTTTGAGGAATTTAAGTTATTTCACTTTATAAGGAAGATGAAATGGTCCAGGTGGATCAAAATAATACAAATTATTTATAGTATTTGAGATCTCCAACAGCGCTAAATTTACAAGTTATGAAAAAAAAAAATTGTTGAACAAGTCAGACGCACTCTTGTCACACCGGGTAACCTGTGGTCTAATGTTAAGCGTGTCAACTACGGCCAAGATCGCAGGTTCATAACCCAGCAGGTGGTCTTAGGATTTTTAAAGGGAGTAGAAAATCCTTGGGTATGTCATCCTTCGGAAGGGAAGTAAAATGAGGATCTCTAGCCTGTGCAGTATCAGGCATGAATAATCCTATCCTAATTAAACCTGGATAGGCAAAATTTAGGACTCCCAGTGAAGCGTCGTCCGATTAGCCATAGCAGGATAATGTGAGGATAAATGAATAAACAAACAAACCCTTGTCACACTAATAATTTATTTTTTTACATTTTGTCAATCATTAACTTGTTATTCCAAAAGGTATTTCTTTAAGATATTTTTTTCCATGAGAGGTACTCAACTAGATGTTATACCAATCTCAAATACAAGCCTTCAACGTTCCACAGCTAACTATTTTTTAGTTGGGTAAGATACCCACAAAGCTATAAGTCTACCTATCATTATATAAATCTTTAAGACTTAAAGCAGGAAAGGTTAACTCCTAAGAGGAAATTGGAACCTTGGATAATGAGCTTGATCTTTCTTGGTGGCTACTGGTGGCTAACCTAAAGTTAATCTTGTTACCACAAGCCATTAGACTAATTCAAGTTTTGAAACATTATTCATTATCAGGGATAAATAACTTTACCACAATAAAGGTCTACGATTCAGTACAAGGTAGGGACTTTATTGTTTCTAGGACAACGGTTGTGCAGTGAGCTAATTTTACTGACATCACACTAATTTCCAGTTTTTCCTCAAATAAGTATACCCAAATTATAGAGGTTGAATGAGCTGAATGAGGGCCATAAGGTTACAATCACGACTGTTAACCGATAATAATAGGTTGGGGTCCCCAACTTGGGGAAAAAGAAATCCTTTATTTTCTCGCTAGATGGCTCTAGTAATCAATATCTCATAAAGTGTCATCAAACATCAAACAATTGCAAGTTTATACTCGTTGTCAAGGTGACATTTCATACTAAAAAAATTCTTTGGCTGTTTTTGTTTGTTCCATTCAGTTGTGAGTTACAGGGTGTTAACAATGGAAGTCGACAAAGAGAAAATTCGGTAAATTTTACAGTTTTTCTTTGTTTTTATTATCTTGTTTTTGTAACTGGAGTACATCTTTCTTAGTCAATCATTCACGTGAGTAAATTAAAACCTTTTTCCAGTCATATATTATTTTTCTTTATTTTAAAAACGTTTCAACAATTCCATGTCATTCTCAATTTACATTATTTTTAAGTCCTTTAACATTATTTAATTTTAAAAATATTCTCTAAAATTTTTTATAATTTTGTACATTTTCAACCTTTTTGGTTGATTGTCATATAATTTAAAACAAAGCTTAGAGTTATAGTGTACTCCATGGTCAATTAACAATTTTTTAAAATTAAATAATGTTAAAGGACTTAAAAATAATGTAAATTGAGAATGACATGGAATTGTTGAAACGTTTTTAAAATAAAGAAAAATAATATATGACTGGAAAAAGGTTTTAATTTACTCACGTGAATGATTGACTAAGTTTTTCTTTGATAAAGGCGAAAATGCAAGCCAGGCCACTGAAATTGTGAATAGTGCCAATACTGTGACAGCTAATTACATGCAATTTTGGTTTCGTCGATTCCGTTCAGGCATTTTTGATGTTAAAGATCACCTCGCACAGGCATGCCAGTCATCGAAAATGTCGATAAAATCACAGAAATAATCAAAGTTGGCCGGCATGCTAGTAGTCGTAGCATCGCCTAGGAGCTAAAGATCGACCATAAAACCGTTTTAAACCATTTGTGCAAAGTTGCATTCAAAAAGAAGCTTGATGTTTGGGTGCCACACCAATTAACACCAAAAAACATGATGGATCAAATATCCATCTACGAGCCTTGGCCAAACGGAATGAAATCGACCCATTTCTGAAACGGATGGTGACTGGAGATGAGAAATGGGTCACATACGACAATATTGTGCGAAAACGATCGAGGTCAAAGTGTGGTGAAGCAGCTCAAACGATGGCCAAACCAGGGCTAATGGCCAGGAAGTTCTACTGTGTATTTGGTGGGACTTGAAAGGAATTGTTTATTATGAGTTGCTTCCGGTAGGCCAAACTCTATTGTCAACAGCTGGACTGTTTGAAGTTAGCGATTGACCAGAAACGGCCAGAATTGGCTAACAGAAGAGGTGTTCTGTACTATCAGGACAACGCAAGGCCACACACGTCTGTACTGACTCGCCAGAAACTCCGGGAGCTTGGTTGGGAAGTTTTAATCCACCATATAGTTCGGACCAGACCTCAGTCACGTAGCAGAATGGTGCATGAGAAGGAAGTTGAGTATGGCCGCAGCTAAGACCCAGACCATACTCCTCAGAGGCTCCACTGACAGGGCTCACCCTGTCATACTGGACATCCGGGGAGAAAGGGTGAGGAGGTGAAGTATTTGGGCATGAAGTTTAGAAGAAACTTCGACACCACTCCTCACCTGGGATACCTAAAAGATAGGGTGACCCTGTCACTCAATGGATTGGGAAGAATAGGGGGTGCATTCTTGGGCCTCAGGTACCCAGCAATGATGACCATTTATAAATGTGTGGTCTTGGGTATCCTGAGGTATGCATCCTCGGCGTGGAGCCAAAACCTCACGCAGCTAAAGAAGAGGAGACTGGCTCTGCTGGGAGTCACAAAGACCTATAGAAGGGTGTCGCATGAGGCGGTGCAGGTGCTGGCGGGAGCGATGCCCCTGGACCTCGTCCTGAAGGAAGACGCATTGATATATGAGGTGAAGAGGCCGGGGCTGGCGGCACACCCAGAGGGACTCTGAGAGAGAATCTGCGAGACCCCCAATAGATGGAAGAAGATGGTGAGGGAGGACTCCATAGAAGAGTGGAATGGATGGTGGGTGGGAAGCCAGAAGGGCTTTATCTTGAGAAAAATTTTCCCCACCGTCCAGTCGAGATTAGTGGTAACGTGGGTCCTCCTGGACTACTGGGTCTCGCAGATGTTGACAGGCCATGGCGGGTTCCGGTGGAAGCTCAGTGAGCATAAGATAGTAGTCGACCCCCTGTGCCCAGCTGTGGAGTCCCTGAGTCAGCGGAACACGTGATAGTTTCCTGCACCGTCATGGAAGGACACCGTGCCAGGTTGTCAGCAAAAACCGGGGTATTCACCCTCGCCGAGGAGGACTACCTCCGGTTGATGGAAGAGGTGAAATATTCCTTTTTCAGGGTGTTCGTCTACAGGTGGAAAGATGTGGTCGGGCCTGCGCACTTTACCATTGGCAGGACCCGGCCCCTCGGCGAGCCACCAGATGAGAAGCCAGACGGAGAACCAGACGAGGAGGAGAGAGAAAGAGCAGAGGACCGGACGGATGCAGACTGGCCAGGAGGCCTAATTAAGAGTCGACTTAGGGCAGTGGTGGGTGAGCGTAACCCAACGCATTAACCCGCCACTGCTGCACTCCTTATAATATGCTTAATATCTGTATATGCCCAGCAATGGCAGAAAAAGGGAATAAAGAAAAAAAAAGTCCGGACCAGACACCAAGTGATTACCACCTTTTTCTCGCATTGCAAAACTTCCTGAGCGATAAGAAATTGGGATCAAGAGAAGATTGTGAAAATCGATTAATAGAGTTTTTCGCCAATAAGGAGCTAGACTTCTATGAGAGAGCCATTATGAAGCTATCTTTAAAATGGCAACAAATTATACAACAAAACTCTGCATATTTGACCCAAATCGGACAATCTGCAACATCTTAAATATAGTTTTGAATATCACGCAAAAATAATGGGTTTCTTTTCTCTAACCTATTATATTTTATCTGATAAGAGTTAAAACATATTGTAAATTAATTATTTAGAATTTTTTTTAATACATGTAAGTCGTGAATTCAACGACTTAACCAATGAGGTGATAGAATAAAACTCTTGTGGATGCAGTTCAGAACTGTAATTAAAAAGAACATATTTACAAATTTATAACTAACTAAATAACTCCAGGTATCTTTAATAACATACCTGAATCAACACAATAGTCAATATTCAGTAATTACACTCAATACTTAATTTCTACAATAGCAGTCTATAATGTCTATTATAACCTTCGCTCACATCTGTCTCTGCAGGTTATCTCACGTCTATCATATGACTAAGTTTGGCGTCAGTATTCAAACTTACATACATAAAAATAAGAAAGTTTAATAAATATAATGATTAATTTATCACATTACTTGCTCTTGAATTCTTTTAGCCCTGGCTGCTTCTCTCCTTTCTATATCGTCAGAGCGTAGTTGCTGAGCTTTTCTTATTTTTGCTAGTTCCATTTCTTTTTCTCTTTTTACTCTTAAAAGTTCTTCTTCTCTTTTTTGCTCTTCCTCAGCTTTCTTCTTCATTAATTCTTGAATCTTAAAGTATAAAAGATTACAAAAAAAAAACTATTAAGAATTTTTCCTTAAAAGAATACTTTAAAAAAAAATTAATTATGTTAAAACTGAAATAAGTGATTTTTTTATTAATGATAGTACTTGTGCACTATCCGGTCCCCATGAAACCTACCTCCTTATTTCGTGTAACCTCTTCTTATTATTCCCCTCATTTGAGTTATTTGTGTGTGCATTGTTGAATTGTTTTCTGTATTGTTTTTAGTGTTTTTGTCTTGTTAATTTTGTATATAGTCTATTTAAATTTCTGTATTGTTTAATTTTGAAATTGAATTTAATTTTGTGTTTTTGTCTTGTTCCTTTTATTATTGCCTATTTAAAATGAATAGGATAAAACACTTAAAAGAAGAATTTGTGACAAACTTGCAGAAATTCAAAATTATTCCAAAGTTGAAATTGTGTGAAAAAGGTCATCAAATGGATTTTGTCAAGGATAGGAATGGAGATGATTTTGTCGAAAGTGTAGGGAAAACATTTATATAAGAAGACGTGCGGGACTAGGGGGAGTCTAGAATTAGAACCATTTTATTAGTACATTTTAATTTCCGTTAATATGAATAAGATGGTAGATGTTATCAGTATCAGAATTATCAGCGTTCACGTTATAAACAATAGCGGATAACAGCCCCTGGTTACCGGCTAATACACAAGTACCAAGAATCTTTCTCGAAGTATAGTGTTTAAAAATGCAGTCATTGGAGCAAACTTGATAAAGGTATATAACAATATTTCTTAATATCGACCCTGTCAAAACAATAGCGCCTATTTACACTTGGGGCGATTTTACAGGAGAGAGAAAAAACCGCGCCATATGCTATATCTTAATATATATAAATTACGTGTCACGTTGTTTGTCCGCGGTGGACTCCTAAACTACTTAACCGATTTAACAGATACGTAACATTGTCCAACTTAGGATATAGGCTATGTTTTATTTTGATTAACGACTGAAAATCACGAAATTTTAGGAGTGATTTCAGTTTTTGGCCTGTATCTCCTAATCGGCGCGGTTTTGGAAAAAACGCTCTACTTTTGGCGATGAGATTAACACATGATCAAAACAATTGTTTTCATGGTGAAATAGGACTGCATCCAAATACAAAATCCATCAAATTACCAGAACATTTCAGCACTGTTGTTTAGACAAAATATGAATTAATTAGGAGAATTTTCCTGGAATTGTTAATTACATGAACCATAATTGGCTCAGTAATCGTGTTATTTTGACAGCGAAAAATGCTGATTTTGACAAAATTAACTTTTTAATACCACTGTTGTTACCAGGTGATCTAATCCCCTTTAAATCCATCAATAATATTGTTGATGAAAACCAAGCTGTAAATTATCCAACTAAATTTTTTATTTTCTCTCGATATACCAGGAATGCCACCACACAATATTCGGATGAATATTGGTTCACTTATCATTCTTCTGCGTAATTTGAATCCACCTAAATTAGGCAATGGTACACGTTTGGTCATAAAAAATATTAACGGAAATGTTATTGAAGCAGCCATGTTGACTGGAATATTTAAAGAAGAAATCGTCCTGTTGGAACGTATTTCAATAATATCATCAGAACCCATAATACCGTTCAAAAGACTTCAATTTGATATATGCTTTGGTTTTGCTATGCCCATCAACAGGTCTCAAGGCCAGACAATGTCCATTTGCGGTTTGGACTTAAAAATCCATGTTTCTCCCATGGGCAATTATATGTTGTATGCTCAAATATTATTAAATCATCTAATATATTTGTATTAGCAACGGACAGATTAACAAAAAATATTGTGCATCGATTAGCGCTCAATTAAATTTAAATAATTATTTATAATTTTATACAATATTACTAGCCATAATTAAAAATCAAACATTATATACCTCATTCATTAAACTCATGTTTATATTTTATCAGTTATGAGTGTTGTATATTATATAATATAGTTAGATGAATAAATTGTAAAATCAAAAATCTATTTAATTCATGTTTTCATAAATTCATTATTTCTTTTAAATTCAAATTTTAACTAATATTTTTTAAAACTATTATAACAGCAACAGCGACGCGTGGCCGGGTCAGCTAGTTATCTTATATATATCAGTTATCTTTCAATTGCTAATTACAGCACTTCCTATGTTCAACCTTGAAAACTTTTTTTAATAGTGTGTAATTCAACCTGTAGAATGTGTTACTGTTACTAACTCATTTTCACCAAAAGTTGTAGGTAGGCGCTATTGTTATGACAGAGATATGTTATAATTATTAAACTTTGTGTATAATTTTTTAAAAATAAGGTTGCACAAAAGTGCAGAAATTATAGGCCTCTCTATTTATTTTATATCTTTATTTATTCTACTTCTTATTTATACAATTATTGTAAATGCACTTTCTAATACAGAATAACATCCATTTATACAACAATTATTTGTAACTGAAGTGTGTCAACATAACCATGTTTAAACAAAAATCTATCACTATTTTGCTTCTTAGTGATAGAATATGAGTTAAATAGCTACAGGTGTGAAAAATAAATAATGTATAGAATGGCAACAGGGCTTACCATGAATTGTAAGTCCTAAGATTATAACTTCGTGACGGCAACTTTAATACAGTATAATGCGAATAATGGGTAATATACCTTCAAATCAGCCAACTTTGCCTTTTCTTTTTGTTTGTCCAAATCATTTAGAACTTGCTCGTTCATTCTGTTTATTTCCTTTCGTATTTTTTCTTGTCTCATTTTTTTCTCTTCTTCTTGCCTCAAATGATCAATTTTAGATTGCATTACTGCCTCGTTTAAAATCATCGCTTCCTGGAAAAAATAACATGTAATAATGTTATAAGAAATGAGACGTTAATTTAAACTAAATAAAATAAACTATGTCCGAACAGTTTTCATAAATTATTATTACTCTGGTTAAATAAAACTGTTCAGAATAATTTTATTATACTTGGAAATATATTCCAAGTATAAATTTAGTTTATTGCATTAAAATTAAATTAAGGCATCTGACTATAGGGTTGATGGAGATAGAATTTAAGGAAAATATTTTCTAAAGATCCGTTATATATTTAAATTACTTCTAGTTGTTTTTCTGCTTCCATCTCTCTTTCCAAGTTATTTCTTTTCACTTGTTCATCAAGGCTATTAATATATTCTTCTTTTTTCGCCTGTCGAAAAAGAAACTCTTCCTTTTCTCTGGCTAATTTCTTTAATCTTTCTTGTTCCATCATCTCATCAAGACGTTTCTCTTCTTCTTCTAATTCTTCCCTAAAAGAAGTAAACCATTTATTCCAGAATTTCACCAATCAAAAGCAATTTTAATAAACCACTAACTATTACAGAAGCAATAGCTTCGATAGAACTTAGTACTGTTGCTATTTTTGCTCTGTAATTATATTTCCACAATAGCTCTGGATTTTCAAATTTGTAAATATCTTAAGCGAGTTTATGAAGGTTATGAAGGTTCTTAAAATATATTAAGTTTATCATGATCTCATTATTCAAAATAATAAATATAAAACAAAAATTTGTTTACATTAATTTTATGTGAAGGCATTGTAAATCATAAAATTGCAGAAATTTGGATCATCATACAATGGTTTTGATTTTCAAACCATTGAGGATTGTTTTGCATGTTTGAATTACTCATTTTTGGAAAGCGTCGACATAACTTTATACTTGGACTCCTACAAAGTGGCATAACAATCGTAATTTGTTGAAAGTAACTGCATTTCATACATTAATTTTTTGCCAGATATCCACTACATAAGTATTTAAGAAATATATTGAATAAAATTTACATATTTATCAATAAAATTAAATTAAAGACATTTACTGTATCTGTTTTCTTTCCATTATCTGAACGTCCCTTATCGCTTGGCATTTTGTCCCTAGAAGCAGCTTATTACACAATTTAATATCATCATCATCTTCTTGCCTCACAGCTTTTGCTTTTTGAAGAAGTAGATTAGCCTTCAGCTTTGCTACATATTCCAACTGTTGATAAATACAAATTTATATAAGAAAAATATAATGGATGTGATAAAAATCATCAAATTATTCACAAAAAAAAGTATAATACAACAATACAAAACTGTCTTTGGCATAAAATAAAACCACCTTTATTTATTTTTTATTTTGAATTCGAATACTAACATTTAAAATTGAATTTTATAAAATGACTAAAAAAAATGTAATATTGCTTTCAAGACTGATAATTATTTTATAGTCCTTCAAGATTATTTAGATCAGAGTACTAAAGAGGTGATAAAAGGTTCCAGTGCCATTATAATTACTACGATGCAGTATCACCTGCATTCGAGAGATTCCTATCATACATAACATTATTAATCTCTTCCATTTTCTCAACACATGTTACTATTCTTTTGAGATTGCAGATAGCTGATTTCTACATTTTTAACTTCTAATTAAATAATTTTCTACAAAAGTAATATGCTACCTTGATCAGCAATATGTATATTATGTTACCTTATTAAGGACCGGGCCCATTTCCCTATAGCTGACATAGTGTTTTTGAAGCTCTCGTTTTCTTTTATTACTTTCTGCTGCTTCCAATTCATATTGTTCACGTTGTTTTTTTAATTCTTCATATTTGTCTTTACCTTCAGTGTCCTGGAGGGGTTTAAATATTGATAAGAAAATGGAAGACCATATATATCCTGACTAATGTAGACTATGATGAGGGGAGTAGTCCAAGAATTGTGCGATGATAAGCTAAACTTGTTATATGCTAACTCTTAAACCATCATGTTTTTTTTTTAATCCTTTTATTTTTATTATAATGTAATTGGGAAAAACCACAATGCAAAGCCTTATGTTTCAAAAATACACCCACTTACCAGTCAACGTTTCGCCTATTCAGGCATTATCAAGACACAAAAACAAAAAAGGGTTATGTGAATAACATCTCGAAGAAAGGTGCAATACATCCCAACGATCATCAGCGTGGGTAACTTAGCGATTGATAAGTGGGTGTATTTTTGAAACATAAGGCTTTGCATTGTGGTTTTTCCCAATTGCATTATAATATATAATAGTGTTTCTTTTTGAGTTTTTGGCTCTATTTTAGAGCTTTATATTTTTAAATGGGTTTAAATGGATTTCACATTGTATTTTATTTTTATCTACACTAAAGGTGGCCTAAAAGAAAAGCCAAAACATTGACAAATAATAAATAAGTTTGGGATATTTGTGTACAATTCTTTTACCACACACCTGACCACTAATATTCCATCGGCTTACAGTACCAAATGGATATAAATTTATGTTAACAGTGAATTGCATCATGTAACAATGTTATTTTTATGATTTGTAAATTTACTCAATGTTTTTTTTGTTTGGTTTAATAATATTAAAATAAAATACCTGAACTGCTTCAATTTTATCTAATTCCGATTTACACAAAATCAAATTCTTGGCAGTGTCCCCTTTCTCTGGTATAATAATATCTCTAACATAATCTCGGGTCACTATTCTTGCATATCTAGAAAGACAATACATATCAAACATCAAAATGGGTAACATCAATTCTCATCAACATTTTTATGAAAGTTTATACTCACTATATTCTCAGACTTAATGACAAGAGTACAGGTGGAAATATTTGTTTTTATAAGTTGGATACATGAGGGATACATTTACTTTTATGTTTATATAGATCTGTTATTATATCTAATACTGTCTTCGCATTCCATTTGTACATGTGTACTTTGTTATGAAATATCATCCTGATTGTATCAAAGATATATAACTAAACATCAATAAAAAAAAAAAAAAAGTGGTCTGGTTGGAGGCCAAAAACAGTTTCTTGAATTGTAAGGTAAAATTAATTTAAGGTTCATTATTTAAGAAAATTTCTTTTTACCTCGACACTAACCATTTCCTTTGTTACGTTTATATGGTTAACTAATAATTATTCAACACAAAAAAATAGCTTTAGGCATCAAATAAATAGTTATATGTATACTGTTTTATCTTAGTTTAGACCACTTCCATCACTTTATCTCTTTAATAATAACTCCTTTAATTAGATATATTTTAGGTATTACTAGGTTATTTTCATCCACTTTAACTGTATTATTATATTTTATTCCAAACTAGATTAAGAATAAATTTTTATGCTGTAAAATACTCCATAAACAAGGAGACAAGGGACATGTTTAAAAAGAAAGCAAGTTAAGTGAGGGTGTAATTTGAATGAATGACACTAGATACCGCTAGTGGGGTAGTTGCCTGATGTGGTGTTTGTTACCTACTACGTACGTATATATATATATATATATATATATATATATATATATATATATATATATATATATATATATATATATATATATATATATACACATTACCGTCCATTTATTTCATATCATCTATCAAATTAATTTTGTTCTGTTTACAGCAAGACTAACCAAACATTGGAGTTATAAGTTTGAGTTTACTGAACTATACCTTTTACCATTTCTAATGAACTCTCCATTCTTCGCAAACTGATCATCCGGTGGAGGCTGCTTAAGTGTTACATTTCCTCTTTCTGAGATCGTGAGATATCTCGGGTCATATTTCTCTTTCTTACAAGTCGCTTTTTGTTTCTCCATCTTTATAGGCTTAACTTCGCTCTGGACATGAGGAGTGAGGGGGAACGCCAGCACTTCAGAAGCACCGAGGCGAGAAGAACGGTTTAAACGAAAGTCACCTAAAATACATATATATTTTATTTACTTCTTTTAGCTATCATTGAGAAATATTATTTATATGTGAAGAAACTATGCACAACACACATCTTAAAACTTAAAATAATCATTACCATATAAATTATTAACTATTTGTTTAAATTAAGTTTAGAAAATGAAAATATGTTTTAAGTGACTAAACAGAGAAACCTACTGAAACTCATAGTAAATATCCCAATATTACTTAAGTTTATTAAAAAACAATACAGCTGTAAAAATTATACTTTTAATATGATTGATTTAAACTATACGTTTAACTAAATATTTATATGGATATGTGTTGATGTAAAGGAGATAGTTGGAGGGTGCAGTCAATAAGAACACAGAATAAGTACTTCACTTATTCAGTGTTCTTATTGACTGCACCCCCCAACTATCTCCTTTACATTAGATCATCCAGTCAACTATTTTCATCTCATTTATATGGATAGATCCTTTTTTTCAAATATGTTTTAATATCCCATCTCTCTTTTATTTTATTTTATTTTTTATATCGGTTACACTTTTTCTAACAACGTATTCAATTAAATCTTTATTGTAGAAGGCTGTAATCGAAATAATGTTAGAACAAGAAACTTTTGTGCCCAAGATCACGTGTTCGCAGCACAGGTTGTTTGTTTGTTCATTTAACGTCACTTTATGCTGCTGTGGCTAATCGGACGATGCTACAGTGGGAACTCTAAATTTTGCCAATCCATGTTTAATTAGGATAGGGATTTTTAACGAGTACCTGACATCGTACAGGCTCGGGACCCCCGTTTAACGCCCCTTCCGAAGGACGACGTAACTAAGTATTTTTTACTCCCTTAAAAAAATCCTAGGACCATCTGCCGAGCTACGAACCCGCGATCTTGGGCTTAGTAGAAAAAAAAACAGAATGTAATTATGAGAAATGTGTATACTTCAGTAATCTTTTCATCTAGAAATGAACGTTTAAACAAATATATATCATCAATACTTCGAAACGTTAGTTGAAAATTTTATTTCTTGTAATGATTAGCGTGATTTAATCATTTCCCATGATTGTATTCTCTTTTTGATAATTATTCTGTACTTTCTCGCTTCGAGTCGAGTCACAAGCTTTAACTTTTCATTCTTTTCCCTTTTAATATTATACAAAATCACTTACCTTATCAGCCGTTCAAGAAGATTTTTTAAAGAAGATAATTTCAGTTTTATTCACAAATGAAATATTTATTTTATAATGATATTAAGAATATAAATGTCAAAAAGATAGGTACATATATTTTCTAAAGAAGGCAGCGCGAATCAATATTTACAAACAACCTAATATCCATAGAAACGCAATCAACTTCCTCAGTAAATTACTAGCGTTACGTTTGAGTTTCCTTTCTTTATCTCCCAGGGATTCTCATAATCATTATTGCTATTATTTAAATAACTTGTTTCTTGAGTATATTCATTATGGTTGAACAAAGACTAATGATGGAACATCAATGTGGCCATTTGTAGATTTTAATTCATAATTGATAAATTAGCAAATTATTTATTGACTGAGATGTAATTCTATGCAATATATATTGACTTAATATATTCAGATAAGAGTCCTGAATATGTAGCAGATGGCTTTGTAATAAATTCATAATTAAAATTCTAACACAAAACATTAATTATCAATTTTAATTATTCCTAAATCCATTTTAACTGGTTTCAACTTCAAGGTCTCTCCATAAGTTCGCTCGTATTCTGCATAACCCTTAAACAGTCCTAATAACCTTTGTGATTCTTGTAACCAGTTTTGTTCCTTCCTTATTGTTCTGCATGATTTTTTAGGTCATAATAAATTTTTAAAAAGCACGATGCAAAACTTCTTAATTTTAGTACATAACGTTTATGTATAGGTAATGTAAAAATACATCATAAAACAAAAACAATTAGTTAAACTATGGTCTAGAAGCACTGCGGTATATTTCAAATTTTAAAAGTGTTTAATAAGGGAGTTACCCGATCAGTTGATAATTAGGACTATTTATAGATATAATTTGAACAGATTTATATTTTTCATTGCAGTTTGATACAGATTACTGTTCGATTTTTTCCCAATAAAGATTCTTTATGTTTATTTCACAAATCTGACAACATATATGTTTTTAACACGTTGCCGCAAATGACGGCTATAGCAATCCGATCTTATTGCCCTTTTATGCGCTTTCTCATGCTCTACCGATTCGAAACATTTGGGCATCTAGAACAAATGACGGGTGTAACAGTCGTTCACGACGACGATAACGTTCAGGCAGTCATAAACAATTTAAAAAAAAGTGTTTCTGAGGACGATCGTCCAATTAAACGTGTTAAAAGAACTCGGGAATGATACTTTGGATCACTGCCTGAGCTAAAAAACCTTGCAGTTCCTTGGAAGGAAAGATCTTTAATTAGCCTAGACACTAAAATTAGCTCTTTACTTTTACCTCGTTGGAACAAAAATAAAACTTTAT
The DNA here is from genome assembly GCA_037127475.1 of Arma custos. Lineage (NCBI taxonomy): Eukaryota > Metazoa > Arthropoda > Insecta > Hemiptera > Pentatomidae > Arma > Arma custos. The sequence continues at coordinate 108,138,296 of CM073762.1, read as the reverse complement.
TGATTGTAACCTTTTGAATTACAATGTTATTGTAGCTGGTATATGTTAAATAAATATGGAAGGTATTGGTAGGAACGAACTTAACTATAATTTTTTATAAATTGGATATTTTTTATTTTTCAGGTATTTTTATAAAGCAAGAAAATACGGATGAAACTGAATGTACTTGAAGTTTTCCATTTTTAGAATTGCTTTTATATCATATTATACCTTCTGATTATTCTTGAAGTAATTGTTATAGTTTCTTAATTTCATTCAAGGGCCCTTATTTATTATCTGTTCATTAATGTCTTTTACTAATCCATATTTACCAACACTAAATTTCGAATTTATAATTTAAATAATACATTAACACGTTATCTTATTAGTGTTTCTTATAGAAAGATTCTTTATTTAGCTTTTGTTAAAAAATTAAATATATTTGGATTGGAGATAATCCTTCCAGATTTTTTTCAACTTAAGGTATTAACAAATTTAATTAGTGTCTTTTAATTTTATTTTGGATGCTTCAATTAACAATATATATTGAGACAAATATGATGAATAATTACTGGTTTTTGCAGTAGTTTTGGAAGAGAAAATCTTACAGGAGGAAGCAGAGCAGAAATATGATGATTCAAATTTTTTGTTTTAAATTGTTTCATCGAATGTTGTGATCAAGAACTATTACGAATTAAAGTGGCTCCAGATTTTCATGTCTCAGAAGGAAAATTAATTAAAGTTCATTGTTACTATTAGTTCTTTGAAATTTTGAATTCGCTAACCAATTTGGACATTGCTAATTTGCTAACCAGATGGTACTGTTGGAGGTCAAAATAATTTCCAAATTGTAAGAAACTATTTATTCGAAACTACATTTCTGGTATTCATCATGGCTTTATACTTTCAAATGTGAAAGAGATTAAAGTGATTAATCAAAAATTTAAAAAGAAACTGCTTTCAAATAAAATAAATTTAAAAGTGATGATTAAATGCTATTTATGTCAAATTTGGTGATGACTGTGAAACTAGCACATTTTTCAATGATATGAAGCATAAAAATGGCCATCGTGGATTGAAATAAAAAAAAACAGAATTGCTGCAACTTTTTTTTTCTTCAAGGAATATTTCTCATATCTTACATACAAAATGCCGAATAGTCAAGTTTAAAAACAACTTTGTTGACTGTTAGTAAAGTAATTTACTGATGTTTTATGAAATTTCTTACATACATTAGTTGTTTGATTGTTATTGAAAGCAGTGTTTTCATTTTGTCAGGAGAACAGATTCGTGTTTCGCGTTCGTAAACATTTTTTTTAGTTATTTTATAAAATTATATATAAATTTTAAGGAAAAGTGCTTGTCTCAAATGATTGTGAGAGACTTTCATATTGTTTAACTTAGACCTGATCAGATCGGGTGCAAAGAAAAAATTATTCTTATTTCATTGTATTTATTATTATAATGGATTGCATTAGTGAAACACGAAGCAGTAAGTTATAAATTCAACTAGTTATTATATTGAAACAGATAATATTGCAGTACTCAGGATATACACTTACAGCACCCCAACTGCTGTAAACCTGAAAGCTTTTCTCGAAATGGGTCTGGAAGCCCTTTTTTTTGGTTGTGTCCAAACTTATTGTATCCATCTGGTTTCTAAATATAAATGAGCGAACCGGAGACTAAAAAAAGAGTTGTATGTTGAAATTTTTGGGCAATTCTGATAAGCTCATTTTTTAAAAGGTATTGACTGGATTTCAACATGACTATAAATTTATTGCCTCAAACTTTCCCTGAAAATATGCATTTTTTTTTTAATTTTGTCTTTTTTTCCTACAAAATGAATGTTTTATTCTAATAAATATAAATTCATATGTTCATTATATTAAAGAAACAACCAACAGTTTTGATTTTAATGGTTATTTTGGTAGGACTGCTCCTTCGTAAGTGAGTGGTAGTTGCCTTAAAACACAGGCAAAACTATAATTAATATATTTCTCATTTGTGTATACTTCTCATTGACTGCCCCCCTTAATAAAAATTCTTTAATGTATTTATATCTACAGTCAACTATACTTCCAACAATTGTTTACTTTATTTAATACTAGCGACCCACCCCAGTTTTGCTCAGGTAATAAGGCATATTATGCCTACATAATTTGTCTGTGTAATGTATTTTTTTTTAATCTCGTACCGGCTACTAAGGACCACGCGAATATCGTCGGTTAGGGTTCTTTGGGAGTCTTGATTTATTTCTTTGCATCTCAGCTAATGTACTTTATTAAATAGAAATTATAAAAATAAAAACAAAACCAAAAATTTCTTTATATACAAATTTATTATCTTGGACGTTAGATAATTGCACGGGATTAGGCAGAGTTATCAGTGAAACCCATCAATATTCCAACCCATTTACACATAACCTCGACAAATTATATACCTAAAGCTTCCTGGTGAATCACTCTAGCTATTGGTGAAAACCGCATGAAAATCAGTGCAGTAGTTATTGAGTTTACTGCGAACAAATGCGGCTGAGGACTTTGTTTTATAATATGTAAAGATTATATATAATTATGATTACAAAAGAATATTTATAACTTATCTGTTCAATGGCATGTCATTTATTTACAGATGACCAGGATTCTTTACATAATATACACCTCACCCAATGGGATACAAATACTAACGTTAACATAGATTCTGAAAACCTCTCAAATATCAGTAACAATTTTCTTGAAGTAGGCTTGCAAATGGTTGAAAATATTGAATTAAATAAAAATTTAATTCAGGAACCGAAGACAAGTCTTGACTGCCCTCATTGTCACTACAAAGCTATAAAAAATTATCGCTTAAAAAAAAACATATAATTTTCAATCATAAAGGTGAGAAACCTCATCAGCGTCCTCATTGTGAATACAAAGGTGGTGAGATTCATGATATAAAAACACAAATAAAGTACCGTCATACTGGTGAGAAGCCTCATCAATGTCCTTATTACGGCTACAAAGCAGTAACTATGAGTATGGTGAAAAGACATATAATGAGTCGACATACAGGATGGAAACCTCATCACTGTGACTATAAAGCGGTTGACTATAAAGTAGCAGTACGATCAAAATACATATTAAGGGTTGTCATACCGCTGAAAAGTCACATCATTTTCCATATTGTGATTATAAAGCAGTAACCATTGGGAATTTGAAAATACACATAATGGGGCTTTATACGGGGGAAAGACCTCATCAATGTCCTCAGTGTGACCATAGGTCACTTACACTAAGTAATTTACAAAAACATATTATGAACCGCCACACCGGTGAGAAACCGCATCAATGTATTTTTTGTGAGTATGTAGCTGTAACTACTAGTCCAATTCACATACATATAATGGCATATCATACTGGTGAAAAAACAGTCAGTGCCCTCATTGTGACTATAGAGGTGTAACAGTTGGAAATTTAAACAAGCATATGAAGTCTCACCATTCAGGCCAGCCTCATCATTACCCACATTGCAACTATAAAACATCAGAAATCAGAAGTTTAAAAAGACACATATTGGCCCGTCATACTAGTAAAAATCTTCTTCAGTATACTTGATCATAAAGCTGTGTTGTGTTGTCATTCAAAGATAAGTGAGACAACGTGAAATGGCATAGATATCTGTCTTTCATGTGGTTATGAAAGGTTTATTTAGAAATATTTAAATTTTTACTGGTTGGCACCATGTATCAGAAGTTTAATGTGGATAGAGGTTGTATTTTCAGACCCTAACATACATTTCATATTTATTTATTGTCTGCGGTAAGAAAAGAGTTGGATTAGGTTTCAAGAGAACAGATTGGTGGACTGAAGACATGAAAAAGGCGATCCAAAATAAGAAAGTAGCTTGGAAGAACTGCCTGAGCCAGAAAACCCCATCTGCTTATGAGACATACAAAACCCAGATAAAGGAAGCCAAATTCTTCCCAAGTGAAAAGATCTTGGGTGGATTTTGGATGGAAGGTGGAAGAAAATGTTAAGGAGAACCAGAAAGTCTTCTACAGAGTGCTCAAAGAAATGAGGAAGGGTCGGCTGACTTCCTTGAAAAGAATCAGATATAGGAATGGAAACATCATGTATGAGGAGCATATAATTGATAGATGTAGGGAATACTTCAATGATTTACTGGAAGGTAGAGACATTGAGTCGGGTGTGACTCAGAAAGATGCAGAAGAGTTCCGGATTGAGGATGACTTCATTATTGAAGAGGAACTCCAAGATGCTATTGGAAAAGTAAGACTGATCAAATACATGGGCAACAAAGGCCAAGAGATGTTTCTCCATCTTTGAACCTGGTCTGAAAGAAGAAACGGATCCCCAGGAACTGGGAAGTAGCAGTAATGGAACCCATTCACAAGAAAGGAGACAATCGGGAGTGCAGTAACCGTCGGGGAATGCCCCTTCTCAGGAGGACCATTGAATTCCTCATTTTAACCTCTAACCTCAACATCTAAGGGAAGATTGACAAAGAGAATAGGGATAATAAATCCCTAATAGATTATTAATACCTAAGTGCCTCAATAATCCGGAAGACTTTGAAATAGTCTACAGAACTGTCCAGTCTATACTTGTCTTGGGTGGTTTCTATCAATGGAGTGGCACGAATGCTTTTATGAACCCAAAAAGAAGCCCTAAATGGTTTGAGGAATCTTAGAATGCCTGTGATTGGTGCTGAATTGTTTCATGTTCCATTAATCAGAGCACATTAGATTTACGCAATCTTAACTGGTCTGCAATGCCCCAGCCATAAAAATTTAATGTGTGGGACTGATGAAACTGAAAGAAATGCTTATCCATTGTTTATAAGTGCCTTCTATTAAGTTTTCGTTTTTTAAATATTTGTGATATACAAATCTTACTTAAGGAACTATTAAGTATTGTTGAGGTTAAAAATAAATCAAAATTAGTATTCGATATTTGGCATATTATCAATAGCGGACCAATATTAAGTTGACGTGAATTTATTAGTAAATTAAGTAAATAAAAATTATTCTAAATTTTATTATAGCTTATTTAAAATGCATATTTAAAAATTTAATACACTGATTGTTTAATAAACACAATTTTTATAAATATGTAACTGATGTTCAAATTATACAAATGGCATTGCCGCTCACTACTGGAAGAGACTGCCATTTTTCAAGCTCTCGACAGGAACGCCAAGATAAGAGAGCATCACACCACGCTCTCTCTGTGTGAAGGTCCTTGAGTGAGGATCTCTAAGTTATATTACTTGAATATTGGATGTCCTGAAGATAGGATCTCTCCTAGTTATTCCACAATACCATTGGCAGTCTGGTGTAAGGAGTTTCCAGTTTTTAAGAGAAGCAACTTAGGCTGTTATGTGAAGGAGTTTTAGTACAAATATATGATGAGATACATGTGAGTGGTTATTTTAATCAGTCTAATATAAAAATTGTGTTTTAAATTTAAAGTGTTATAATCATCCCAAACTGTAATTAATTATTATAATTTATTTTATTTTTATATGATATAAGTTTTTTAAAGTCCCGGTCCAGACCATATCTTTTCTTTTCAAATAAAATATTTTAAAAAATTATATCATATAAAAATAAAATAAATTATAATAATATTAACGACTTAAAGTCAACTAGATCCAAAATAAAAGTAATGTTCAATTAACATTCTCCCTGTGTATACATCGCAAATTGCGAGAACACGGAGATGTAGGATCAAGTGAAAAGAGGGGATATGGCTGGCTGAGATGGTTGAGGCGTCACCACAGAGAGGTGAAGGTCCCGGGTTCTAGTCCCGGTCCTGGCCATATCTTTTCTTTTCAAATAAAATATTTAATGTAATTAATTATCACTGACCCAATGAGATAAAAGATCTCATTTCAATCAAATATTGTTTTATTTTTGTAATAACTTGAATTTGGTAATAAAATAAAAATATAATTAATATAGACTTTTAATTAACTATCCATATTATATTAAATATAGAAAATATTAAATTCTTAATAGTATTTTACATATTAGTACTTAAGTAGTAATTTTAATACTTGTTATTTTTTCAAAATTGAACCTTTCCTATATTTCTGTTTGAATAATAAATTATAAATCAATAGTTCTTCGTTTCCCGTTTTTTGTCTATAATTCCTTAACCTATTTTTTATTATTTCATAGAGAGCAGGATAGCTGTGTGGGAGCTTAAGAATTTGTGACATTTTTTGAATGGAGAACAAATATATTTAGTACAGTTAAAATTAAATATTACATTGCTTTCTGCCAAGTTGAAGAGTAACTTAAAAACTAAAATTCTAAAATTAACTAAAAGAATGTGTGAATTTAAATATTTAATAATGGGAAAAAAAAATAAATTAAAGCACTTAAAAAAAATTAGGGATTAGATTAAAGAAACACACAGGTCACGTAATTTTTTAAAAAATCAACTAAATAATACATTGAATGTTCTTTATTTTTCAAAAAATACAGTACAAAGAGAAATACAATCATTTAAAAAAAAATGTATAAATGCTTGTTTAAATTTACATCTCAGAGATCTAAAATGTATAAATGCTTGTTTAAATTTACATCTCAGAGATCTATATAAATTAGCTACATTCAGTTCATAATCATTATAGACACATAACAGATCTTGGACCTAGTGCCTAATCTATGGCCTATTGGGAAATGTTTAGCGAGCGAACAATGAGGTTCAATTAAAGAACTAATCATTAAAAATAAAACATAGACAACCTAAGATTGTGATTTTACTATTTTCTACAAATATTTAAAAAATATATTTATGTAAATATAATATAAACTCAAGGAATGGGCAAAGAAAAATTAAGAATACTTCACTTACATACAATACATTGGACTACAAGGAACTAAATGTTTTTAGCAATATTCACAACCTACACAATACTTTAAAATCAGTCAAATGATGTTACTTCTAGTGAATTTAATTCAATAAATGCCTTTAAGATTCCATTTGAGAATCATCCTTCTTTTCTTCTTCCTTGACTGGTTGTGATGGCTGTTGAACGGCCGGTTGATTAGTTTGAACTATAGGTATTTCACGACCACGAGGTTCATCCTTTACCTAAAATCATATCAAAATTTAAGAATAAGAAGTTAAATAATCAAACAATATGATGGGAAATAATTCATGTTGAAAAATTAAGAATAAATCATTAACTTACTATTTTCGGGGCAGTAACAGAAAGAACTCCATCGGACGACAAGTGAGAACTCAATTTTTCCTGATCTACATCCTCCGGGATCTTATATCTCCTTGTAAACTGCCTGGAAATCAAGCCATGCTCATCTGACCTTTCTTCATGCTTTCCATCAACTACTAAGAATCCATCAACAACTTTCAATTTCAGTTCGTCAGGCTTGAACTGTTGAACATCCAAGTTGACTTTGAATTCATTCTTATTGCTGGAAAATGTCCTGAGCTTGGAATCTCCAGATGCCATATTTCTCCATGGACAACGCATGGATCTAGATCTCGATGGCGCTGAAGTTGGCATATGAGCTATTTGAAGAATATCTGCAGGTGTCAGATAAAACTGTTGATCATTTAACCAATGACGACGGTCATAATCATCAGCAAGGGCAGTGATTAAATGAGGTAACATTGACATCTAAAATAAAAAAAAAATAAGTCACTTAGCTTGAAATTTTTAACAATTACTTTAAGGAAACAATTATATACAACTTATATGGATACTAATTTCTTTTTATAATTAGTTTTGCAAAAATATCTTTGAAATGGTTTAAACAATTTTAAGGTATCACTCCTGCAGGTAATCACCTTAACTTGATCGTTATTTTTCACCCTCACTTATATCTGTGGCACTTGTGCATAGTGGGCTAAGTCGAATTTTGTGAATTTCAAGCTATCTACTTAGAATCGTAATTTTTATCTCTTTCCTTGTGTCTAACACGCTAAGTGTGCCATCCATTGCAATGAAGGATATTCCTTTGTGAATCGTGGGCTAATACTCCAATCTTGAACTTAAAATAAGTGCAGAAAAATTACGATTCTAGGTAGATAGCTTGAAATTCACAAAATTCGACTTAGCCCACTATGCACAGGTGCCACAGATATAACATGCTAAATGTAATGATTAGTTTTTTATACAATACAATACAAAATTTTACACAATTTAATAGAAATTGAAAATTGTAAAAATGTTACTTGTTGAACTTATTATTTAATTATTTGTAATTAGAACTAATTACGTAAGTATGAAGTATTAGTTAGGTATCTAAAGTTTATACATATCTACACAACCTTCAGAATAAATAAGGAAGACAAAATAATAAACAGGACTAATCATTATAGTTATACAAGATAAACAAAATAACTTAAATACAATAAATCTATTGTTTCGAAAACTTGAATAAACTTGTTGTTTGCTTAAATAGATGCATTACTAAATAAAACATAATGGACGTGTTGTTAACTAAAATACAATGAATACTTGTTCACAAAACAATGGTATCTAAAAGTCATGGTGAACTGAAGTTTTATGGCGACATCAGCAATTTTTTTTTTAAGTTGATTTCACAGATTATAAAAAAAAGCTATCAGAAATTAGCAATTTAGTGTAGTTAAAGTTAAAACATTTCAAATATTGAAAGATTACTAAATTATTTCAAGTTATTCGAAAGGGTTAATAACGAAAATGCCTCAAATTGGTAGTTAGACCCAAAACGCACATTCAACCCTCATTATCCAAAAATCAGTTGTGACTAAAACTTATGTTCTTTAATCTTATCATAAAATTGACTGCAGTGAATTTAAAGAAAAAATATGGTATATCAGTGGTAAAAGTATTGGGTATCAGTACCGCCCGTTTTTGCATCAACTTAAGTCACAAAAGTTTTACCTTTTCATTATTTTTTTTTTGTTTGTCTATTGAACATCACTTTACGCTGTTAAGGCTAACTGTTCATTTACTTAGTATTCTCCAAAAATATAAATTATCGTGAGCTTTAGTATGAAGAAAAGGATATAATAAAGATAAATTTAGGTTATCATTTCAGTGAGAAAAGAAAGTTGAACATATATATCAACTATACTTCGAAATGTTAATTTCTTGATAAAATTACAACCGAATTAATCATATTTCCCATTTATACACTCATGATTACTTTTAATTTCAAGAAAATTAATAGAGATACATATGAAAACTTAAAATTTGTTGTGACTCAACTCGAATTATCAGCGAAACTAGATACCATGTAGTCCTATTACCAATGTACCATGTAAAGCAAATTGAAATAATAATTTCACACTTGTTAATTTTCAGGTTTGTGAAGCCCAAGTAGTAATTGACATTGAATATAACTACTTATCGATAACTACTTAAATTTTAACACTATAAAAGTTAATTCCTTGTTCTAGAATGTTCCACAAACTTCTGGAATACACTAAGCTGATCTTATTCAATATTAATTTTGAATATTATTGCAAAAGTTCTGTGCAATGTATAACAAAATTATACATTATAAAACTATCAATAATGGTAAAAACTCAGCTTTGGCAAATATAAACACTTGACAACAAAATTGCACAATCTATAGTAACACGTAACCATTATAGAATAGATTTTAAAATTTTGATTTAGGAAAAATAATAAAAATAGAACTAGGAGACACACAGGAAATTAAACCAATACTTAATCATACTATAAATCAGTTGTCATTGCAAATACAAATTCAACACCCCTAAAACTTGTGAATAATAAAGTTTTAAATGATAGAACTACTTAGAAATTAAAGATAAACAGAAATATAGCGATTTTATTTATGAATAAACTGAAAACTTACTTTGATATATCACTGAAAACTATCTGGTATCAGTCACAAACTGTAGATCTGCCAAACGATAACTGAGCGCTGAGCCGGCGAGTTGGGCGGTTTTATATGAAATTCCTGGTTCTAGAACATTCCACGCACTTCTGGAACAATCTAGGACCAACTTATTCAATCTTAAATCAATTTATTCACCATTATAACTGTGATTACAATTTATTATTAGTTCAATTTATCAAGTTTTCAAAATGTTAGAATTACTGATATTATCAATTAATATCTTTGATATTAATAATCAATATTATTGCACAATATTTAATTGGGTTTATTGAAGATTTGATGCAATATTACAACAATAATGCAACTTTTCGAAAGAAATAAGTAAGACTTAAAATCGATTCTTATTTTAGTATGATTCAATCTCGATGTTAAAATTACTTTTTTTTAAATTTATAATTAAATAAAAATTATTCAATTAAGAAATAATTGTATATTTCTTTCTGTTTGTGTTTTTATAGGAGTAAAAATATATTAATTTCTTATTCGAGAACATTTCAAAATCAACAGTTCCGCAAGTTTTTGCTTCGAGTTAAGCAACTTTAAGTTTCAACTTTTCGTTCTTTTCCTTATTAATATTACCGAAAATAAAAATAAAAAGTGATCTATAGTATGGAAAAGAAAGTGTAATTATGGGAAATGTCTGTATTTTATATTAGTATTTGAATAATGAATGATTATTGCCTAATACTTAATAGTGTTTGAAGACTTTATTTATACAACATTGCAACCTTATTTAAAACGAGTGCAACTTTATTAAAATGAGTGTAATTATGGGCAATGTATATATTTCGGTAACCATTTCTTCAATCATTAACGTGACTTAATTATTCCTTACTTCTTTTAAACTTTAATAAAAAATCGTTGAGCTGTATAAACTGGTGTTATATGCCTTGCAGTCCGTTTAAAAACCCTCATCCAAACAAATACCCTATTTATAACTTATTTATTAGTAGTTCTGAAGGTAAAAAAGGGTACACATGGTATAACTTAGAGAGCTTACTATTTCTAGTTCTAAGTAAACGTATTTATAATATTTTTAATACAAAATTTTAACAATTTTTATTTTTATAGTTTAATTAGCGAATTGTTTTTAAGAAAAGTGTAAAATCCTGTTAGTCAAGTATAGTTTTCAATGTTAATGCAAATTAGGACATGCGGTTGTATATAGTTCCTCTAGGATTTGCTTTTACTGTATGGATGGTTGTTTCGAGCGTTAAATTAAAAAGGGGAGAGGCTGGAAGATCACCCTGTCTCAAGCCAATGCTTACTTCACTCTTCTGACAGTGAATTTCCTAGTTTAATTCGACTGACAGTCTTAAATAGAGTCATCCTTGTTAGCCTTACTAATTTCTTAGGTTGATAAAGAAAGCCAGACTGAGATGGATGGGACAGGTGAAAGAATGCCGGACCACAAGATAGCAAGGAGAATGCTTAATGAGAAACCGAACGGTAAATAAAGCAGAGGACGCCCTCGGATCAGATGGCTGGATGATGTCGAAGAGGACCTGAAACTGCTGGATATACAAAACTGGAGGAGGATAGCGCAAATTGGTCGGCTGTGGTGGTGGAGGCCCGGGTTCTTGCTGAACCGTAGAGCCAAAATTATAAAATGCATATTGACATATAGTGTCTAGAAACTTGACAAAATACCTTGAGCTTCCGAAGAATCAAGTTAATTTTTTTTTTACCTACATATCAAGCTTTCAATACATCAAAATAGTTCCATGTAACAAACAATATTTCTAGCTTTGGTATTGTACGTTTTTAAACCCATTTCTTTAAAAGACTGTTTGGGAACTTCTGAATATTTTAAAATACATCAATATTTTTCTTGAAAAAAATTAAATAACATATATAAATATTCTTTCTATCACTTGGTAATAGTTTTAATTTATAGTATGTACTTTAAATTTTTAAAAATCCGTTCTTATTGGTTTCCTTGTCCTTTTTAATTTTTAAATATTATGGTTTAAAACTAGGAAGTAGGATATGATGTACACATTTATTTTTAAATATACTTCTAAAGGTATCACTTCCGAACATTGTTGCTTCGAGTTAAGCCACAATTTTTAACTTTTCTTTCGTTTCCTTCTAAATATTCTCGAAAATAAAAATAATCATGAGTTTTAACATGTAAAAAAGAGTGTATTTATAGGAAATGTAAGTATTTCAGTTGTCATTTCATCAAGAAATAAACATTTTAAGGTATAGATGCTACATAATTGTTGAAATGTTCACCGAAATCTACTTATTTCCTACAGTTTTATTCTTTTTTCTATACCAATAGTCTTGATTATTTGTGTTTTTGTAAAATATTAAATGAAAAAGCTATAACTTGAAGTGACAATTTGCACAACTGATATCCATATAAATAATAACCCTCCATTTTTATAATATCCTTGCAAATCTGTTCCATAAATTTAAAAGTATGTATTTACAGATACAAATCTGAAGTGGTATTTTTTTTAGATCTAGGTTATGATAACAATTATGATCAATTTTCTATAGACTTCCAATTTTAACAACTTGGGGCATAATAATGAGGAGAGAAAATAAGAGTCAGTATAAAGTATAATTTTATTTTTCACAAAATAACATATTAATCAAATGATGTATATGTGTATATTTTTTAATTTTTATTTATTCAGTCTAATAGAGCACCAAAAAAAAAAACACCTTAATTTTGATCTTTAAGACTCCATTTTTTCTTCTTGTTTGTTATTCTTTTCCTGTTGTTGGGAAGCACCTGACTGTTTTGAAGCTGGCTGGTTTGTTTGAACTATGGGGATTTCTCGGCCCTCGATTTCTTTCTTTGTCTGAAATGAAAATAAGTTTAGATGAGCTTTTGGTTCAAGTAATGGTATTCAAATAAAGAGACAAATAAAATTATTAATTTCCCTCCTTCTTATACAATTTGATTTAACGGAGAGTTCTGTCAGTAAATCACAATGTTTTTAAATAAATAGAATGTCAGAAAAATAAATTAAGTATTTGTTTAATCTTTCTCACTGCTAAACAAAGTAATAATTTCTTGTTTTACAAGTATATTGTAGCTAACTACACTTTCAAACTTTATTGATTGACCAGATGTTTCTGGTCCCTTCCAAATATGCATAAGATTGTATTACATACTAAAATATCTTATTCAATGATGATACTATACGTATACTATGATAGCTTATTTATCATCTGCAGAACCTTTCTTTGTCTGTTTAAATTATTAAAAAGATTTGAAAATTTCTTTTTTTCTGTATTTTGATGAAATATTACTTAATGCCATGTATTCTAAATGTGACATGATGAAAGTAATCAGAATAATTAAGTATAAATTAATTATTCTACAGTTTTAATAAATTATGTCACTCAAGTATTTTTATGTTGAGATGAAAAAAAAAACTAATATAACTATTAAATGAATTTTCACGTTATTACTTTCAAAATGCTTGAAGCGAGGCAAGTAATGTGAGCAAGTTTAAATTACCTAAAACTAGAATGACATAAGGTGGTAATGTCTGGGGATTATCGATTCAAGATTATGCCAGGATGCTTGCCTCATTGAATATTAAGAAGAATTTTAACATGACAGTTTGAAAATCACATTTGATAGATATTGTAGGGATGACCTCAAAAAAAAAATTAAATAAACCACCTTATTTTAGAAAATTGTTATGTACAGCTCTGACATAACTGAAAATAAATTACAAATTAATGAAATTGCTTACGATTTTAGGTGCAGAAACAGACAAAACACCATCAGAGGAAAGATTTGAAGATAATTTGGTGTCATCAACCCCATCAGGAATTTTATATCTTCTTGTAAACTGTCTGGAGACAAAACCATGTTGGTCTGATCTCTCATCATGCTTAGCCTCGATTACAAGGTAGCCGTCAGCAACACTCACTTTCAGCTCATTGGGCTTAAATTGTTGAACATCAAGATTAATCTTGAATTCATCTTTATTCGTCGTGAAGGATGAGACACCAGAGTCCCCTGCTGCCATTGTTCTCCACGGGCGGACATAGCCAGATCTGAGAGCTACTGGTAATGAAGGTCCTTGGGCCAACTGAAGTATATCATCATTGAGAAGACCCAATCCAAAGTTCTGATCATGTAGTAATGGATGGCGATAGTCATCCATCAGAGCATTCAGCAAATGTGGCAGCATAGACATCTAAAGCAATTAATTTAAATAATTTTTTTTTAACAATTTATATTTAATATAAATTTGCTTTATCTTTTTTACTTTCTCTATGTCATAACTTAATATTTGTTTTTTATTTTTAGAAAATTGCCAACATGTATAAAATGATACTATAAAGGGCACTTCAAGTAAGTCAATTTTAGTTAAAAAATTAAATTATTATAACAGGCTTATATCTAACTACAAACAGAAATTTAAGCTTCCTAATCTTTGTTTTGGAGTGATAATTACCACTCGAACCTCATTTACCATGAATCCATCATTAATAAATTGGAAAGTTTATAAGGCATAAAATGCTACATTTCATCAAAAATTTTCAAATCTGTGAACCTTCCCATTCGAATATCGAGATGATCTTAAAGCCCACTTGCAGGCCTCATAACCCTTAACATTACCAATACCAGTTACACTCACAAATTTCCTAAAGTAATAACCACATCATGTCATCTAGGAAGCCGCAAGGTTTATTAGTGCTTCTAAGCTTTGAGCTGTTATAACATAAAACTTTAACCCAAAAATAGCCCTATCAAAGTAGGTCATACTAGTTAGTACCTATAAATTTGTAGGTCATGAAGATAAATGAAGATTGCTTTATAATTTGTTTTCTTTGACCCCAAATAAGTGTATTAAGCGCAAATTAGCCTACTAATACAGTATCTTAAAATTTAAACACGATCATATTATACTTTTCAAGTAAAAGAGAGTACTCTTCAAAGACATGGGTATCTAAATTTAGGTTTTAGCATTACTATGTAGTAGACAATTATTTTTTATTAGTTGGAACCTACATAAGTACAATAAAAGATTGCCTCAGGCACGGGTAGTATGAAAAAAGTGCTTTAAATTTCATTTCATCTAGTTAATGATAATAATTTTACTAATATAAATAATATCATTGAGTAAAGGACTGATAAATTTAATATCAAACTGTCGGTTCGTAGCCCGGCAGGTGGCCCTAGGATTTTTTAAAGGGAGTAAAAAATCCTTGGTTATGCTGTCCTCTGGAAGGGATGTTAAACGGGGGTCCCGAGCCTGTATGATGTCAGTTACTCCTTAATAATCCCTATCCTAATTAAACCTGGATAGGCAAAATTTAGAGCTCCCATTTTAACATTGTCGGATTAGCCATAGCAGCATAAAGTGACTAGGCTAAAAAGGTGTTCCAGAATACAAGGTCTGGATCACCTCTAAAAGTATAAAATTTGTCAGTAATCTATGTATTTTGTTTTATTCTTCAATGGCATGGGTATACACCACTGGGCATGAACAATTTTTTGACCATAAGTCAGAGAAGCTAAATCTGCAATAAAACATTATTGTCTTTGCAT
Source organism: Arma custos (assembly GCA_037127475.1). NCBI lineage: Eukaryota > Metazoa > Arthropoda > Insecta > Hemiptera > Pentatomidae > Arma > Arma custos. The sequence goes on along the minus strand of CM073762.1, from coordinate 108,122,889 downwards.
TTTTTCTCTGCTTTAATATACTTAATCAATGAAATGTTAAGTGAAACAAAGTAAAATATTGCTTTCATTTAACTGATGATGGTTTTCTGTTCCCAAACAGAAACATTATTTTACTGCTATTGAAAAAAAAAACCAACAAAAAGAACCTTATTCTTATTTAAATGTGTAAATAAATATGATTAGATCTAACCTACCTCAATGCAGGAGAAACGAAACCAATCAATAGCAACTGTTGCAACTATCTAGAAGTTTCCGCTAGATTCGAGATTCTCTTTTCACTGCCTTTATAATATTTGCATTGTTAGAATCAATTCTACCTTCTTTTCAGTGTTAATTTGTTGGCTAAAATTTAATAATTTATAATAGAAATTGTATTTTAAAACCCTTAAAGAAGATACTAATATGTAGAACCAATTTTATTGATTATAAATAACATTGTTGTAAAAATTAGCCGTGAAATATAATTGTTTCTTTCCTCTTTTTAATCTGAATCTAGGAAGATGCATATCAAATTCAATATTAAAACAGGATTTATTTCTGATAAAGGAATAAATTTTTGTTGTTAAGATCATTTTTCAAAATATTAAAAAATATATTTGTAATAACATGTGTGCTTTTTATTTTCACTATTTCAATGGCAGTGCTTTTTGGTGTTCATGCTTCGAATTAAATAGCGATACTATACCTGCAGCCCTGTGAATAAGTAGTTAAGTCGAATTTTGTCTAAAATGCTGTGTAATGAGCTAGCTAATTGTATTTAGGGAAACAGTATCGTACCATTCTCGTAATACATGCTTTTCAAAAGAGTATGTTTATTTCGTTTAACGTCACTTTATACTACAATGGCTACTTGGAAGATGCTATAGCGGTTAATAAGCAATAAGACCCTTTCATGCCAAGGTCTGACTTAGCCACTAATGCACCATGAAAATGATACGGTTCCGTTTTCCTCAATACAATTAACTCATGCAGTTGATTCCAATTATATTTAATCGTCTAATTAACAACATTAGACTTTACAGGTAAGCTATTTTCCAAAACAAACTAGAACGGAATTGCTGATACAAATAGTTTCTCCCGTTTCGAGATGGAAAATTACACGATTCAAAATCTTATTAAAATACCTCTTACTGAGATTACTCCTTAAATATTTTTTGAACAACTAATTTGCTACAGATTTGGATAGGCCATACCCCTGACTATTTCAAGTCAGGTGTCTATCAAACTAAAGCACATTAATGGTCTTAACATTCAAACATTAATTCGGTCGATCTTTAAATATCGACGCTATCTTACATAATCACGAATTGGGACGCTTTTTGGCGGCTTGAAAACGTTAATGCAAAATAAGCAGTAGAAAGTCAAAGGGTGTCCGGTCCGGATAGCAAAAGCGAAGTCGAGCAGAGTTTAGCGTAGCCCATGCATGTTTCATATCCTGCCTTAACATGTAAATCTGTCGAGGGGGGGACCTGTGGTCTAGTGGTTAGCGTAACAAACTACTAAGCCCAAGATCACGGGTTCGTAGCCCAGCAGGTGGCCCTAGGGTTTTTTAAAGGGAGTAAAAAGTCCTTAGGTACACCGTCATTCGGAAGGGACGTTAAACGGGGGTCCCGAGCCTCTGCGATGTCAGGTACTCGTTAAAAATCCCTATCTTAATTAAATCTGGATAGGCAAAATTTAGAGCTCCCACTGTAGCATCGTCCGATTAGCCATAGCAGCATAAAGTGGACCTTAAATGAACATACTAAATCTGTCGAGCTACTTTAACCTAACCTGGAAAAAGTATTGTTCTAGGCTCAACTCAATGAATAAATATCTCAGTCCAATAAAAACAATTTCATATATTTTATTCTTTGTTTATATAGAAAATGTGCTTTAATGTTGCGAACGATAGTTTCAATTAAGTTTAATTTTATCTTAAATATTTCAGAATATTGACTGGCTGAACTCCAACACAGGAAAGATGATATCAAACCATCCAGGTTGCTATTGAAGGATAACTTGATCCTTTTCCACACTGCTGGAGTTTTAATTTGACATCGCATGGACAGATAGTATGGGTATAGCTGGTTGTTAACTTGTTAAAGCTCCATAAAATTTTGAAATTAAAAAATAGGCTTATTGTTTGTTAATACGAAGCGATAAAAATATCATAAGATCTGATATTATGACTGCTGTAATGGTCTTTATCCATTGCCTACACTTTCATTATCGATATTTTAATGTTACATAACAATATTTATCGTTGTCAGACATCCATCTCTTTTGAGGGCTAATCTTCTATTATTTCGTTATTACATCTTTACAAAATATCTTAATATAATTTCATATTCAGTTTTTGTAATATTATAAGGGCACTTTATTTATACATTTTTGGGAGGTTATAAAATCAGTGCATTGTGTTTGGGCTCACCTGTTAACCTGATCGTTTGGGTACCTACCAACATGTTGTTTTGGTGATTCTTCTCAAACACGTTAGTTATTGTCTGACTAAAACATGTCAGGGCGTCAACAATTGGTAATATTCTAGAATAGTTGGCTTTGTATGTTATTAAGTAGTTTATTTGTTTATTAATAAATTTCATTTAACAGAATAAATTGAAGTCTCTGGCTATTGTATGCACTGGAAGTGCTTTTGCTTATTCTGGACTTTGCATCTATCAGCATAATGAGAAATTTTATGAAAATGTTCTTTTACCAGTGGTTCACTCACTGGACCCAGAGTTGTCACACAAATTAGCTGTTAAAGTTAATAAATATGGTCTTCTTCCCCGATCGAAATACGTTGACCAACCGATACTGGTTAGTAAACTATAATTTTTTTCTTTGACTTAATTGGTTACTCTGAAATTATTGGTTTAGTTCATAATTCCGATTTGTTCTATCTGTGTAGCAAATATGTTCTAGAACAGCAAAGTATGGAATCTTGAGTTCAGCAATCCTATTGGTATGGCTGCTGGGTTCGATAAAGATGCTGAAGCTGTAGATGGTCTGTTAAAGATAGGGTTCGGCTTTGTTGAAGTTGGCTCTGTAACACCTCTTCCGCAAGCAGGCAACGACCGCCCCAGGGTTTTTCGACTTCGTTCGAATAAAGCAATAATTAATAGGTAATTATCAAAAATATTTATTTATTAAATATTTTATATCTCTTGATTGTTTTAGTTATTTCTACCAATAATTGTAGATAGGATCTCATTAATTAAGATCTAAATAGGGAATTAAAAGCGCCATAGTATTGTAAATGCCATATAGATGTATTAAAAAAATGGGTACTTGTGTCTTTTAGTTATTGTGTATTTAGTTATTTATTTAATTAGTGTAAAATGTATATTTGGGATTTGCCGACAACAGAAGAACAAGCTATAATTTTTTCGCAGGAGCGAAATATTTTACCAAAACAAAGAAAATGTAGCTATTGAAATGAAATTGTATTGTGGTGAACGTTTCTTATTTTTTTTTATTAATATTGATATTGTAGTGTATTTCGACGCATTTCTCACCTAAATGCGATTAACAAATTTTTTGTCAATAAACTATTGTAATTTTTCATAACTAGTTTGTTTTAATTATAGTGATTTTTTATTATTTGTATCTTTCAATTGTTCATTGTCCATTCTTGTTTAATTAATTCTTCATCATATATTACATTTAAAAATTTTTTCATTGTGATTTTACATTTCTTTCTTAATTGTTCATTGTTGTTTAATTAATTATTCATTATTATTATTATATTCCATTTTTCAATAAATTCTTTTAATTTCTAATTGTTAATAATTTTTTAACCCCAATAAGTAGAAGGTAACTGTTAGAAATGTAACTGCTCGCGCATGCGAAGAAGTAGGCAAAAATGACCAGGGCTGCGTTAACACACAAGTACCAAAAAATATATCATATTATCATAAAATCCTAGAAAATTTACTTATATATTTTATTACTGTAACTTATGTTATTTTGTAATCAGAAGTAAATCAATATTTCAACAGAAATGTTCTATGATTTCATTTTTGTGACATCTCACGTCATTATTACTGCATAACTCTCATTTACTTACTATACTTTGCTGGTGCAGAAAATTAGATACATGAAAACATAAGATCTTTTGTTAAATTGTATAATTTTTATTTTTAGATATGGTTTCAACAGTGAAGGGCATGATGCTGTTTTGTCTCGTGTAAAAGCTGCTCGGAAGGAGTTTGGTGTTGTAGGTGTTAACCTTGGCAAGAACAAAGAATCTAAAGATCCAGTCGGTGACTATGCAAAAGGGATTGAGCTGTTTTCTCCATATGCTGATTACTTAGTTATAAATATTTCCAGGTACACCATATTCTCTGTTAAAATGTCCTTGTATTGCACTAATTAAATGAAAATATGTTGTTTTTGAAAATTTGCCTATTAATAATATGGTTCTTATTCCCCAAGTAAAAACTATTAGATGCCTCTAAATATTTGTTATAGATAACAATAGTAATGGAGGTTATAGTAAATTTAATCAGATATTCTTATACAAATATTTATTATTTTATTGTATCTATACATTAAAGTCAGAAGGATGCTACTTGATATCTAAAATATTGAACAGAATACAGTAGAACCTCGATTATCCGTCACGGTATGGAACCAAGATGGTGACGGATTTAGGAAATAGACGGATATGAGTCCTATATATACATACATAAATTGAACAAAATATATTTCAATCATTCGACATTATATATGTACTCGTAACTTATTTACGTACTAATAAGGTATAGATAGGTATTAAAAGTATTTTTTTAAAATAATAATTACGCACATTGATGGCTAGAAGCACAATCATTGTATGTTCAATATTTCCCTCTTGAGAAATCAATATCAATTTAAAGGTGGAGTTCAGCTCTTTCCTCGTTTAGTTCTTTCTTAGTATGCTCCATCTTTTTAATCATTAAATGATTATATAGAAGGGACATACTCTAGGGATCCCCCACACGGTTTATTTCATAAACTGTCGTCTGAGGAATAACATAGATTTTTGCTATGATTGAAGCACTTTCACCTTCTCGTAAGCATGTTACAATTTCAAACTTAGTGGCGAGATCTAAACTCTTCCTTTGTCTTTTTTTCCGACATTATTACACATACTTTTAAGAAAACAAGTACCCGATTGATTCTTAGCCAGCGTCAATGACTTTAGCAACCAAACAATATATATACGTCTTTTTTTTTCTTCTCTCAAACTGAGGTGACGGTTAACAGAGAGTGATGGATAATAGAGGTTTCACTGTATATTAAAGATGCTTGATTGACAAAACTTGGATTATACTTTTATTAACAATTGCATTTTAGAAAAAAGGATTTAAAAAATATTTTCTATACCTATAGAAAATGGTTCAATTTTTTTTTAGATTATCAAAGGGGGGGGGGGTCTTTGAAACCTTCTTATTCATATCTATAATTGGAAATCATTCCACTCTCCCTCTTACATATTTTTGTTCACATAGCCACCACGGCTTTGTCAAATAGAACTTTAAAAACAACATGTTTAACTAAAATGATAGAGTTATAAATTTATATATTCTGTGTTTTTAGTGAATTTTTATTCAGGATGATTTTGAATTACTTTTACAGCCATCATTTATGTATTACTTTTACAGTTTTTACTTTCCCGATTAAGACTCCTGAAAAATGCCCCTTAATATGGCCCTGTCGGTTTTCTTGTCCATCTTAATTTTCATCCATTAAATTCTTTTCGTATTTATTTGATCGATTTTCTTCTTGATTTGCTTATTTTCCATTTTTGCATGTTTGATCATATACTACTTAATTTAATATATAAAATTTGTTAGACTTCTTTCATTTGGGAGTCTGGTAGCTTAATGAGTTTTTTATTTTTATTTTTAAAGCATCTTTGTTGTTCAAAAAAAAAAAAAAAGTTCTGCTGTTTATGAATTTATGTTCATGATAAGAGTTTCATTTTGTATTCTCTTTAATGATGGAATACTTATTGTTAGGAGTTTATTTAGACATGGTGAAAAAATATAAATATATTGCAGATTGTCATTGATCCTATTAATTATTTGTTTAGATTAGTAAATGATTTAATAATAATAAAACATGATTAGATAAAAACTATTTTAATAATAATTACATCGTCGATCCAAATGCTAAGTATCAAAAGTGAAAAATACCACTTTTCAGAAGAGTGAAAAAAATGGTTCAATGTTCATTCAAAATAAGTGCATATCGTCAAACATATTTTACATAAGACATTAAAATACTAAAAGTAATTCATACAAATTGGAAACGAAAAATGTGTTAGTTTTTTTTCACGTTAGATACTTAACATTTCTATGGAATAATCTGCCATTATATCACAGTTATTCGTTTAGTTGTAACTTTACCAATTTCTTGGAGTACTCTTGTATTCTCAAGCTGTTGTTTTTTATAATTATCTATTGTTCTTCTATCCTCTTTACTCTTATTGACAAATTGGTCTATTATTTGAAAACCTTATTCTATGTACTACAAAATCATTTCGAGAAATGTAGAGTACATATTTTTTTATCACTATCTTTGGAAATGTTTGTAAAGTAATGTAATGAACAACATATAAAGGAATATTTCTTTTTAAAATTAGAAGAATTGATTCATTTTATAGAAAATTAAAACTTTTCTTTTTCCCAAATTTACATGTATATTTTGCCTGTTTGGTAACGTTTAGTCCGAACACACCAGGGCTGCGGGATTGGCAACGTAAAGAGCAGCTGGAAGAACTGTTAACAACACTAAAGAAGGTTAGAGATCTGCAACCCGTTCGACCTCCTCTGCTGCTCAAGTTGGCTCCAGATCTGACTCTAGAACAGGTTAAGGACATTGCCGGTCTTATCTTAAAGCCTCAAGTAAGTATTTTTTTATAATTGTTGTCGTTTATTTGGGAAAAAGTTAAAGCAATGAGACCACAGTTTTTATTAACTTCATAAGGCGATCATTTTAATTTTTATTATCAGGTTAAATTGATCTGAAAATTAGTTAATTTAGGCTATATTATTATGATTATATATCTGTAGCTTTGGTGAATAAATGGTTTAAGTTGAATTTTTTCTAAAATGAGTTTCTTGTACTTGGGTAAGCAGAATCGTGTTACTGTTGTAAGGAATAAGGGGCTAAGTCAAGCATTGGTTTGAAATGGAAATTGCTTATATTACAAGTCCATTTCAAGCTGAAAACTTGGAGAATTCCACTTCACTCAATACAGTTATGTCCCTCAGGACAAATTTTTATTTGACCGTATATTTACTGTGGCTTTAGGTATAGTAACAAACAAATTTATAAAATAACCCAAGTATGGACAAAATTTTAAACTATAAAAACAAAAACTGATCTTTTTTTTTGGAAATACAATGGTTCGATTATTACTTGGAAAAATATATAGTCAACACTTCTAATCAAGAAACTAAATGAGAAGTTAAAAAAAAAAATTGTTTTATCTTTCATCTTTCATTTTCTGTTTCATGATCTTAAATAAACATTCTTCTGATAAGATACCTATAAAATTAAATGATATAGAAGAATCTGATACAGTGGTAATTATTATAAAGGTTCAGTAGACCGGGTAATATGATAGAGATACTACCTATCGCTGACTATTCACCTGCATTCGCTTATATCCTTTAAAATTCCAATCACCAAGATCTGCCTCAATAAAATTTTTTTACCATGTCTCAGACTTAGATAAGTTATTTTCTATTCAAGCTTTCAAAGATTTAATAATTTTATATGTATATATATATATTGTTTTTTTATTTTTCTTGACTGTTATGGAAATAATATAATATTTAGATCTTGAGTTTCAGTCTTTTATTTCTTTATTAACTTCTTAGGCGACGTTTCGAGACTAGGTTAGTCTCATATTCATGCCCTGACAGTGAACAAATGAGCTTTTAGTAAAAACATCAAACAGCACACTAAAATAGATGTAAAATGACATAATCGCGCTGTAAACAAAAAATCAGATGTTCAAGGTCTTAACTCCTGTTATGCAAATTTAATTAATTCATAATATATAAAAATAACAATAATCTAATATGATTCAACAATTAAATAAACTGCTGTCCCTAAAAAATGGATTACTTATTCATTGATCACAGCAATTGCAATACAAACATTTTATGCTGTTTTACGAGACAACTGATTAATGAAAAACTGATTCATTCTTTGGAACTTGTAAGTACACCCTATCTATTACAACTTACACCGGTCATTTTACATCTATTTTAGTGTGCTGTTTGATGTTTTTACTAAAAGCTCATTTGTTCACTGTCAGGGCATGAATATGAGACTAACCTAGTCTCCAAACGTCGCCTAAGAAGTTAATAAAGAAATAAAAGACTGAAACTCAAGATCTAAATATTATATATATATATATATATATATATATATATATATATATATATATATATATATATATATTATATTATATTATATTATATTATATTATTTTTATATATCTTTTTTTTTTATAAAAAGATCTTATGGTTTTTAATTATGTGTAATGATTTATTATATCGCGCAAGTACTTTAGGCAGATAGACTCTGGTAGATAAATTATTTATTTTTTGTTATCAGCCCCAAATTGTCCATATGGGATTTGGAATACCTCCTGAGGATTGCCCAACCTTTATAAAGAGAGTCCTATTATTTGGAGGAAAAACCTGATGGTTGATGGTGTTCTCGACCAAATCACTATTAAACACAAATGTTGGCTTAGAAACAATAGGGTCTTTACTATGTACTGTACAAAGACCCTTCTTTGGGTTGTGACTGGAGAGATTACATTAAAAAATCAGCAGAAAAAACATTCTTCAAGATATATGTTGAGCTTTATCAAAAAGATTATACTTATATTATAACGCAATTGGGAAAAACCACAAAGCAAAGCCTTATGTTTCAAAAATACACCCACTTACCAGTCGACGTTTCGCCTATTCAGGCATTATCAAGACACCAACAACAAAAAAGGGGGTTATGTGAATCACTTGAAGAAAAAAATGCAATACATCCCAACGATCAACAGCCCAAACAGGCTCCAAACATGAGACAGCACCCCACCACCAAGACGTTCAACATACAAACTTTTTTGTTTTTGTTGTCTTGATAATGCCTGAATAGGCGAAACGTCGACTGGTAAGTGGGTGTATTTTTGAAACATAAGGCTTTGCATTGTGGTTTTTCCCAATTGCATTATAATAAATAATAGTGTTTCTTTTTGAGTTTTTGGCTCTATTTTAGTGATTATACTTATATTTTATATTATACTGTACATAATTTTTAAAACATGGAAAGAGTTATCACACGTAAACATTGACTAATTGCTTCCAAAAATAGGAGTGTTGTTAGGTTTTGCTCCACATAATCTTTCTTCTTCCTTCTATGTATATATTTTTTTGTATTTGATTTATTTGTGCTGTATTTTTGCTATTTTCATTCTATTTCAGTATTAATATAATGAATTATTATTATTTTTTTAATGAAATCAGTGTCAAGTCGATGGTATCGTGATATCTAACACAACCACTTCACGATTCGAAGACCTAGAGAAAGATCTAGCTAAGGAAGCTGGAGGACTGTCTGGCGCACCTATTGCAAAAGCTTCAACCTCCATGATCGCTACCATGTATAACCTTACCAGAGGCACGTATTCTAGTAATTTGAAAAAGAAAAAAAAAGTCGTTTAAATCTTAAGAGTTTTTAATAATGTTTTAAAATTTCCATATATAGGTCAGATTCCAATAATCGGCGTAGGAGGAGTTTTTACCGGTGAAGATGCTCTCGAGAAAATAAAAGCTGGAGCGAGCCTTGTACAGCTGTACACTGCTTATATATATCATGGGCCTCCGAGAATAGCTCGTCTCAAGAAAGAACTCACACAATTACTCGAGTAAGTTTTTTTCAATTTACTAATAATAAATTGGACAGTTTCAAAATAGATTAAGGTATCTGTTCCTCAGGTTGTCTCTTAGAGTCGAGTTACAAGTTTTAACTGTTTATTCCTTTCACTTTTAGTATTTTCCAAAAATACAAGTTATTGTTAGATTTAGTATGGAAACCAGAATGTAATTATGGGTAACAATTAGTAGATTTTGGCAATCATTTCATAAAGAAATAAAAGTTTTAACTAATATTTCGAAGTATATTTCTAGATGAAATGATTACCGAAGTTTCCCATTTCCCATGATTCACATTCTCTTTTCCATACTGAAGCTCATGATAATTGTATTTTTGAAAATTATTAAAAGGGAAACGAATAAAAGTTAAAACTTTTGACAACTCAAAGTGACCACCTGTGGATTAATTACCCAGATTAATTAAAAATTATATGCTTGTTATTATTACTTAACCCTTTAGCGACCGTGAACTACTATAATAGTCCGAGCGCGCCGTGCCGTGGGGACCGTGGACTATTATAATAGTCCGATGTCAGGTGGGCTCCACGGACCATGGACTATTATAATAGTTTTGCTTCTCCGGCGTTTCTAGACTGTGAGCTACAATAGCAGTTCAGTTCCTAGAGCCATCTAGGTGTCCGCATGACAAGCTGAAATACTTTTTCTTGACAACAGATGTTGTACAAATTCACTTTTGGCTATATTATTTTTCGTAAAGTGTGTCTCGTGTTTCGGCATTTATCACTCTCAAAAGAATTTTTAATTGTATAAATTTTTATATAGACATTTCAAAAAAATAAAGTATATGTATAAATTTGTATATAGAGATTTCAAAAAAATAAAGTATATAATTGTATAATTTTTTAAATAATTAAAATTAATTTACAGTAATTAAAAAAAATAATTTTAAAATAGTTTTTAAATTCACCAGTGCCAGTCCATTCACCATTCCAAGTCCGGATCAAAAAGAATGATAGGAAACTATTAGGAATTAAATAAAAAAACATGACTTCAGAGTCAAAAAGTAATCGGTTCAGCGGGCACGGTTGACTTTTCTACCACTCGGTCCAGCCAGCCCGCTCTGACCCGGCCGTATTCAATCGCTAAAGGGTTAATGATAAAATTTACTTATTTCTAAATTCCAAGGATATTATTAATTTTTCTATTTTATAAGTCATTATTTTGTTTTCAGGAAGGAAGGTTTTAAAAGCATTAGCGAAGCAGTTGGCATTGATAGCAAAGCTTTTGTGTCTGGTATCGATGAAAAACTAAATACCAAGTCTGATCCACATTGAAATTTCGTAACCATTATTCTTCCAACTCCATTTTTTTTTTTTTGTTATTAATAACCATTTATGTTACAATTCATTTTGTGTTTGTACAGTGTTAGTTCATGTACAAAGAGTTTATTTTATGAAGGATTGTTATTAATAAATTGGTAATTTTAAATAATACTGTTTACTCGTAGTCTACTTCTCACTAATTTTCTTTATAATTAAAATAATTCCTTATTGAAATAATCATACCTTTTCTTTTTGATTACTTTTATACTTTCATAATTAATTTTTGTTTGTTTTTTTATCTTCTACTAAGACATACTGTTTAGGCATGCATAAAAATATAAGTTTAAATTTAACCTGTTGAACGCAACATCTCTGATCCAGCAATCAGAGAATGTTTGCATTACTTGCGTTTAACTTTTGAAATATTATTCGAAATTTATACAGTGTTTTTTTATTTTAATTATCTTGTTTTTGTTGCTGGAGTACATCTTTCTTAGTCAATCATTCAAGTGAGTAAAATAAAACCTTTTTCCAGTCATATATTTTTTTTCTTTATTTAAAAACGTTTCAACATTTATATGTCATTCTCAATTTACATTTCTTATAAGTCCTTTAACGTTATTTAATTTAAAACTATTCTCTAAATTTTTTTTATAAATTTGTACATTTTCAACCTTTTTAGTTGATTGTCAAATAATTTAAAATATTTCTCATAAAACTTAGAGTCACAATGTACTCTATGGTCATCATTAACAATCAATCAATAACAATGATTAATAATGACCATGGAGTACATTGTGACTCTAAGTTTTATAAGAAATATTTTAAATTATTTGACAATCAACTAAAAAGGTTGAAAATGTACAAATTTATAAAAACATTTTAGAGAATAGTTTTAAATTAAATAACGTTAAAGGACTTATAAGAAATGTAAATTGAGAATGACATATTAATGTTGAAACGTTTTTAAATAAAGAAAAAATATATGACTGGAAAAAGGTTTTATTTTACTCACTTGAACTGTGTTTTTTTAAAATACTGTGTATTTTCAAATAATATGTGTACGGGCATTGCTATTTTCCCAACCATTCATTGCTGCGTAAGATGTGAGTAACCTTACAGCCATGAGGAAGGTTATTCGATTGATTACTGTTGTCACGTCACTATCCTTTTGTACGATGAGGGCTAAAAAATAAGTCAAAATTAAAAATAAAGCATTTATTTATCATTTGACATAATTTTTCAAATGAGAGAATCAGTCTTTGTATATTTTATTTTTGTCGTCCGTCGGATTTTTTCCGCAAAAACAAAGGGCAGTAAGCGGCTCCCGGAATGACTTGGATACTTGTCGGTACCTGATCGTAGATGTCACAAAGATCCAGCCTTGTGCTGTACCCACCTGTGCTTTTATTACTTAAAGTGTGAAACAATGCCGTCATTATGAGGTGTGTTCCGTTCAACGGGTTAAAGTAGATTAGATCTCTTCTACTTTTTTGGGTAATTTTCTCAGAATGGAGTTTACTTGTGCAACTGATTATGATTTCTATTTAAATACTTGGGGGTGCCCCTTTTCTGCCGAATCAACCTCTACAGTATTACATTATTATTACAAATTATAGAACTGTTCATTTTATTAGAACTACAGTAGATACTTAATGCTATTTTAGAGCTACCCTGATGTTACAAGTACTATAGATATATTGAAGTTGAGATTAGTATTTGGTTTGTAAACTCCCTCCCTAGTGAGACTATTAAAATATGATTCTCATTTATTTTGGGTTTTCTGGAAAATAATTCTGGATTTTATGTTTTCTTTACAATATCCCTGAAAATAGTAAATTGTTTATGTTTGTTGCACTTTTGACTTTTATAAATGTAAACTTATTTATCCTATTTCAAATAAAAATGTTTGTTTACTTCTGTAAAATTTTGCTAATTGGAAATAATTCAGTCTTTTATAAAATGTCCACTGGTGCCTGTAGAACAGAAACGATACTTATGGTTGTATCACTATAAACTCATCTACATGACCATCATACGACCTATTAAGACTTACAGAGTAGAGTTTTGGGGCTCCACTAAGCCACCGAATTCCTCTCGTATCCAATCCCTATAATACAAAATCTTCCGTAAAATCATCAATGCTCCTTATTTTGTTAAGAATAAGGTCATCCATAACGACCTTAATGTCCCTTTTGTTGCTGATTTGGCCCGAACCCGGTATCTATCCTTTCATAACAAACTTCATACCCACTCAAACCCTCTAGTTACAAACCTAGCTTCCTCTTCAATTCCCGACAATCCTCCGAGGCGTCTGAAAAGAAGATGGCCACGTGACTTTCTTAGTTGAACTTGTGATTTGAGTACTACCAGTGGTTAGTTTCTTTACTTGTCATTATGTATCATTTAGCCTATTTACTTGTTGTATTATTGTAATACAATTGTAAATGTCAATCAATAAATAAAAATAAAATGTCAAATTGTTATTTTCGCATAATTTTGTTTTACGATTTTAAACTTTATCGGAATGGAGCTCAAACGACCAGAAATATCAACCAAGCCTGGGGCGATACTCTCAGTATTAGTGAGTGTATTGTTTAACGGTTGTTCCAGAGAATTTGAGAAGGAGACCAGTCTTGGAGACTAAGGCTGTGGAAGAAATTCTGTCCTGGATGACAATGTTCTCCAAGCTTTGGTGGGAGAAAATCCCAGAACAACTCCTGCAGAACTGGCAGGGAAATTTAAAGTCTGTAAATCAACCATCAATGACCATCTCAAGGCGGTTGGGAATGTGAAAAAGCTGACATTTGAAATAGCTAAGTCCTAAAATCAAAGTATTGGAATAAGATGTAGCTTGTTTTATTTTTTAATAGATGCATTCTTTTTTTTTTATTTAAATTAAAAACCACTGTTATATTTTCTATTATGGCTTAAAGAAGTCAGGAATAGTGGGTTTATGATTTGTCAATTTTTAAAAATATTTAACTGATCAAGGACGACAAAAGACTAAAGAAAAAATTAGTTCCTGTATAAGTTGCTAGGCAATGCCAATAAAATATTACATAATTAAAAACATGTTATATGTATTGCTATATTGCCTTTACTCTCTAAGCTATGATCTCAGGGAAAAGTCAGATCCTTTGATCTAAATATATTTAAATACTAAAATGGGATGCCACTCTGAGATCGTTATACTTAATATGTAATAATTTTATGTTATTAATAAATAAGAGACTTATATAATCTTCTCCAAAGGTTAACGTGGTTGACTGGTCAGGAGTTGTTTATTAAATAAGAATAATTATAGAAGAACATTATATTTTATTGGTGCTGATCATGGCTACAGACTTAAAAACAACTTACCATGAAAAGGGGAAGCTATAGGTGACTTATGATACATGGGGCTTCATTCTGCATCCTCCTTACGTCTTGACTTGACTGCTGCGTACTGACAACTCCCTCTCTTCAAAGTAAAGGTAATAAACCCTAAAGGTCATTTTACTCTACCTGGCCCAGGCCCATTACCATCCTCACATATAGCCACAGAACATAGAACCAACTAGAAGCGGCATGCCAGGTACGGTGAGTGAAGCCAATCTCCCACTGGTTCCCCACTCTTTCCGCCCCCAGCAAGTGGTGCAGCGCTAAGATTACTTTTCTTACTTAGCTCGTGTACTTCTGTTTACTTACATATTATTCAACATTGTGTTATCTCGTGGTGTCTTTGTGTTTTGTATAGTTTTTGATCTGATCATTGAACGTGTATTTAGCAAAATGCCTTGTGTTGCATTTGGATGCAGCACAAAGAATGCCGACAAGTCTTTCAATCCTCCTCTCACCTTTCACCTGTAAGTTCGAAACCTAACTGTTAACTATATATAATAAATAAATGTACCACAAAATATAATATTTTCATAGTTCACTTAACCCTCCAAGTACCATGGGGTCAATTTAGGTCCCACATGTTTCTATTTTTTGAAACTTCGTTTGAAGAAATCGATTGATCTTTCACATTCAATGAATTTTAACGCAAAACTGTCTGGAATAATTAGGAATTGAAACGAAAGTATTAGAGAGCTTTTTCGAATTTTTACAAATTTTTCTTCTCTCAAAAATGTGGCTGGGGTCCTTCCGGCACTCCCGTGGTATCCGACGTCACCTTTTTATGTTTTATTTCTCATTAGTTATTTAAAAAATCCATAGCCATAATTAAACTAATTTTTACTAGGAACTGTTACTAAAAATAGATAAATTTTACTGTAATGTTTCTTATTTGAAGGATTCAATTCACTAGAAACAAAGCTCTACTTTGTATAAACACTTCCTGGATTTTTTTTTTTTTTTGAGAATTATATTGCTTGATTTATAGGTTTCATCAGGACGTGGTACTCAGAGGGTTAAAATATTTCTATATTGCTCGTATGTAGCTTGACTTGTTCGATTGTCATCAGATTCCCCACTGATGAAGAAACCCGAAAAAAATGGGTTCAAGTAGTAAGGAGAGAAAAGTGGGAGCCATCTGAACACAGCCGTTTATGTTCAAAACATTTCAAAGAAGGGGGTTTTGATAGGTCTCCATTCTATAATAAACTGAAAAAAGGTGTAGTCTCTTCAATTTTCGATGCTTTTCCTGAACATTTAAAACCTAAACTTTCTCAGGTACCTATATTTTCTATGTTAATACTCGTATATATGTATTTTATATGATAATATATATTATATATTAATTGCTTTTCTAGATCCATGCCATCTTCTAAAGCTCGTGCGAAGCATTCTCATGACAACTGTAATTTAGTAGATGGTTGTGGCCGTAAAATCAGTTGGAAGTACGTTGAGTTATTACACGACTTTCAAAACCAAGAAGGATTAACATTAGGGAACAAATTCAGTAACTCCCACATTTTTTATGGCAACGATAAAATGAAAGTTAAATTTGCTACCCAGCTGTTCAGTAACTCAGTTGCCGATGCACTGCAATACTATTTGATGAATAAAGTGGATGGTTTTGAAGAGTGTGAAGGAACCATTTATTTTGTGAGGATGTTCAGCAGCTGCTCCCCAGTAATATAATTACTAAGGAAATAACCAATAGGAACTTTTCACGGTGAATTTACCCCGACAAGATAAAACACGAGGAATTCTTGGGCTACATAAACTGAGCGCTGCAACACTTTCTCAGATGTAAGGGGGCGGCAGGAGTGGGGGGACGCTTGGGAGCTGGCTTCACCTGCCTCCCTCCAAACGGGCCCTGATGCCGCTTCTAGTTAGTTCTATGTTCTGTGCATATAGCAGTATTTACATTTCCAATAATTTTGCTTGAGTTATAAAATTTATGTTATTGATGTATTACAATTAAGGGGCTTTCTTTATCAGGATTTAAGTGATTGAGGAATATTATTAGGCTATCCTTTTAATGATTAGCTTGAATTTTTCTGTTTTTTACGTGGTCGTCCCCTCTTTCTTTTTCCTGGAAACGCTTCGCGCAGAACTTTTTTGGGCATTCTTTCATCCGGCATTCGCTCACTATGTCCCAGCCAACTAATTCTTCTGGATTTAATAAACCTTAAAATATCTTGATGCTTTATCAGGTCATCCAATTCTTGGTTCCTCCTAACACGCCATGTGCCCTGTTCATTTATTGGACCGAAAATACGTCTTAGGATTTTCCTTTCGAATACTCTAAGAGCTTGCTGGTCGGCTACTTGTAAGTGTCCACGTCTCCGCACCATAGCACACAACGGGCGTGATAAGGGTTTTATATAATTTCTGTTTTGTGCGTTTTGATAGTAGGGAAGATTTAATCAATCTAGAGAGGCCGTAATACGCTTTGTTGCCACACATTATTCTTCTCCTAATCTCATCACTCACCCTAACCACACTGTTTATTTCAGTGCCAAGGTACGTGAATCTATCAACAGTTTCGAATGTATAGCCATCACACCTAAGATCCTGCTTTCTTCTTCTTGCCTCAGAGCCTGATGCTACCATGTATTTGGTTTTAGATTGGTTTATCTCAAGACCCACGATTCTACTTTCCTGCACAATCTTTGCCAGAATTTCCTTTAATGCCTTCTCACTTCTCGCTAGAACCACAATGTCATCTGCGTACCCAAGTATTTGACATAAGCGAGATGCTAAACTTCCATCTGACACAATGTTTTGCAGAGCCTTATGTAGCACAAGATTAAACAGAACGGCAGAGAGAGAGTCTCCCTGCCTTACACCAGAAGCAAAATGGATTTTCCTGCTAACTCTATTACCAATGATTACACTAGCCTGTGTCCGGGACATTGTAATTTTTATCAAATTTATTAATTTAAACGGAACTTTGAATTCTTTTAGAGCATTAAACAGTTGATCCCTGTCCACACGATCAAAAGCTTGCTTAAAATCAATAAATAGCATGTGGACATCCGTATTAAGCTCATAACATTTTTCGAGTACTTGACACAAGACAAAGATTTGATTAGTTGTACCCCTGTTAGGCCTGAAACCGCATTGGTAATCCGTGAGGATCTGTTCCGAATAATTTTTAATAATTAAGATGAGATGAATATGTTATTCAAAATGGAGGGTGACAAACGGAGAAATAGAAAAGGATAATTAAAGCAACTTATAGTATTGGGAGGCTAGTTAATCTACTGAGTTGTTTTGTAAAGAATTTGATTACACATTGATTGAGTAAACGGGAGCGGAGTGGCTCAGTGGTAGGCACTGAATTGCCATGCCGAAGGCCCTGGGTTCAAATCCTGCTTGCTGGCAGACTTTAATTTAATCTGTTAGCGCCCGGGGATGGATCCTTCGGAATCTTTTACCATCCTGGGGCTCAACTAGCCTCTATGAAGTGGGAACCCAAAATAAGAGGGAAAAAACTGGTGGTTACGCGCGATCTAAGGTAAATCACCGTCCTGCAAAACCGTTGTCCAAGAAACAGTACAGTCTCTATCATGTACTGAACCCCAAACCCTTCACGGTTTGTAGTGGTAGAGGGTTTTTTTTTTTATTGTGTAAAACAAACTGAAATAATATCTTTAAACGTAAAACCTATAATTTAGAAGAGGGGTTAAACTTTTTTTCCTGGTAGATTTTAAAGATTAATGAAAAAAGGAATTTAAATAGTTTTATTTATTTTTTTTTTTTCAGATTGCCTTATTTTAAAATGATCTCAATAGACTTAACAGACATCTTCTTAAACTGTCGAAATATTGGTGTGTATTATTTGTAATAGATTACCGTTTTGTTTCAAAATGGTAGATAATATTTTTGAATGTGAAGGAACATCCTGAAGTGACTTTTAAATTTTTGGTAAAATCTTGACAAAATCTGTTCTATAATATTGACGCCCCATACTGCTTTATACATATCTTTTTTTTCCTATTCAACATTTGCATTATACATATCTCGAAACATTAAACCTCAAATATTAAGGAAAGATTAGCATGTTTTCCTCTTGTCCAATTAAAAAATTCATTATTGAAAATAATAAATTAAAATGTTGTAGGAAGGAAAATTTGTTGCAGTATAAATTTATATCAAGTGGAACCTTAGGCTAATAGCGTACTATAGGCCATAATGACTCAGAATAAGGATAATAAAAAAATATTAAAACTAATGACATAGATAAAATTTTTATAATAATATATTTTATTCATCTACGTCCATTCTTGTTACATTCATGGTTCATTTGTTAAAATTGTATTGTAAAAAATGTCCCAATGCCAACAGTGACTAAAATAACACTGATATGTTTATATAATTTATAAAATCCATTTATTTTATAATTAAGGTTTTTTCATAAAGCTCATACAAATATTTTTTATAATATAACTTCTATTTATAAACATTTAAAGCAAATATAAAAATTCATTTTCATATTTATAGTGCAACACCAAAATTTTGTTAATATACGTGTATATATGTGTACATATATTTAATAATTTAAATATACAATTCAAATTATTGTATTAAATCATTTAACTATTAAATAAAATTATTTATTTTAGTACATGTAATTAAAATGTATATGCACCAATAATATAAAATGCATATACACCATACATTTAAGCCTAACCTTACTTTTTGATTTTGTTCCATCGATAACAACAATTGTTTACAAAATGTCATATGATTAAACAGTACTGCATTTATTTGACAGTTCTTGACAATTCGGAATAATTTTATTCTTGATGAGTATCATTGTTGATTATTACATTAATAATACTATTTTACAGTCTATTAATGATACTTTAAAAAGTGACTGACAAAATTTTAACAAATCGAGTTTTATATAAGAATGATCTTCCAACCATAACTTGATAATGTACATTAAAATTATGCACCATATTATGTAAAATTTTTAGAAAAGTTTATAACATTCAACATTTTTTTGTTTTGATTACATTATAGGAACAAATAGTGTTAATCAATAACAAAAATAAATTAAAGTACATAAGTTGATTGAATTCATTATTAGTTTTATAGTATTAAGACCATAGAAACAATCCCAATGAAAAACCATTTAGTCTCCAAGCTAAAACAGAAATTGAAATTATCTGTCCAATATTTCGCCTATTCAGGCATCCTCAGGGTAGATAGAGAAAAAAAAAAGAACAAAAACAAAACAAAACATGAATAATGCACCCAAGAAGCATCCCACCACCTCCAAGGCTCAAATGCAACTAATGAATCATTAGAAAGGTTACTGGACCACCCTGGGTAAGGTTAGATAAAAACAGCTGATAAATACTGGAAAATTTGAAAATTCAACATACACTCATCAAACTACAAAAAGCACAACAGGAAATTTCAATTTCTGTTTTAGCTTGGAGACTAAATGGCTTTTCGTTGGGATTTTTTTCCATGGTCTTAACATTTATGTAAGGTCTCTTTTCATTTTTCAATATTTTTATAGTATTAATTTATTTGTGGTTTTCAATACTTTTTATGTTAGCAAAAATGTTTAGAAAAATCCTAAGATGTATCCATGGATTAAGAAGTAGGAGTACCAGCCTAGGAAACAATAAAACTATATGAGGAAACTGAGAACTTGTAAACAGCAAGAAGGAAAAGGAGATTACAATTTTTCAGGCTAATGGATGGAATGAATGGAAACATATTGAAGAAACAGGTATTCAACACTGAAGTGATGGAAACTGGGAAACATCAGGGATACTCCAGTCAAATGAAAGAAGTAAAAAACTTGGTTTTACAGAAAAAACTAATTGGACAGAGAAATATTCAGAAAAATAAATTGTAATGGAAGGGATTGTATTGGGCATTGTAAAGGAAAAGAAGAGGAAATAGGAAAATAAGATGGACAGACGACTGAAGGAAATAGATAAGTGAGCAGATGAAGTGAATATCAGCTGATAGGAAAGGTAAGAATTGATAAAAGTGTTGCTGTAAAGAAGCAGATGAGTACTCAAGCACTAAATCAATCAAGATCAGATTTTTTTTGGTTGGTAATTTTTATTATTTATTTGACGTGGTTTTTCTAACCTACCTCATATCTATAAACGATCAATTATTATTATTGAAATTATACTCGCATATTTAGGATATAATCATGTCCCTGAGGTGCTAAATTAAAGCAGATAAGCATTTAATGGCCAAGAGACTACAGAAATTTATTTCACTAAAAAAGAAATAACTAAAAATTTTGATTAATCATTTTCTGAAATTAATTTCAATTCGATAGAGAAAAAATCCCTTAAAAACCATTTTTTCCCTGAAAATTAAAGTTTAAATTGTAATTTCAAATATTTGTAAAGATTTATTTACTAAAGGGCTAAACTTGCTTCCAACTAGTATAAATAATCTCTTTTTCCTTATTAATTTGGTCGTCATAATGTGGAATTACATATTGTAATAAATATGTAAAAAGTTTCTTTATAATCTGAAAACTATGCAATTTCAATTATTGTTAGGTTGGTGATTATAAACCATAAAGCGCACAACTTGCTTGAAGTTAGCAATGACTGTCCTAGCAATATTAACTATGTTCTTGTTGCTCTTGTATCATAGTAGCGGGAATGATACCCACGCGTTAGATGGACTACAGTTCACTCAACGACAGGCTTGAGAAAACTACATCAATCGGAAGATTCCATTTTTAAAGGAGTCGACTGGTTGATGTTAAGTATAAAATTATGTCGTTCAATATAATTCTGATAACTCATTTTCAATTTTGTTTGGTTCTTTTCTCAGTTGGTCTATTATTAAGTATATATTAATCAGATATCTTGCTTTATTCTTTTTTTTTATATAGTTAATAAAATAATTTGAATATAATTATTTGATATTACTGAATAATTTTTATTAGGCTTATTAAGCCCACAACTATATGTATAAAAGGAAACTTTTAAGTTCCTTTTTAATAAATATATTATCCTTTATTTGTATTTATATTTGTTATTATAAATTTATAAAAATACACATACATATTTATATACATATATGCATCAGAAGTGTCAAAGTGAACAAACAAACCTACTTAACATTTTTAAATGTTAGTAAATTAATTTTAATGCATATTATATTTTTCATTGACAAATTCTTAAAGAGCTAAGCACTCACAATAAAGCCTTTTTTTAATTTAATAATTACAACTATTAGCTTGTACATACACAGTCTAAATAATACTATAAAATAAAAGCGCCATTGCCAAAATATCTTATGCTTATTTATTATGTATTGTTTTTTGTTTTTTTTAAGCATGGAAAATATTCCACAATAAAATCTTTAAAACAACTATAATCTCTCTCTTATTGAGAACTATGATTTGTGGTTTATTGTATTACTGAGTTGATGATGCACGGAAACACCATAACTCACCAGAATTATGATTCGTTGAATAGTTGACAAGTAAATTTATGTAAGTATCAATTTTAAGTTCAGGGATTCTGTGTCTGTTATAAATATTTACAGCTGTTTTTTTTTCATATGTATACACACATTCAAGTCATATTGTTTTGTACAAAATTACTTTACATCAAAAATTCATTACAGTATAATTGTCAATGATGATGAGTAATAAAAAAAATGGTGGTTTTATGTTTAATTCTTAATCGTTAAAGAAAAGTAGTTTATTGAAATCTTAATAATGCTTTTGCATTCAGCAGTAATGTTCTTATGGTGAATTGAATTGGTCAGGGTGTACAGTCAATTATAAACACAAAAACATGGAGAACTTATTTTTTAATAGTGACGTTTTGGCCGACTGTGTAGGCCTCCTTCAGGGCAAATAGAGGGTTTCTCGGCTGTGTTATTATAATAAGTTCTGCTTATTTTTGTGTTTATCATTGACTGCACCCCCTGACCAATTCAATTCATCAGAATTATCCAGTCAAATATTTTCCTCTCAATAATATTCTTAATTTCGCTATCACTTTTTTTAAATTTTTTTTTTATAGAATACCAAATGAAAGAAAATATTTCATTTTGGGCTTTCCAATATTTTTTGTTGAATATTTTAATTGGGTCATAGTTGGTTTGATAAAGTTCCATAATTGAGCATCTTTCTATCAAATATAGCAACTCTGCGTCTGATAAATTTCTGTGGAATGTGGTTTTTCCGATGAAAAATAAAGCATCATTTTTGTTTTTTCAAGCAAAAAATGATGCTCTGAATGATAGGAAAATTACAGTAAATTCCCCAAAAAAGGTGGACATGGAACTGTCCACTTTTGATAGAAAGTTTTTCAATTGGTATAAAGGAATAATTTCTGTCATAGAAATATGAAAACAATAAAACAAAGATGTATGTAATGTGATATATCATTAAAAAGGTGTTTTGATACTGGTTAACCATCCTATTTCTGTATACATTGTCCTTTTAAATTCGAAATATACATAGTAATTTACAATGCTAAGGTGTAAACAAAGCTTCTGCATTTTTTGTCTTTATTTTACAAAAAAATTAATATTCCCTCATCTATAAAGCTTAATAAAATAAAATATAAATCATTTCCCTTAAAATGAACCAAGACAACTTACAATGTTTTTCAAAAGACCAACTTGGCTATATACCAAGTTTTTTCTTTTCTATCTTAATTTCAAGAATAGTGTTGGTGGTGTGATAGTCTTTTTGATGTTCGGGTGAGCTTTTTAGATCTTAAAGGGAGAAAATTTTCGAAGTTGCATTTATTGGTTAACAAAAAAACCAATGATCATGTCTCTTCAAAGTTGAAAAAGATCTTTATGAAATTTGAATCAATTGGGAAGTTAAACAACATGATCCTTTCGTGAAAAAACTACAAGGATACAAAGTGCTTCCAAGAATAGGCAGGAAGTGGGCTGCTGCAAAATCGATAATTTTTGGGTCAATTAGGGTTTTATGTCACAGAGAAAGAGAAAGATTTATTGGTACTTGTGTATTAGCCAGCCTGCATGAAACCTACCATTTCTCCTTATCTCCTATAACCCCTCCTTAACACTTATCACATTTGAGTTATTTGTTTATGCATTATTAAATTTTTTTGATTTTTATTGGCTCGTTATGTTTACTTATTGTCTATTAGAATTTCTGTATTATTTATTTGATTTAAGTTTGTGTTTTTGTCTTCTTCCTTTTGTTATTGTCTATTTAAAATTAACAGAATAATATTTTAGGAATAGCCATGTTTAAAAGAATAAGTTGTGAAATACTTCTTGAAGTTCGGAAGAATTCCAAGATGAAATTATATGAAAAAAATACATCCAATGAATTTTGACAAGAATAAAAATTCAAATGTTTTTGTTGTAAGTGTAGAGGAAATATTTGTATAGGAAGAGAAACTAGGGGGTGGGGTAGAATTAGTATTTTATTATTACATTTTGTATATTTTAATTCCCATTAATATGAATAAGAAGGTAGGTGTTATCAGTATTTGAATTATCAGTGTTTAGGTTATAAACAATGGCGGATAACAGTCCCTGCAGACTGGTTAATACACAAGTAGCGATTTATGTTCAATGCTCAAGGCTTTGATTACAACCTAGTATGTTATTATTTCATAGATCTCATACTAAATATAGCATGGCTTTGTAATGGAACATATGATTTACAAATATTAAACAATCCAATCGTTTCGAATAATAAGTCCATGTTTTGTTGAACATATATTATTGTAACATGTGTATTAAGAGTGTGCCACTCAAAGAAGAGGATAATCAGAACCTCTTCTGTATGAGAGAAATGACTTCGAGGTGCCATTGGGAGAGGACGGTGACGAGGCTGGTGGTGGCTGCACCTTGGGCCAGCGTCCCGTCCTCCGGAGGTCAGCTGTCCTCTTCTTCGGGGTTGTTGGTGAGGGTGGTCCACAGGGGGCTGGGAGGCGGGCGAGGGGTGGTCTGGACCCCGACGGACAGCCCCTGCTAGCTGGTCGGCTCCTCCACCACCGTATCCAGTTCCAGCGACGGGAAGTTCCTCGACATTGCTCGCTCGCTCCTCAGGCTCACTGCTCTGGCTCGCTGGGCACCTCCGGGGCCAGCGAGGTATACACCTGTCAACAGTATCTTCAGTTAATGACAGTAACCATAAAGTAAAATAAGTAAAAGTAAATCCAAACAAAATTTTTACACACAAGTTTTAACCCTGTAGGGTGGAAGAAGAGGACATCCAGCTGATCTGTAACGGCAGCTGAGTAGGGACCGAGAGGCAGGGCTGCATTGGGTGGAGCAATGGCGTAAGAAGAAGGAATACGCTGTCAACTATAATCGGTACTTGTGGGTTAACGCAGCCCTGGTTATTTTTGCCTACTTGTTCGCATGTGCGAGCAGTTACATTTTGTAACAGTTACATTTCTATTTTTTAAAGGAATTAAGAAATCCTTGATTATGCCGTCTTTTAGAGGAGAGGGAAAAATGGCGGTCCCGAGACTGTTCAGTGTCAGGTCCTTCTTAAAGATCTATATCCTAACTATACCTGGATAGACAAAATTTAGGACTCTTCTTCCACTGTTGCATTGTCCGATTAACAGTGTGGTATAAAATGACGTTAAATGAAACCAAAAAAACTGTTAATGGTACAATATACTGTTACTAATTCAAACTCGAGATCCCCAACCACTTTGATATGCCTCTTCTTCTTTTCCATCCGGGTGTCCTTTCATTATTTGCTTTTGGGGTTCTTCCCTGATCCATCCCAATAATCTTGTTGTTGATACAGGACACTAAGTCTGAATGCTCGTGCAGGTCCTTATATTCCTTGTTTGTTTTTATTCGGCTACTGCTTGAAATTTCTCTGATTGGGCAATATATTTGTCTTTGTATCTCCCATGAGTTCGTTGCTTAGTCTTATACACTCTTAATGTCATCTTTCGGGATATATCTCGGTTTTAAAAGTTTTTTCTTTGAGAGGCCTGTAGCATCTCTTGCTGCTTTGGATTCTCGTTTTAATATCTTCTTCTATTTCATTGGAATAAGTTACAATCGATTATAGAAGAGCTTACCAACAGCAGCCATTTCAAAATCACTGTGATTTTTTTTACAATAATCGTTTTTTATTTATCTTGGGATAAAGAGAACATTAGAAAATGTAGGGAATAAGAACAACTCTTAATAATTGTTTAAATTAATTTACATTGATTCTTATCCCAATATTTGTAGCCTGTATAATGTTAACATGTATTGTAAAATATAAACTGTAAGTATTTAAAATAGTGTATTATTATACGATTATATCAAGGCCGATTACCCAGCTTATGCATCGGGCTAAATCTGGCTAGAGACATAGGACCCATTTCTGTTTCACAGTTCCTGCAAAAAAACCAAAGACAAAATTAGAGAATATTAACATTTAAACAAATACATTTTTTTTATTAATATACGGTTTATATTATATTATTTCTAAATGTTTATTAGATAAAAACAATATTTTTATGATAAGATATATTTTTAATTATAATAATTTGTTTCCTTTATAACTTCGAAATACATTATATTTTTTCTATATTTCTACAAATGACCAAAATCGGCTAACATTTCGGGGTAAAATTCCAGATAGTAGTTCCGTGTTTTGGGGACCATTATAGTGTGACTCCTGACTATGGATCTGTTCTAAATTAAAGAAAATCTTTATTATTAGTTGACCGTAAATAGGTTACCACTATTTGAAGCATTATTTTTTTCTTTTTTCAGACGGACCATGTTCTTACTAAAAAAAAAGTCTAAAATGGCGTTCGGGAGGATTTTTTGTTTTGTTAGTGTTCAGTCGCGAGTCAAACCAATTTAAATTCCGCGAGCTGCTTCACAGTTGTTACCTTGGCAACAGATAGAGAGGACTTTTGTTTTCCCCCTCTCGACCGTCGAGTACTACTTCTTCCAATTTCAGACCGCTAGCCCACCACATCTCTCCGTTCTTCTCGACTGAAGCTAACCTCGCTATCCAGCACTGCATTGGGACGGTACAATAATCACATTCGCCCATTGGCCAAGAGACGCCTATCACCAGACACAAGATGCATGGCCCTTATAATACCACTAGATCGCCAATCAACCGTATATTGCCAGAACAAGGGTAATAAGTCTCCACCAGTTAGTCTCCGCCTCCAACTGTAAGTTCTCTTTCATTCAATCATCAAAAGACAATACGATATAACAAAACCGTTCGAGATAAGGACTCAAACACCATGTGGCTCTATCGTCCAGTGTTAACATTATGTTCTTACGAATCTACATTTCGAGTTAGAAATTAATATTTACTAATTTCTTTGTATAACATTATTATTAACCATTCTTTTTTTCTCTTTCTTTGTAAAATTGGTAATTTGTGTATTTTCTTTATATGTAAAAATTCCCTAACCTTTTTTAATATATTTAGATTTAATAAAACCACATGTTTCAGTATCTGGCCTAATTTATTTCAACGCCACGAATCTATTCAACTCATATTTAGAATATTTATTTTTTTTTCTATTCAGTCTAATCACGCGATCAAACATTTTGGTGCCGAAACCCGGGATTCAATTAAATCAATAATTTTTTTTCTCGTCAGATACTGATTCATCGCTATTTTACTGGCCATTTTACCTTGTTATTCGGCCATATTGTTTCTAGGTTACTTTCGCCACATATGTGATTCACATTATATGTACATCATCTATTAATTCCATTTAGGTTACAAATTCCATCTGATATTAATTTTCTTTAAGCTCAATCCCATATATTAATTTAAGTTCATTTGTAAATGCTATTATTGTTCTAATTCTCTTTTCAGCCAACTTATAAATTGTTAATAGTTCAGAATGGCCAATCGTCGCCAATCTAATTTTAAGGGGAAATCTCAAAAGGCAATAATTATCAGCTTATTAAAAGACTTTCAATTTCTGGCCGAGAAATGTAAAACAATTGTGAACAGTAACGAAATATTTTTAGCTCAAAATTATATTGATCAAATAAACCAATTAATTTCAAAAATGCGTACCGCCAAGAATGCCCTAATTATCGAATGTTGTGGTAAGGGTCGATCGATCCCAACCAACATTGAGGAACAAATAATTCAGGCGCAGTTAGAAGCCGTTGATTTAGAAGCAAAGATATTAGATCTTTATGATACCGCTGTCCCGACGCCTCTTGAGTTACCCCGGCTCAATGGGAATATCTCTAAATTTCAACAATTAAAACCATTGAACATTCCAAATCGGGAGGATTATTCCAGAAACCATTCATTCCAGAAACTTGATCCGGTCACCCAGAGAGAATGTAAACATAAACATCCGGAAGACTTTCCAGACTTTATTTCCCGCCTTAAAGCTTCTTCCATCGTCGCTTCACCTTTAAACACCGCCCCGGACCATGATCTAACAGATGAGTCGTTTCCGCCCAATCCTCAACCTCCGGTACAATTCACTCCCTCACCTAACATCGCATCACAATGCCCCTACTGTCATAAATCTCATTATATTCACCATTGCCGCGAATTTAAGAATTCATGCGACCAGGACCGACTAAAGGTCATTCACCAAGCGAAGCTTTGCGTAACGTGTCTAGAATTTCATCCATCGGAGCCGTGTCAATCTAATCAGCGCTGCCATAGGTGCCAAGGCTCTCATCACACCCTGCTACATCGGGGTATCGCCGAGTCTCTGCCGCGACCGGAAATATCTAATAATTCACCGCACCGTTCTCCTCGTTCAGGTTCGCCGGAATGTAAGCCGCCTCAGCCGCACCGTAATTCCGCTCAACGCCACAGCACTCCCGAGTCCAGAAATAGTTCTTCACCGACTATTATCACTTTGAAAGCTTCACCTCCACCACTCGTTCGTGAATCACCAAGCCAGTCGCCAACCCCGGCTCCTCTTTCGGAGGTATCCCACAAAACTCCACCTCATGATTCTACCTTTCCGCGATCCTTTCGCCCTTCTCATTTTACCTTTCTTGACGCCCCTAAAATTTACCATAATCCTCAGCGATCCTTACGCCCTTCTCATTTTAAATTTCTTGACGCCCCTAAAATTTACCATAATCCTCAGCGATCCTTACGCCCTTCTCATTTTACCTTTCATGACGCTCCTAAAATTTACCATAATCCTCAGCGATCCTTTCGCCCTTCTCATTTTACTTTTCTTGACGCACCGAAAACTTATCATATTCCTCAGCGATCGTTTCGCCTTTCTCACCGGGCCTTCCATAGAAATATCTATCGTCTCCCCTTACTACCCCTCTTATTTCCGCCGGATAAAGCCTCCGCGCGTCCATCATCAACCTCGCAGGGATCACGAAAAAATTCACCCACATATAATCCGACTTGGCGTAATACACCGATAAATCATCATACTCTCCCGCAATCCATTCTTCCGTGTCAATGGGTTCTCCGCAGAGATATTTATCGTCACCACGTCTACTCGCATGTACGTCCTCCTGAGAAATCAACTGCTCGCCGCGTCTATCCCATCTTACGTCCGCCTGAGGAAGCCACCACTCGCCGATCACCAATCTCCAGTAAAACTAGGTCTACCAAAGGACTCTCTCTCACTCCGATTATCTCTTCTCTTACATACTCACCAACCTCTTCAGCTTATTCACTCCATTCGATACTAGTCTTCAGTATTATACATCTAGCTCAAGATATTTACCGAATTTGGCCTACTCATCCTCAACTCAATCTATTCTCCTGCTTCTACAAATTTTTCTCCGGGATCTTATTATCACCCATCATCTTCTTATTCGTCTACATCACTGTCATATTCTCCAACGCCTTTCTATTATTCTCCTATTTCACCATTTATTCTTCTAGACCCCATTCCTACTCACCAACTTCTCTTTCACTCTTACCTCTTCATCTCATTCTTCTCCCTCATTCTCATACTCGCCTACTTCTCCCTCGTATTATCCCATTCACCATCTTATTTTCCTACACCCCCTTCGTACTCACCATCTTTTATCTCATGCTCACCCAGTTCAACAATCACTGCTGCTTCTTACCTGTTCTCCACATCACTTCACACTCTCCCACCTCTCCACCTTATGCTCCTATCTCAAGATCATATTCGCCTACTTCTTCTTATTCTTCCACTTCACTAGCTTATTCCTTCTACAAACACTTCGCCCTCACCCACTTTTCGCTCACACTCACCTCTCCATCTTATTCTCCTACCTCATCATCAGGTTCACCACCATCTCTCTCATCTTCTCCAATTTCACCATTTTATTCTCCTATATCCTTCGTATTCAACCACTTCTCACTTCTTATTTGAAAATTTCACCCAGCAATGCTGCTTCCTACACTTTCACCAACTTCTCTCTCTTTTCCTCCGATTTCACCATTTTCTTCTCCTGCACCTTCTTCGTACTCACCAACCTTTTTCTTATTCTTACCCATTTCAGCAATGCTGCTTCTTATATTCACCCACTTCTCTCTTAGTCTCCAACTTCACCCTCCATCCCGCTACGCTTCCGCTTCTACTTCTAATTATTCTCAAGGTTTTAGTTCCAATTATTTCCTAACATCTTTCTCCTATTCACCGACATTTCCCTCAGATTTATCAACCTTTCCTCCTTATTCACCAAGTTCATCAATCAATACGGCTTCTTGCTATCTCCTACCTCACCTTCATATTCGCAGACTTATCCCTCTTATTTCTCCAACTTATTTCTTCTACACCCCCTTTGTATCCAACTACATTTCCATCAAACTCACCCAGTTCATCAAGCAATACCGCATCTTGCATATTCAGCAACCTCTCCTTATTCTTAAGCATCACCCCACACTTCTCCAACCTCTCCCGCTTACTCTCTTACTTATTCCCAATATTCACGCACAAGTTCTAGCTACAGCAGCTCTCCCAATTATCATTAAACATCTCCTCATTAGCTCTTCATCTCCTACTTTTTCACCCTCTTATCCTCCATCGTCACTATCTTATTTCCCATCTTCTCAAAAATCATTATTCACCTTCAGTCAATCATGGCGGTTCGCTTCCTCACCTTCTCCGGTCCGCCAATACCACAATCACCCGCATACGTCTCCCTACTTTCTCTATGATGCCACTATCGTGCCATGGGGAGGGGTATGTTCAGTCGCGAGTCAAACCAATTTAAATTCCGCGAGCTGCTTCACAGTTGTTACCTTGGCAACAGATAGAGAGGACTTTTGTTTTCCCCCTCTCGACCGTCGAGTACTACTTCTTCCAATTTCAGACCGCTAGCCCACCACATCTCTCCGTTCTTCTCGACTGAAGCTAACCTCGCTATCCAGCACTGCATTGGGACGGTACAATAATCACATTCGCCCATTGGCCAAGAGACGCCTATCACCAGACACAAGATGCATGGCCCTTATAATACCACTAGATCGCCAATCAACCGTATATTGCCAGAACAAGGGTAATAAGTCTCCACCAGTTAGTCTCCGCCTCCAACTGTAAGTTCTCTTTCATTCAATCATCAAAAGACAATACGATATAACAAAACCGTTCGAGATAAGGACTCAAACACCATGTGGCTCTATCGTCCAGTGTTAACATTATGTTCTTACGAATCTACATTTCGAGTTAGAAATTAATATTTACTAATTTCTTTGTATAACATTATTATTAACCATTCTTTTTTTCTCTTTCTTTGTAAAATTGGTAATTTGTGTATTTTCTTTATATGTAAAAATTCCCTAACCTTTTTTAATATATTTAGATTTAATAAAACCACATGTTTCAGTATCTGGCCTAATTTATTTCAACGCCACGAATCTATTCAACTCATATTTAGAATATTTATTTTTTTTTCTATTCAGTCTAATCACGCGATCAAACAGTTAGATTGTATTATGTAGCTTGAAATAGAAAACCTCTAATTTTGTTGTGTAGGGGAGGGGGGAGGTTGAATTAAAAAGATTCGACGCCCCGGACTTGAATCCCGACCAGGGCAAATCTTTTCTCTTCAAAATAAAATATTTAAAAAGTAAACTGTTTATTAAATATTTTATTTGAAAATAAAAGATATGGCCAGGACCGGGACTCGAATCCGGAACCTTCACCTCTCCGTGGTGACGCCTTATCCATCTCGGCTATCCCGGCTTCGCTTCACGGTCAGCCATATCCCCTCTTTTCAATTTATCCTACATCTCCGTGTTCTCGCACTTTACGATGTATACACGGGGAGAATGTTACTCCTGGTCCTGGCCATATCTATTCTTTTCAAATAAAATATTTAAAAAATTATATAATATAAAGATAAAATAAATTATAATAATGTTAACGACTTAAAGTCAACTAGATCCAAAATAAAATAATGTTAAAGTAACATTCTCCCCGTGTATAAATCGCAAAGTGCGAGCACACGGAGATGTAGGATCAATTGAAAAGAGGGGATATGGCTGGCCGGGAACCGAAGCCAAGATAGCCGAGATGGACAAGGCGTCACCACGGAGTGGTGAAGGTCCCGGATTCGAGTCCCGGTTCTGGCCATATCTTTTCTTTTCAAATAAAATATTAAAAAAATTATATAATATAAAGATAAAATAAATTATAATAAACTATTTATATTTGTTAGGATTTTGACTTTTATAAATGTAAACACTTATTGATCCTGTTTCAAACAAAAATGTTAACTAATGTCCCTGTGACATTTTGGTACTTGGAGATAATCCAGTCTTTAAGGTGTTAGAGCGTGACTTTTGCTGAGTTTTGTTTCACGAGTTTAAATTCGACCGGAACAGGACATCAACGGCCAGAAGTATGAACGAACTCGGGGTGCAAATGCAGTATAAGTGGGTATACTGTTCTCATTGGCGGATTTGAGGGGGGGGGCATGAGGGGCCAGAACCTAGAGTTCTCATTAGTTGATATTGACCTAAATTTTAGTTGGTTTTCAACAAGAAAAAAACACGTTTTACACACTAAAATTATTCATTGTAACGAATGTTTTCTCAGTGGGTGCATCCAAAATCGGCGATTACGAACCCTTTTATGTTTTACATTCACATATTTACCGCTTTGATCAAGGAGCTTATTTGATCCATGTTATTGTTTTTTGGCGTCAGTTGTCTTAAATTAAAAATTGATATTTTATGTATGTTCATTCATATATGGATCGTATACATTGATAACAAATTCACATTGACCCATGCCCTCCCCCCCCCCCCCCTGAAAATCCTCCTAGATCCGCCAGTGACTGTTCTACGGTGGTTCCAGAGGTTTCGATAGGGAGAGTTGAACCTTGAATACAAAGAAGTCCGTTAGCATCGAGGTAGAAAAAACCTGGGGCAGGCAAATTAGTTTTTCTGCTGACAAGAATAGATGGGCCCTGCGGGATTCGCAAACCCTCCTGAGGCCATCATTATTATTTCATACAGCCTTTATGAAAGGTTAATTTATTATTGAGAGAAATGAAAAGTGCCGTCAGACAGATCACCTCCCTGCACAACTTTAGAAACCATGTCAGTAATCTCTACCATGTCTGAACACAAGACTCTCCAGGAGTCGTAGTGGTACACTTTTTTTTATTAAATGAGAATTATTAGACTAAAGTACTTTCATGTTTTCATATTTTCAATTGAGAAAATGAAGATGTTTGATCGAAACCGCTTGCATCAACAAACAAAATAAAAAGATTAATGAAAAGAAACAGGCACCGCGAAAATATCGTTCCATCTTTCAATGTACATCTATATCACAAGGATACAAAGGGAAACTTCCATAATTAGTTTCCACTGTAAATTCTTCAAATATTTGCACCAAGAGTTGGAGACTCCCGCCTCCTCCTCACATAACTTTGGAAAATAACTTATCAAGTAATTTACACATTGATTAGTAGAATATTAAATTAGCGTAGAGCGCTGAGGGACTGAGCATGGAATTCGAGATCGGCTGGGGGCAGATAAATTATTTGTTATGCTAATAGTTCTGGATCAACTCTGTGGGATCTGCAGACCCTCCCGGGACTAGACCATTATCTGTAATGTGGGTATCATTGTTATATGTGACACTATTTAGAATGCAAGGAATATCTAAATAAATGTGTGAAGGGTTACTTAGCAGCTAAAGTAAAGTCTCGCAGGGTCTGTACCTGAAAAAGCCGATGGAAGAAGGGCCAGGGTCTGTACCTGAAAAAGCCGATGGAAGAAGGGCCAGGGTTTGTACCTGAAAAACCTCAAGAAGCAATTGTTAGAAGGAAGCAATCACGATATATATACAGATACAGTGATACCTCGAGATACGAGTTTAATTCGTTCCGTAACCTTGGTCGTATGTCAATTGCTCTTATCTCACAGCAATTTTCACCATTGAAATTAATTGAAATGCCATTAATTCGTTCCAGCCCCAAAAATGCTACCCCCAATGGTTTTTGTTAAGTGTTTTTGAATAAGAAATATGTATTTATAAATGGCTAATATTGACTGGCTTTAAACGAGTCTTCCAATGCCTCGGCCGTGGAAGTGCACGGGGTCTGATTCAGCAAATCACCGTAAATCGCTCGTGCCTTCTCGCATATGATGCCCTGTGTTAAGGTATCGCCTTTAAGCTGCTTCTCCGTCACCCAAACCATCAGCAGTTTCTCCATCTTTTCATGGAGAGAGCTCCGGAGCTTAGAAATTATTGTAACGCCCTTAGCTGGCGTTATACCTTTATCGACTCCTTCTGTTTAAGCACAGTGCATATCGTTGAAGTACTACACCTGCACTGCCTCGCCAAGTCGGCTACTCGTACAGCTTGCTCATTTTTTCTATGATCACACGCTTTAATCCAGTAGACATCATCTTCTTCTGAGCACTGACCTTTCCACACATTTTCTTCGGACTCAGTTATAAAAATATATGTGATTAAGTATGTAAATGCACAAAAAGCGCAAAGCTCTAGAAAAACTTAGCAAAGATGCATCGACAGCGAGGTAAACAAGCACTCTGGGGAACAATCGGGATAATGCGCGAGACGCCCAATAAAAAGGCGGAAGCTGGCCATTGCTCGTATCTCAAATAACTCGTCAAGGCACTCGTGGTACCAGAATATAAACATGCGTGATTTTTTATAAACAATTATGGGAAAAAGAAACTGCTGCTGGAGCGTCGGCAATTAATGTTTCACCGTGAATTACAATTTGCCGAATACCATGTCGTAATTTAAAAATTTTCAGCCTATCAGAACTTGCGACAAATGACGAATCACCTCGAAGCTTCATGTTTAATCCCAACTCTTTTTCACACAAAATGAGCCCTGATATGGGCCTCAGAAGACCGATGTTGCAAAAACCAAGTGTAAACAGCATCTTCCAAAGAATTCACTTTTAACTTTTTTCAAAGTTTTACGACTGGAACTGCCCACCTCACAATAAAGATTATATGTGTACCTGGTGATAGAATCAGAATTATTTTGTATTACCGTTATGGTTGATTTACCAAACCGAACTCCGTAGCTAATCTCTGACACGATTCACCTTTTTGTAGCCGCGTCATTAATTCCACTTTGCCTTTTAATGAAAGAACCACTCGTTTCTTTTTTGTTTACCTGCTGCTATTTTAAAACAAAAAGTGATCATAAATGTGATGTACAGCTCACAAAGAATGATTTAAAACTGAAGATGAGCAACATATTAACAACCAAATGAATATGAAGGGATTCAGAGAAACAAATCAAATTGCCTAATTAGGTTTACAGTATTCAGTAAACAAATAGTATTGAAGTCTAAGTTCGATGTTTTTTTTGCAGTTTCCGAGAAATGATGAGGCCCCCCCCCCTTATTGACGTTCATGGAAAAAATCGTTTTATTTTTCGTCAAATTTTATTTAAAATATTTTTATTTTTAAAGAGAAAAGATAGGCCCTCGGCAGGGATTCGAACCCGGATCCTCTGCGCTATCACGGAAAGACAGAGGATCTGGGTTCGAATCCTGGCCGAGGGCCTATCTTTTCTCTTTAAAAATAAATATAAATTTATTTATAATTTTTTATAATTATTGGTCATTTTTTTTTATGAGTTATGTCACGGTGAGACAAAGGTTCCGGGTTCAAATCCCGGTTGAGGGCCTATCTTTTCTCTTTAAAAAATAAAAATATTTATAAATTTATTTAAAATAACAATAATTTTAACAATACAAATAAGTGACTGGATGATCTGATTAAATTAATTAAAATTACTATAATTTATTTAATTGTTATATATAATTTTTTAAAATATTTTATTTAGGACCGGGAATCGAACAAGATCCAAAAATAAAGTAGTGTTCAATTAACATTCTCCCCGTGCATACATCGCAAATTGCGAGAACACGGAGATATAGGATCAGTGAAAAGAATTGATAAGGCTGGCTGAGAAACGACTCAGGGTTGCCGAGATGGTTGAGGCGTCACCACGGGAAGGTGAAAGACCCGGATTCGAGTCCCGGTCCTGGCCATATCTTTTCTTTTCAAATAAAATAATTAAAATTACATTTGAGAAAAATACAGTTCCATTAATTGAAAGTTCGGATATTCGATGCTCCACAGTGTATATATATATATATATATATATATATATATATATATATATATATATATATATATTGCTATGTTTTTACACTTAGATATCTCTTGGATATATATATCGATATTTGGGATGCCAGAGTCTCATTTAGGATGAGTACTCAAATTATTATTTATACTTCTTAATCTTAATAGGGTTCCTTTCCAAAGGTCTATTCTTGTGTTTACCAATTTACTTATCTATTATACCTTCAATATATTATTTATAACTAAATAGTGTATCTGGTGTGTAAGCATCAAAAGAATTACAATAAGGATCGTTTATTCATTTAATTTCCACAAGGTTAATGATTCAGATTTTAATATATATAAATAGGATTGCCATAAAATGTATTACAGGATATAAACTAAACTTATCTGTGGACAGGGGTAGATTGGGTTGCTGGTCGCTCTTCGCCGTGCTGCCTCCGGGGTTTTCTATCTTCTGCCTCGTCTCTCCTCCTTGCTGTACATCTCCAGGGTACCTCCCTCTTCTTTCCGGCCTCGTCTCCCGAGTACCTTCCTGCTGTACGTCTATCTATCGAGTCCCTTCTTCAGCCTCCTATTTCAAGAGTTTTATTCTCTCCCCCTCTCCTTCCTTCTCCACTATCTTGGACCATAAAACCATAAGGGGACCAAGGGTCTGTTTATTGTCCCAAACATATTCCCTTTCATGTGTCCCGACATGACACATTTTCCCCGTACAGCATCCCTTTCATGGTGCCGCCTGCATCAATACATAGCAATATATATATATAATCTCATGTCAAAGAATATTTATTTATCAAATAACTCTCAGTCAATCAGCCACATTCACCTTTGGAAAGAAAAGGGTATGTTTTTTAACCAATAATGATATGGTATCACCGTACCTCAGTTTTACGATCTGAGGGTTGCATCCCATATTATTATTTAAAAATTATTCAGTCAAATGATTTCTCTGAGATCATTATTTGGGCAGTGAAGGAAACATAGCGTCCTTAACCAAGGGTAGCTGAGGGTTGAGCATCATCTCCATCCACTCCATGCCAAACAGGACAGTTTCCTGAGACCCTTAGTGTATTACAGAGCAATAGGTTTTTTTTTGTTTCTCTATCACTAGTATCTTTTATCGCTTCTATTAAAAAAATGGTAAATAATTAAAATATATTTGTATGCAAGATGAAATAGGACTCGGATAAGTCGAAGAGTGTAAGGATTGTAGAGAGGGTTCTGCTTATGTCGGTGTGAAACTTGGCCACTAACTATCAGGGGTGAACAACGCTATAAGGTAAATGAAAATATGGTATTGCGTAGAATATCCAATCTAAAAAAAGACGAGTATAGAGAATAAAGGAGGATACACAATGCTGAATTGTAGAACATGAAGTTGAAGGTTAGTAATTGAGATGAGCTGATGCTTTTGAGCTTAGCAACGAATAAATTATTAACAAACTGAAACTGAAGCGCTGAATCTGAGAAGTAGACCGTGGCGTAAGTGGGAGGATTTCGTTAAGGGTGATCTTACAATGGTTTCGGATTTGGGATAATCGATGAACGGAAGTTTGTAAACAATGATTACTTGATTCGGTATCGGTACAGAATTACACCAGCAATACTTCCATTATTATAATTTCTATTTTCTCTTCCTCTCAGATTCTTCTGAATTTACTTGAGGTTCAGAACCGTGTTAGTCCGGTGATGAGAGATAAGGCGAGAAAGTTCTGTGTTAGACAAAATTGATTGACTAAACTAGCGAAAAATGTGGAAAAATAAATTTTTGAATATTCGATCGTGAATGCCTCATTTATAAATTGATCGTCAATAGATACTTTCATAAGTAAAATTTATGATATTAATTTATTTTGTGCTAAAAGTTAAAATTGCTTTTCAAGTTAGATGGTGTCACTTCATCCTTAAACGGCTTCGGCTGTATGGTAGACTATAAAAAATCCATTAACAATTCCATTCCCTTGCCAATTGGCAAAGAATCAAATGAGGTTCTTTATTTCTATCTCCTTTTTAATTGTTATGTGGTGTCCCTCTCTTTCCTTTAATTTTATTTATTTTTTTACTCCTGGCTCAAATTATTATTCTAAAAATACCTTGGAATATTTTTTAAAATTGAAAAAAATACTATTTTATTTAATAACTGGAAAATATAGCCTCCAGCCCCCCCCCGCTTAAGTTCCTAGTATTAAGGGATTTAATATACAGGGTGTCCCATTTCAAGTGGATCAAACGTTTTTAACTTTTAAACAAAACAAAATTCAGAAAAACGATTCAGGTAAAAGTTGTAGTTATTCAGACCTAGTTTGAAGAAATAAAAAAACATTTCTGTTTTTTCACTTTAAATGGTCAATATCGACCTTCAAAAAATGTAGTTTCCTCTTGACCCCCATTTATTTTCATTTTCTGAAATGTACAATACAAAACATGGAAAAAATGTATGTAACATTTTTTTCTATCTTTCATAGTTTAAGTAGAAAAAGCATTCAAAGTTGACTACTTCAGTATACCTCCTTTACGAGGAAACGTAATGCAGCATCAAGTTATTTTATTTAAGGGTTTTTAGTCGAAATAACTTACTAATCAAGAGATTTTGAATCTTTCAGAAAATGTCTGGACATTTAAAAATCTTCTGTGAAGACAGCATACTGAAGTAGTGAGCTTCAGATACTTCTTCTACTTGACGCATGAAAGATAGAAAAAATTCTACTTACATTTCTTCCAAGTTTTGTATTGTGAATTTCAGAAATATAAAAATAAATGGGGCTCAAGAGAAAACTAAATTTTTTGAAGGTCGATATTGACAACTTAAAATGAAAAAACAAAAAAAATTTTTTTATTTCTTCAAACTAGGTCTGAATAACTACAACTTTTACCTGAATCGTTTTTCTGAATTTTGTTTTGTTTAAAAGTTAAAAACGTTTGATCCACTTGAAATGGGACACCCTGTATATTAAATCCCTTAATACTAGGAACTTAAGGGGGGGCCTGGAGGCTATATTTTCCAGTATATTAAATCAAAAAGTATTTTAATTGTTTTAATAAAGCAGCTGCTCGTAAGAACTGATGAACTTAAATTAACAGGGTTACAAAGAAAATATTTATCATTATGATGGAGAATGGAGATAGTCGATTTGCAGTAAAAAAAACACAAAATAAGTCAAGACTTTTGTGTTTTTTGACTCCCAATTATCTCCATTCTCCATTATATCATCGGGTCAACTATTTTCCTCTTTAAAATTGATTATTGTGTTTTATAATCTCCATTATATACTACTACTGAGCGTGATCTCGGGCTCATTAACTACGTCCTCAGCAGATGGCTTAGAAACAGTACAGTCTCTACCAAGTAATGAATGTCAATATTCTTGATAATTTATAGTGATATAGTTTTTTTAAATATCGATTATAGTTCATTACAACATTCCAGAACTGTCTGACAATTCCATCTTTACAATTAATAGGTCTTGTGTGGATAAAAAGCTCATTAGATGCTTGGTATTTCTGAATGCTCGTGACACCCTTAAACTCTGTAGTCGTAACTGTTTCGGTAAATTTAGCTCGGGGGGGGGGATTCATTAATTCCTATTTACGACGCAGCAAACGTTCCTTAATTCAGCCTGACCTAGTAAAATATCTCGGCAATACAACGCAGTTTGCGTGTAATAATGGAAGTTTAATTACTTGCAAATATTCTTGGTGTTTTTATACTAGCAATATAAACGTGAATTCGATTTTCAGTAACAAAGTTCACCTAACCTTGCCGTTCGGCAGACAGGATTTTGGCGGAGTTAACTATATTAGGGGAATATAATAAACTTCCTCTGTCAATAATCTTCAACTATTTGCATAACACGGTATCCGTTCATTCAGATCGAGAGTTTTCTTCCACTATAGGAAAGTGTTCAGTAGTTTCTTGTGGCATTGAGGTTCGATGTCCTTACCGAAGTTGTGTAGCTATGCCCAGAAGTCTAGGACATACATGAGCTAACATATAGCTAACATATAATATAACAGAAAATAAGTGTAATGATGTATGTATTAGAATACATTAGAAGTTCCAGGCATAGAGATTAAAATCATTGTTATTGCAAAGCAAAAAGGCTGTGGTTTGCGCTCATTCCTTGACCGATGGATACCATTGAGAGTGTTTAAAGGCAATGACTTACAGCTTTTAGTTTTATCTTTTGTTCTACCAGTCTACCGTCCTATGCATTTGTTTATCAGTTGGATAAGTTAAATCTGATATGTATTATTATAAATAATTATTTTTACGATGATATGTATGTGATTTTTATATGTTATATGTACTAGCATGTGTTGATAGTTAATATATGTATTTTTAATCTGTTATTTTATTTTTCTAATTAAAAAAAAGT
This sequence comes from Arma custos, assembly GCA_037127475.1. Lineage (NCBI taxonomy): Eukaryota > Metazoa > Arthropoda > Insecta > Hemiptera > Pentatomidae > Arma > Arma custos. The sequence goes on along the minus strand of CM073762.1, from coordinate 108,082,412 downwards.
TATGTGCGGTGTCGAATCAGCTCAATTGTTAGCCTAACAATATGATCTTTTGACAACAGAAAATGGTGTGAGACAAATATTCAAAATTATAACAGTTCTATGTAATCATGTAGCTGAGAATATGGCAGGTAATATTCTGCATGAGATTGTGATTGTCATATTCTCTCTTATAATAAATCAAAAAATAATAGCTGAAAATGTGCAAGCTTAGAAAAAATAAAAACATAGACAAGCGTGATATTAAATACAAAAATATTTTTGGAGTTAAAAAGGAGAAAAACCAAACCAACAATGTGAATAATAGTTTATTAAAAGCGAAACAATCAAACAGTAAAAATTAATATAAAACATAAAAGAATATTTATAAAAAATTTATAGAAACAGAAAAGCAAGGGTGTGCAGTAATTACAATAATTTTGTATAGATGATTCCTGATAAATATCAAAATACAGAGGAAAAATATCTTAGATAACAATAAAATAAAAAATTAAAATATTATATACAAACAAAAAGAAGGCATTTTATACATTTATTTGAAGCATAAAACCTGTTGTATTAGAACAAAAATACAAATAACAAAACATAAACCAAGTGACAAGTGCAACTACAATACAATAGAAGAAATGTATACAATTTATTTCATTAGCAGTGAATGTGATGAAATTAAAGTGAGTTGCAAACTAGGTAATGTTTTAAAAAAAAAACATATAATTATCAATAGCATTAACAAGATATCTTAGCGCAAATAAAATTAAAAAATAAATACATTTATGTAAAGAGATACAGTTTCAAGCACATAATCTCAAGCACATAAAAATTATAAATACAAGAGACGGTTGTTGATTATAAAAATACAATATATACAAATACAGAGATGTAAAAGCAATTATAAGATTGCGATTTGAAAATAATTCAAGAAATGAGTTAAAAAAAGCAAAAAGAAAGAATATGAAATTTAAGAGTATTTAAACCAAAGTACACATTGCTTGTTGGTATATACCGCGTTTTATAACTTTTATTAATTTTGCAAATGTATATATATGTTAGGAAAGTGATAATGAGGAAGAGTGGTTTAGGCATAGGCGGATCCAGGGGGGGGGGGGGCACGGGGGCACGTGTCCTCCCCAGAATGTGTTTTGTGTACTGTGAAGAACTGAAACAACCGATAGAATTATTTATGTGAAACATAATTGATAACTAGTATCACTCAAATGCAATCAGGTCTCGTATAGAGAATTCATGATGTGCCTTTAACCAACTCATAAAGATGCTGCAAATTAAACCAAAACCTCCAGACTCAAATCAGAGTATTCAGATATTACTTTATCAGAAGCATTTACGATTGCTTAAAGTAAATGGCCAAAAACATTCCAGATGCGTTGATGTCGACGTTTGCTCAGTTTCATGAGTGCACCGTATTGGAAAAAAAAACACAATACAACGGATACTGAAGCCCCTCATGTTATTGGACAATATCAAAAGAAATAAATTGACATAATTTGGTCATGTGATTCGAAATGAAAAGTATCACCTGGCGCAGTCATTCATACAAGGCAAGATTGTAGGAGAGGTCCAGATCGCTTCTGTCACTCCTTGTTGAAAAAACTAAGGCAATGGACAAGATTAATATCAATAGTCTTGTTTCAAGATTTTAATGTGGTCAGTAAAATAAGGTGCGCCTTTATTATCTTCCACATCGAAGAGGATAGCCACTTTAGAAGAAGAAGAAGAAAATGTGTGGTTATAGAAATTTTTTTGATAAGAGACTAATTCAAGACCAGGAAGAGGTATTGCGGAGATTCTAAAATGGAGTAAAACGTGCTAAAAGGGGTGCACAGTAGAACATGATAAGTGCAAGGTGTTTCACGTGCTGGCTGCTAAGTGCTTGTACTATCACATACTAAAATGTGCGATCAGATATAACAAACACACATTAATCATTTAATTGAAAGTTATCTATTTATTGAATCATTGCGGCCATCTCTCTACTTAATGCAGTATAATCTAAAATAAGGACCACACTGCTATCTATCAAACAACAAACACACATATCCCATTCAATACTCTAAGGGAACATAAATATGAAATATGCAAAACTATTTTCAGTATATTGAAAAATAATTTTTTTTTTTTTTCTGGTAGCACTAACGCTGAAAAGCCGATTTTGTGATGTTAATCCAGGTCTAGGCATTAACAAGGTTCACAACTCGATGGTTCATATTAATGTCCGTGACTATGACTAGATACTAAACCTGCACAACCGTTCAATATTGCCTTTAATAATCGCCTTTTTCGTGGTCGGCAATTTCACCTTGTGAAATCTCCTATATTCTTCTATACTGTTCTGAATATGCTAGGCTACACCTTATTGATAAGCAGCTACGTTTCACACTTATAGTTGGAAGGTGATATTTTTATAAACCCTAATTCGTATGCTTAGAGGTAGAAGGCGTGAGGTAAGTTTGACCATTTAGAAACCGAACTGCCTTGAAGTCGCCTCGCGCCGGTCTTCAATTGGAGGCCACGACCTTTTCCCCATTAACTAGCTCGCTGCACTCGCCCGTTTTCCTAACCGAGGCTATTATCTTAAATGGATAAATTATAAGAAAATAACTATACCTGAATTAATTCAGCGCCGGTGAGGAGAGTACTGGCAACTTACTTCTTGATACAGAAAGATAACCAGGATAACCGATAATATATCATAACGTATCCAGCCCTAACCAATGGCAAATCCCCACCGCATCTTCTCAGGCCCACATCCGATTTTGCAAAAGGTCGTTTTCTATATTGTAGAGGAGTGACTTCTAGGCAGAAAAATAACATGCAAAACGGGCTTTACGCCATTATTTTCTCCTGAATTTGTTTTTTTTTCTAGTTCATCTAGAGGTTATGCACGTAAGCTTCTCAACATGTTCAAACTGATTTTCCTACTATAATCTTCTAATTTATCGTTCATCAAAATCACAGCCGTTTACAGTACGTTACTGACACTCGTCGAGGTTACTGCATTTAATTTTATAGTTTCCACCGCTTCATCCAATAGTTATTATTATACACTGAAATGTAAATGGAATGTAAGTTTACAGAATAATATAAGTTAGAAAACAGATTTCTTCAATAAATCTGTGTTTTCCTGATAACCATGAATGAATCATTTCTATAATACATTAGATAGCAGAATCATTTCCAGTCTTCCTTATAGTATTTCTATATTTAACAAACACTAACATCTAGCAATGCATCCCAGGGAGATAAGGTTGTTTCTATATTTTTACAAACAGTACAAAAAACAACAACAACAAGAACATGACATTGTTTTTTGGATTACTTTTTATACATAGACATTTTGTTTCCATTGCCTCAGAAAATTGTAAAATGCTCATCCAATCTAAGACGTTGCATGATTATTTAAAGCCATCCCATTCATCTAGGTTAAGAAAACCTCTTCCCTTCAACTTACAAAATGTGAGAATGCATCCCGTGCTCAGCCCCACTCAAAATATGTGTGTGAATTCCTGCTTCTGTAGAAGTTGTTCTGAAAATATCCGTTTCATTAATTTATATAAATAATTTTAATACTAAACAATTAAATACTATAATTACATTTATTTATTGCTATGTATCGTATCGAGCGTTATCATAAAAATAAATATGAGTTTGCGTAATGAGCAAAATACGGTAAAAGAACTAGGTTACTCAGGTAGCAAGCCCCCTTGGTGTGGGAGGTTGAAGAGATACTAAAACGGGAGATCCATGACTCCACCTTTGGAAAAGGACTCTCTGAATAGAATCCGAGGAGGAGGAAGCAAGAGTCGATGGTTGACTTTTGGAAGGAAGTCCAATGGCGGTAGTCGAAGATGGAAAAGCTGGTATGGGACACAGAAACGGAAGACATAACTCGCCAAGAACTCTAATTGCACCCCTGGTTTACCAGATAAGTTGTAATTTAAGTCATGCATGTGTTACATGGAAATCCTTCAATTGCATCTGAATCATCATTGCTCATGTCAAAATAAATTATTTTCAAATAAGAATGTACTAATAAATTATATTAATTATAATTAATTAGGTGCTTAATTAACCCAGATGCACTTTATAATTATAAATATTATATTGATGGTTTGTATTACAAAACATGATTAACACAATACGATAGCAGGCAAATTATATTATAAAATTTATCACAAAATATATAATCATGTTAATAATTATAATGTTAATAATTAGTTAGTTACATTTTAAAATTCCAGAATCGCTACTTACCCTGCCCTGCGACGATCGCGCTCCCTGGCGAGCTTGGCCCTCCGCCTCAGGCAGCAGATGACGAGAAGAGCCAGGAGGGGGAAACCCAGGATGCAGGAGACGATCGGGATGACGATTGTTTCGGGGGACACTGCCAATAACAAACAAATAATTAAAAAATATATGAATAGTAATTAAAGATAGTTGAAGGTATATTGTAATAACAAACGAATTGGAAAACCCGAAGTATCGATACAAATCGCTGTTTACAAACTTCCGTCCATGAATTACCATCCAAACGCGTATTAAGAACACTCTTAACGTAATCCTCTCACCTACGCTTATGTCTAACTCCCGGACTTATAACTATCCATACAGTCCATGTTACCTTTTTATGAAATAGTTACTAATCCTACATACTCTGGGATTCCGTGTTGTGTAGCCTTCTATATCATATGGTTGACAACTTTCTTTGTTTATATTCTACGCAATGTCTTATTTTCGGATACCTTAAGATGTTTTTATCGTCCAAAATTAGCGTTACCGTATTACACCCGTATGTACGGTATCATAGATCCTATGTAATTGACATGTCTATACTTAATCTATTCATCACTTGTTTCTTCTGGATTCGACCTTCTAGCCAAATGTATTGCCGACGTTTCACTAGCCATACCGCAAGTATCCTCAAGTTTTAATCTGAGTCTGCTGCTGACACTGACTGATGTTACTTTGCTTTCTTGATTCCTTCTTTTTTCAATATAAGTAAAACTCTGCTAGTATAATTCATCTTATCCGGATTTACTCCGAGTCCTACGATTATATAGTAATAGACGTTTGTGTCATGTCGTTGTCAACAAAATCACAAAAAGGAGAATGGAGATAGTGTCAAAAAAACAACACTAAATAAGTACAAGACTTATATTTAATGTGTGCCGACGTTTCGATCTACCTTGTAGGCCATATTCAGGTTACTCGGTCCTACTACTAAATTGTTACTCGGTCCACCCAGCCGCTTCTCCCATTTGCCCTGAAGATGGTCTACAAAGTAGGTCGAAACGTCGGCACACCTTAAATATAAGTCTTGTACTTATTTAGTGATGTTTTTTTTTACTGCACCCCCCAACTATCTCCATTCTCCGTTGTATCATCCAGTCAACCATTTTCCTCTCATACATGAAAATCACAAAAACATTGGGTAATTATTTCTCAAATTCCCACTTTGAGTTGAGTCACAAGTTTTAAACATTCATTCATTTCCCTTTTAATATTTCCCCAAAATACATGTTATCATGAGCTTTAATATGGAAAAGAGAATGTAATTGGAAATGTTAATACTTCAGTAAACATTTCCCATAATCACATTCTATTTTCCATTCTAAAGCTCACGATAACTTGTATTTTTAGAAAATATAAAAAATGAAACGATTAAACAGTTAAAACTTGTTACTCAACTCGAAGCGACAACATGTGGAAAAGATACCAAACATTTTCTTGTAATTTTAGAAATAGATTCATCACTTTTCTCGTAAAAGGCAGCCAAAAAAATTATAAGATACCAGAACATAATACAATATAAAAAATAAACGTGTGCAATTTGAATCAAGATAGAAAATATCTTCTATGAAGCCCCGTAGTGACTCATAGAAAAGTGGATTTTAGAGGAGTGAAGTCAGTTGGCAAAGAAATTTTACATAAATTTACATGTTACTTGAAGGATTGTTTATATTAACTCAAGAGTCTTCTCCTTCCAATCGGAAGATTCATTTAGATGTTAATCGAATTCTTAAATTTCCTTTTTTGGTTCCTTTAAATTGGAAATGACCTCGTGGTATTCATTAATTTACGATTTCAGGCAACGGTCTATATTTTATTTGTTACAAAATGTTACAATTTTTTTTTTACTTCTAGGGATCCAGGTCCTGGGCAAATCTTTTCTCATCAAAATAAAAATATTTAAAAAATACAATAATATAATGACGCAAGTCAATAAGATCCTAATTAAAGTAATGTTCGATGAACATTCTTCCCCTTGTATACATCGCTAATTGCGAGACCACGGGGATATGGGGTCAGTGAAGAGAATGGATTTGTCTGACCGGGGTGCGTGCCAGGATAGCTCGAGTGGCAGAGTGCCACGACGGATGCTTGGGAAACCCGGGTTCGAATCCCGGTCCTGGGCAAATTTTTCTCTTCAAAATAAAACTATTAGATATTAAGTTCCAATTTTCCACTCCTCCCCGAAATAAAAAAAGTAAGTAAAGTGGATCTAAATCTACATTTGGAAGGATTATAGCTTTAGAAATGGAATTTTTTAAGTTTCGGGATATAAAGCGCATGCCAAGCAACGTCGAATCCAATGACAAGTATTTCCTGCACTTATTTCCTCTCAAATTTCGTTTCTCTTTAGATATCATAGGCCATATGTACTTAAGCTCCTCGACATGTTTAAACTTGCTTCCTCCTGTTTTCTATATAAGTAAAATCTCTGCTAGTAATCAGATACATACTTCTTCTTGGCGCAAAAACCCGTGCAATTAAAGCGCCCTACCGAAAACCCTAACCCATACTTCTTCTTATCCGGTTTTGCCTCTGAGTACTACGAATATATGAGACGTTTGTATCGTGTCATAAAGAAAATCATATAAACATCTGAGGACATATAATATAGGCGGCCAACGGAGTTTCAATCCTAAGTTATCTGCAAGATCATTTGGGTTAGCCACCCCGGTCTCAGAACATTAGACTCTACAGGGTTCATGCAGGCTCGTACACAGAACATTCTCAGCATTGGCCAAGTTCTGAGCAGATAAGTATCGAATTTTTACTGTAATTGGTTATATATCGAGTTTATATAATCTATGATTCAATTATTGTAGTTAACTATCAAAGAAATCACTACAATTTTCATTTTACAAGTAGAAATAAGATTATAATTCACTTTTTAAATACTAATTGCACTACACCATGCTTACTGATGTATCAAGCTAAAGCAGAAATGTTACAAATAACTGCTAATAATAATAAACACTCATTTTACTTTCTTACTGTTTTAAGATTAAGATATTTAAATACAATTCAGTGGCTCTAAGATTAAAATGCTTTCTTACCTTCAATACTGATGAAACAGAATGACCTTTTGATTTTTTTCTTTCGTAATTTCAGTTAATATTTCTTTTGAGAAAAAAAATGTTCTTTCGCTTAACTTGGGTATGATGATTTCAATATAATCAATAATTATCCTCAAACTTCAGAACTGATCGAGTAGTGAGAAAGTGAAATCAGCCTCCATTTCTGTACAAATTAGCTGAGGTAATGTCGAGTTCCGAGAATCATTTTTGAGATACCTGTGATTGTTGCCAAATCCGATATAATAATGGTATTATTCCTTGTAGTAAAGTATTATTCCTGAAGCCCTTTAGAAAGGCTTCAAATAAGAATATAATACAAGTATTGTATTGAACGTTGAAGTAGTATTTTAATATTAGTTTATCCATTCAAATTATGGATGTTCACTTTTCATTAATTCTACGCATTGTTGAGACCCCAAGATATACATATATCTGTCTCTATTGGTCTGTTTTTGTCACAATTATAGCTTGGACCTGAAGGTGTCCCTGTTTTTAACAATTTTTTATTAGATTTTCATCATATAATCAACTTCATGCAAGGATTTATATCAAACTCTAAATAATGTAATAACAAAATGAAAACCACACAATAATTATGCATAGCCTGTTAAGCTAATAAGGAAATAAAAAGGAGAAGTAAAAGTAACTAAAAATACGATGCATTTTTTATTTTATTTTCATAAATACAATTGTTTCAAAACTGTTTCTGTTAGTAACTATCTGTCAAGAATAGGCTCTAACGTTAGAATCTAGGATTATCGATAGTTCGGAACCAATATTTCGATGTTAGTATCGATTACCGTAAAGTAATCGCCGTAGGTTTCATTACCAGAAGTGTTATCTTTGTTTGAAGTGCCTTATGTCATTGGTCATATCGATTATCCGGTTTTAAAAATTGATTTTGTATTGATTTATGTTGTGTTATTAACTAATGTTGAGCTGCTGCAAAAATTAGTTTCTTTAGTAAGTATTTATGTTGTTATAACTTTTCCTTTTTTATTTTAATTCATTTATCCTTTCAGTCATTGAGAATTTTTTCAATTTCTATTAGTTTTGTTATCATTTACATGGTTGTAAAATTTATTAAAGTATTTAAATTTTTCTCGTTCTAATATATTTGTTTTTTTTATCAGTTCTGCTGGTTACAAGCTCATGATACTTATATTTCTGGAAAATGTTAAAAATGAAACAAATGACTTGTTAAAACTTGTGGTGTATATATGAAGTATATATATATATATATATATATATATATATATATATATATATATATATATATATATATATATATATCAAATTTGTTTAACTTTTAAACAAAATAAAATTCAGAAAAACGATTCAGGTAAAAGTTGTAGTTATTCCGGCCTCGTTCGAAGAAATAAAAAAAACATTTTTTTGTTTTTCACTTTAAGTGGTCAATATCGACCTTCAAAAAATGTAGTTTCCTCTTGAGCCCCATTTATTTTTATTTTTCTGAAATGTACAATACAAAACATGGAAAAAATCTATGTAACATTTTTTCTATCTTTCATAGGTCAAGTACAAGAAGTATCTGAAGCTACTTCAGTATGCTGTCTTCACAGAAGGTTTTTAAATGTCCAGACATTTTCTGAAAGATTCAAAATCTCTTGATTAGTAAGTTATTTCGACTAAAAACTCTTAAATAAAATAACTTAATGCTACATTACTTTTCCTCGTCAAGGAGGTATACTAATGTAGTCAACTTTGATTGCTTTTTCTACTTAAACTATGAAAGATAGAAAAAAATGTTACATACATTTTTTCCATGTTTTGGATTGTACATTTCAGAAATATAAAAATAAATGGCGGACAAGATAAAACTACATTTTTTGAAGATCGATATTGACCATTTAAAGTGAAAAAACAAAAACTGTTTTTTTATTTCTTCAAACTAGGCCTTAATAACTACAACTTGAATCGTTTTTCTGAATTTTGTTTCGTTTAAAAGTTAAAAACATTTGGTCCACTTGAAATGGTAAGATCCACTGTATATTGTAAAGTTGTGTATATATATATATATATATAAATATATTTGATTTTGGCATGGTTCAAAACAATAAAAAAAAAAAAGAATGTCTAATACTCTACCACCAATAATTAACATGTAATGAGTGCACCAACAATCTGAATTAAAAAATGCAAGATAAATAAATAAACTTAAGTAAAGTAAGCAAAAATAAAATTAATCAATTAATTAAAAAAATATTAATTTACTAAAGCAAACATATCTACAACATATACTTGCGCGAATCTCAAACATTACAAACATCTAATGTGGGCCCACTAAACGACTACCATTTTATACATGTACAACAAGACAAAAGAAAAACTAAGTTTTTTCAATATTTTTTTAAAGCCTATCTGTTAATTCATTGGTTATGGCCAAAGAGGTATTGACCTCCAAAGAGTATAGACCTTTTATGTATGTTACAATAATTTATAAAATATTTAATCAGCTGTTGTTCCTGTACTATTAATTTAATATGAGGAAGAAAATGTATTCAGTATTATCTACGAATATTAAAATAGTTGACATTTAATGCATTTTAAAAATTCACTAAAAATGCCAACTTACTTTTAACCAATGTTTATATGTGATTTCTAACAAAATTAACGGTGCTCCAATAAAACAATTACTTGTTTGAAAACATTAAAATTCAGAAAGGTTACTCACAAACAATAGAAACTATAATCTATTTATTTATTTTTGTTTTAGTATTACAGATTTCAAGATAACAATGTATAGGGTTCATTCTAGAACTGCATTGTCACATATTTATCAAAGTTGAGGTTTGAGAACTCAAAAATACATAAATACCCGAAAAAAATGTATTTTAGTGACCCCTTAATAGTATGACACTGAGATGTTTTTTTTACTAATTAGGACTGGTCGCAAGTACAATAGTAAGAATAGTTTTGCCGAACCTCCTACACTTTAAATATTAGTGAATATAATTATCGGTTTGATAACTCATAAAGTTGCCTGCTTATAAGTTATGTTTATGTCTAGGTCACTTTTGGAGAGTAATATTTTCTCTAAAATTTTATAAAAATGGGCTGATGCCTGTCTGGCATAAACCAAATCTTGGTGGCTTATATTAATATTACAAAAGAAAGCTTGAGAAAAAATTCTCTCAAATTAAATACACTAAACTGGAAATGAAAAAAGTGGTTTATATAACCACAAATTAAAAAGGTAAGGTTAACAAAATTAAAGCCTTTTGGGACTGGTATCACACATGAAAAGAATTGATCATTTTATTGATTGTTAAATCATTTTAATGATCTTTAGGTACACTGACAGATTAATACTGCCAAATTGATAACCTTGAAATTGATTTATCAACAATAAAGACATCACATTGACTGAGGAAGTGGAAAAAGTAAAATTATGATGAACTTTATGTTACTAAATCATAGTACCATGAGTGTGTAATTATTGTATAAATATTTTTATTTAGAAGAGGAAAGATTTGTCCTGGCCGGGATGTGAACCAGGGTTCTCCGCATCTCTAATGCGGTATTCTACCAACTACGCTACCAGGGCTCGTAACAAGGCCAGAAAAATCCATTCTCTTCATCTATCCTACATCCCTAGTACTCGCAATTTTTGCGATGTACATAGGGGGAACAATGTTCATACAACATTACTCTAATTGGGATCTGGTTGACGTATGTCAACCTGATTACGAGCTCTGGTAGCTTAGTTGGTAGATTACCTTGCTAGAGATGCGGAGGATACGGGTTTGAATCCCGACCAAGATAAATCTTTTCTCTTCAAAATAAAAATATTTAAATAATCACCAAAAAAAATTATAAATGTAATTATTATAATATAATTTAACTTTTATTTGATTTGGTGGAACATAACTTACTTAATATATAGAAAGATAATTATAATTTATTTTATTGTTATATGGTATAATTTTTTTAATTTTTATTTGAAAAATTATAGAAAGATAAGTTTGTTTAAAAAAGATTTTTGTCTTCTCAATATTAAATCTTCTGTCATCAAGGTGCATTCGCTTAAGGATATGCCCTTTTAGTTTATTTATTTCTCTAGGTATTTTTTTGTTAATAACTTTGGCTTTTATTATATTTAAAAAAAAATTGTAATTTTTTTGTTGAAAAACTGGATTTGATAACTCTTTTAAGTTAATCTAGAAAACAAAATTTTAAATGCCTATATCCTGTAATCCTTTATTGAAATAAAAATCTTCCTCGTGTAACTGTGGAACATTTACTATTTGCTTTATTAGTTTTTACCACTATGGAATTTTCAACAACCCATTTTGAAATTATATATATTTTATTTTGAAATATGTTTCTGCTTTGGCAAAACTATTGTATTAAATAACCACCTCGTTAAACTAAATTCTGGTTTAGTGATAGTATCATTTTTATTTATTTTTTATTAAAGTGGGTTTCTGAAAATAATGTGTTTGAGAATATACACATGTAATTATTAAGGGCAGTCATAGCTAGTAAAACTAATTTGAACAAGTTATTTGTTTGGGTTTTTTTATTAAATGTACAAAATGAAACTTAATTTTTTTATATTTACTTTATTTTAGATTAAATTTTAACCCATTTATAAATTTAATTATTTTACCAAATAGTCCTATTGTCCTAAAACTTCAAATGTGGTGATATGAAGAAGTTAAGCCTTACAAATCTTTAGAAAAATGGTTCTGTAGTCTCAAAGAAAACTCACTGAAATTTCAAATTTGATTTTTGATTTTCCATATCTTGAAACTTAAAATTTCAAATTTTGACGGAGGAAGTTAAAATTAATTTTCTTGATCTATTACCAAAGTTTATTATTGAAAATAATAAACGTAAACATCAATTCAATTTAATTATTAAATGTAATTGTATAAACAAAGAAAAGTTAACTTAAAGTTTGAGGCGAATTAAAAATAAGAGTGAACAATCAATGAGGAGGGATCCAGCTAGTACCTTCTCATTAAAAATTTGAGCAAATAAATAAATAATGACGGATTCTATACAACTCAACTCTAGATAACCTGCCTAAATAAACCTCATCCAGAAATTTAGAAAAAAAATTATTTAAAATTTACTTATTGGTAAATTAAGAATTTGCTCCTTAACAAATTTGATCCCATACAAGAATATGCCTTGTTGACAGTTGGTTATACATGTATTACATCATATTTGATATTTATATTATCCATTTAAATATTTTTTCTTTGTTAGAAATGGCCAGCACGGATATTCCGGAAAGGACATTAAAGCGGGTAGCTATACTGGGTCAAAATGTTATACTCAGTAAGATAAGGGCTGGAGCTAGATATGGCGCTACGGCTTATGTCTACGGACCGGCAACCGTTGCTGACTTGGAGCTGAACAGCTCGCAATGTCTCCTGCTGGGGCTATTGCACTCTTTAGTCACTGAAGAAGTCATGTCATGCTGCATGCTGGCTGAGGTCTGTTTCCACGTCAACCAGCTCCAGTCGGATCTCCTGAGGATTTGGCTGATGGGGGATTTCTCATTCCCTCAAGAGGACATGGCTAAGGCAATGGCACTGCTTGGAAAGCTCTTAGCTGCAGATGTACTCAAGATGCCTCCTCATGTAATAAGAATATTGTCTTCCCTTGCAACCAGATATGGGATTCATGGATTATACTTAACATCTCATTGTATGGTAAAATTTTTACATATTTGAATTAGTAAGCAATCATCTATACCTGACATATCATCATATTAAATTTAACTTTATAACTTTATAATTTATTGTAAGCTTTATAGATTTAGTAAATCTTTGGTTGTTTTGCCTCTGCTTGTCTTTGAAATATTGCTTAATCGTGTGAAGAAGTTAAGCAATATTAAAACACTGTCAACATTTTCATAAATTTTTGTTATTAATTTTAACTCTATCAATACCCATGATGGCAGCCTATAGCATGGTTTATTTTTATAACAGTGTAAAATGGTCTAGGGATGGAATGATAAATTACATAAAATAAGTATAACTTATTTCCTGTGATTTATTGACTATTTATTGACCCCTGACTATTTGACACTCTTCCATGAAATTCCAGTCAACCATTTCCACATGAATATGAGTTTTATTTTAATTTTATTGTTAGCGATTTTTTTACCATTTATCACATAAGACATGGTCAATCTGGTAGCTCCTTTTGGTTTTGGGTCAACACCTATGTGTTTGGGTTTCTCCTTATGATGAAACATTGTGATTAGTACCAAACCCCTCCTTTTGAATCATGAGATTAACCCCTTAGTGCACGCTTTTTTTGAAAAAAAAAAGAAAAAATAAACAATTTTTAAAAATTTAATTTAAATTCCCGAATGCGAAAATTACAGCAGCTTAAAATACGGCACAGCTTGAATTATCTCGAGTGTGCACAGTTTGGACCGTTTCGCGGGCTCGAATTAACTCGACCCTGTACCTTAAGGGGTTAATCTATGGAGAAAATTGCCAATAATCTTAGATTGGAAAACAAATTAAGTCAATGAGTGGATTACTTTTTTCAAGAAAAGGAAATAATTAATTTTGTATGACATGTAAGTGATTTATATAGCTGTAAATGTAACTAACATATGAAAATATTGAGAATCAAGCTATTATTGCACTAATTCATATTTATCTTTTTCAGGAAAGTCATGATAATCTCGCAATTCAACTCCAAAATTCAGTTATCAACAACAGTCCTAGTGATATTATCAAGCTAACCTCTGAAGGTGGTGACATAAATGGGTTGACTAAGTCGGGAGATAGCCTTCTCCATTTGGCTGTAAGAGCTGATAGCTATGCTGCCATTTCTGTTCTTGGTTACCTAAAGGCAGATCTGGAAGGCGTGAACTCCAATAACATGACTCCTCTTGAAGAAGCTGTGAGAAATAATTGTGTGCATTCAATCAAGGCACTGTTGACGGCTGGTGCTAACATTAACAAGCGCATGTTCCGAGGAGACACATATCTTCATTTAGCGGCTGCTGGAGGTCATAATGAATCCTTGGAAATACTATTGCAATCAGGAATGGGAAAAAACGAAGTGAATTACTATGGAGAAACCCCTTTAATATGTGCTGTTAGAGCAGGAAATGCCCGTGGTATGGAGCTACTGTTGGAGAAAGGAGCTGATCCTAGTATAATTCCAGAAGGTAGCGAAACCCTTCTTGACATGATCATGGATGTTATAAATGTTGATAAGCTGAAAGAATTTGTCCAGGGTGGAACCATACTAGATCTCAAGTCTAAAGATGGTGACACGATACTCCATTTAGCAGCTCGCTCAGGAAAAGCTGAAATGTTTACAATTCTCAAAGATCATACGCATCTAGCTGGTGTCAAAAATCAAAATGGGGCAACTCCTTTGCATGTTGCTACGGATGTGTCTATTGTGAGAATGCTTATCAAGATGGGTGTGAATCTGAACTCTCAGGATAATAATGGATGCACTGCTTTAATGATCGCCTCAAAAAATTCAAAGACTGACATTGCTAAATTGTTGTTGTATAATGGTGCCAACCCTAAAATTAAGGACAAGAATGGTCGAATGCCAATTCACTATGCTGCTGAAGGAGGCTGTGTTGCCTGTGTTTCCATTTTGCTGGACTGTGGAGAGAAATTAGATGAGAAGGACAATGATGGTAACACTCCATCTTTCTTTGCAGCTGTTAATAATAAGCCAAATGTTATTGAGCTGCTAGCAGAGCGTGGTGCTGACTTCACTGTGAAGGTCAGTGAAGAACACCGGATAATACATCATGCTATCCGCTGTGGGCATGTTGAGGCTGTGGAAGCGCTGCTTGATGCTGGGGAGGATGTTGAAATGAAAGGTATGTATGAGATGACTCCATTATGTTATGCCGCAGAGAAAGGAGATGTTTCTTTGGTAACACTACTGTTAGATCGTGGGGCAAACATTGAAGGTAAAACAAGTCATGGCTCCACATCCCTAATGTGGGCTTCTCAAGAAGGTCACCTAGAAGTCGTGCAGCTGCTCATTGACCATGGGGCTGAAGTGAATAAGAGAACTAATGGAGGATGGACTGCCTTAAGATATGCAATTCAAAAAGGAAATAATGCTCTTATTGAATACCTGAGATCAAAAGGCGGTGTTGAATAATGTTGTCTCTATCTTTTCCATTGTATACCATATATTTGGATTGAAGCTGAACATTTGAATTTTATTGTACATTTTCAAAGTTGTCCAAACTATTTTTGTTATAATTTCTTTGGAAATAAATGACGTATTTTGTAAGTAAATGTTAGTTTAAGCAACTATGTAACCATGATCCTTGTATATTGAAAGATTGGTTAAAGTAAGGACTGATTTGTTCTTATATTATTATGAATTGCTATAATGCAAGTCACTGTCCCACCTGAGTTGCAATCTAAGGGTGTTTCATTTATGAAAATTAATTATTATTTTCCTTGAAATTAGTAATTAGTTGAGCTGATGAGGTCAGCAAGAAATGAAATCACTAGGAACTTGAAACAGAATCCAATAATATATTAGAGGCAACTAACTCAGTGTTTCATAAAAACACCGCGAAAGATCGTCATTAGTTTTTTAATTTGGTTGAATATTTTACTTTTCCAAGAGAATATAGTGTTTCACGGTCTTTAAGAGATTACTAAAACGCACAATTGCAAAGGAAGCCAACCAAGAACTTTGTGCCATAGCAGCAGATTTATTTATCCATAAAAATACTTCCATACATTTTTCAGTATTTTTGACAATGACAACATGATCCATGTAGATGAACCCAGATCAGGTCGTGCAGCAGACTCAATCTATATTGTAAAACCTATATTGCTTATACAGTTTCAATGACGAAGTACTCCGTTTTGGTCAACAAGATACAAGACTATGCTTCTGCAGATCATTCTCCTTCGATTAAGGGGAAATGGTTTTTCCCCATCTTGCATATAGCCCAGGTATGACACAATCAGCTTATGGTTTGTTTAGATCAATCGTTCATTTGTTAAAAGCTGGAATCTTTGATAATTACGAGGACGTATAAATTCGAAATGAAGTGTTCTTAGCCTCAAAACCGAAAAAGTGGTAGCCGCATCAGATACAATTAGTGGCAGAAAACTGGATAAAGGTTGTTTAGAACAGTCGACATTATTTTGAACAGAAATGTTCTGCAATGTTTAAAATATGTAATCAGAAGTAAAGGTACTTGGTTACATCTTGCTGTTTCGTAGTCCGTTAAAACATTACTTCATATATTTTCGGTTTTTCGATCGTAGGTGAGATGCCGACGGTCCCCTGTCCGAGTGTGGTAGCTGGTGAGTGGTGTGAACTAAAAAGAACTATAGTTCACCAAAACAGAGAGCGTTTTTTATAGTTCATTTTCCGGATGTTGTTCAATGAACTAGTTATATCACGTACTTCTCATCTCTAGATCCTATGGACAGTGGACACCAGGAGGGGTCAGTATAGCCCACATGGTCCATCATTCCCTGATACAATATTAAATAATTTATTAGCCGCAGCTGAATTTGAAGAAGCCACCACCAAAAATATTTCTTCTTTAGTGCCTGACCCCCCTGAGATCACGTAGGGCATCTACGTCTTGGTTGTCCATAAGATTTTGTCAATCTCCACAATCAAATCACCTCCCTGCAGAACCGTTGTCCAAGAAACAGTAGTCTCTATCATGTACTGAACCCAATACCCTCCATAGGTTGAATTGTTACAGTTTTTTTTTTAATTTAATATTTCTAGAGATCATTGATCATCAGCTAAGCAATATGATCTGATTAAAACAACTCAGTGAACTTGTCACCCGCTTAAGTGGGAAATATTAAGCCCAAGCTCAACAAACATGCCCTCGACTACCTGCATCTTACCTCCTCTTTTCCCCCCGCTCAACCAAATTGTTATCCCGCCAAACAGCTTACATTGGACGCTTAAAGTTAGGAATCGACAGTCCAACCCGTTCTTGTCTAAACCTTACCTCAATTTTCCACGGCAGTTCTCGTGCTTTAGCTCCCAGTTTCTACTAGGCACTTCTGCCCATCTCCTGGTTATAAATACCAACCAAACCGCTACCTGCTCGGCCGACAAAGTATCCAACATTTTTTCTTTTAGCTTGTTGTATTGGGCTAACTGCCTCTGCGACTGCTGGACTTGCCTTTTTCTCGAATTAATTGGAGAATGTCTTCCTCCACAGACCATTCTTTACCCCGAACGCCTAGTTGCGTCTCGTCTAAACTACACCCCACGAGGTTCCTTCGTCTGCTTGAATTTGGTTCTCTTCACTTCACAGACCAGGTTTGCTTTCAATGAATCCGCATTCCGAGGTTCTACAGGATTAGACTCTATACGAACCAACAGCCCATTTCTTTCTTTTAAAAATGAATTCCTCTGGTGAACCTTAGAAGATCTGCCAAAGCCCTTCTGTACAGTGGTCACTCTTATTTTCATCAATGTTTGATTAGTACTTCCCGCATAATATACCGTGGCTTGATTCCTTAAAGGAAAAAGAAATTTTGCTCGCACTCCGGTCAACCCTATTATTTCAATACTCCCGGTTTTGTTAAAGAAAAAAAAGAAGGTTTACAATAAGAACTATTCCTTCTTATAATAGTCTCGGGAGTTGTTTATTATATGACTAGGTTTAATTTCTATTATTATCTGGGTCTGACTTATAACATGCATGTATACCTGTGTGTATATGTATATAATATAAATACACAAACACATACTTATACATAATTTATTACATATATACCCAGGCACAAGTTATATAATGTTAATATATAACTAAATTTGCTGATCTGTATCGGAGAGGTGATGGATGTTGAGAGAAGATAACAAGGCCCTTATAAAATAACGAACCCCAAAAAAGATGGAGTATCGCCCGACATCATGGCAGATAAGTCATCCAATAATTTGAAAAATCACCCATCATTATTTTTAAACTTTGGTTGAAATATCGTAATATATCACACTTACGCGGGTAACAAGTTGGCTGAGTTGTTTTAATCAGATCATATTGCTTAGCTGCCGAAATATTAAATAATAAAAAAAACTGTACTAATACAATCTATGATGGTCTTGAATTCAGTGTAAGGTGGAGACTACTGTTTCTTGGAGGTGGTACGATTGTGCAGGGAGGTGATTGTCCTAGATCACGCTCAACCGCCAGATTTTTCTCCTTTATTTTTGGTACCCTCTTTACAGAGGACGAGTGAGCCCCAGTAGGGTCCTAGATCCTATAGGATCCATCTCCGGCTGCTAACAGGTTAAATAAAAGTTTTGCCAGCAGATGGATTTGATTTGGCATGGCCACTCAGCTCTATACTACTGCGCCACTCCGCTCCCTTCTAAAAATATGTTTAACCCATTTAAATTATAAACAAATGATTTTTTAAAATAATGAGATAGGATATTATTTTTTATTTAGGTTATGCATTATATAAATGATTCCTCGTTCAGGAAATATCATGTCACTTTTCATTGACTAATGTAAGAGGAATTCCAAAATTTCGATAGTATTTTGCTTATTTTTTCATTTCGCCGAAAGTAAATCCCAAATTATTTTTACCTAAGTAGAAACAATTGAAGACTCTTATTTTGTAGGTTGGCAGCACTGTGGTAGGGGTAGTTAAAGTAATTATATGTCAGGATCTTATCAATAATTCAATAAATCTTATATTTCCCATAAATAATTCCCTATAAATAAAACAATAATTAAAAAAAATAACTTAGGATATTAAATGTAACAAATATGTACTTATTTTGGTATTAGAATCTGGCATAATTTCTTATTCCTTTACATTTAATGAAGGTTATGTTAGGCTTCTCTCATAATAAGCCAGTTGAAATTCTTAATCTCGAATTACTCATTACTGGCTGAGATGGTCGTTCTCAAATAAGCATTCACTTTGTTTCATAGAGGTATATTTTTAAACCAATTTTATAGATTACAAAACATACATGATAATGACGTTAAATGACGTCACTTGAGGGGAGTTTAGTTAAGTGTTAATGGTAAAACTGGTAGTTATTCGTGTTACCATCCGGCAACATGTGGAAAAAGTATCCAACTCAATAATAGGGATTATTTTTATTAATAATAATATTCCACTCACGACCTGTGTGGGTGTGTGAAGCGCCCTTACCAGCTTCCATTGGCGTTTAATGCCAGTGACGCGGCTGGGAAAGGGAGCTGGGGCCTCCCGGACTCCTGCTTTGCCCTCATTCATGGGGAAGAAGCTCAGTTCGGGGACCCCAGGTAAATTGTAAATAGGGTATGAATGTGTGCATTTTATTTTATTTTATTAGTATTATTATTATTTATTTTACTTTATTATTTATTTTACTTTAATATTATTATTACCGCATTAATTTCCTTCTTTTACCGCATGTATATATTTTTCCGCATGTATATATTTATTTATTTTATTTTGTTTATATTATTGTTTGTTATGGAATGACTGTAAGCTACACAAAAAAAAAAATAATATTAATAAAAAACAACAGAGAACTGATAAGAAAGGTTACAGCGCAGGTTATGAGAAAATCCATCACATATGACACCACGAGGGGGTTTATTTAGGTATTGGAAATACAGTCCCTGGCCATATTAATGTGACCACCAAGAAAGATATTTTTCTTTTTGTTTATTCCTAATTTTTTTTATATACTTTCGCATGTCTTAATAAATTGCTGTTTTAAGTAATGGCAACACTGTTATAAGTTTTTTTTTGTAATGGCAGCATTGGTTTTAGTACAGCCATTTTGTTTTACGAGTGACTGCGTGCATAATTTGTGTTTGAAATTTTTGTGGATTTATTGTTTCCTTTGCATTAAATACAAGTCCGATTCGGTAAGTTTATTATTGATTTATTAGTTGTATCATATATTTTAACTATTTTGATAGTTTTTTTCATCAATATGTAAAATAGGGTGACACCACAAAATATTTAAAAGAAATAAGGATTTATTTTCGAAACTATTTTTTTTCAATTTCATATTATTATCAGATAACTAACTTACCCATAAAACTAATATTTGAACTCGATTTACATCATTACGCATAAAAAAAAAATAATGCAAACATGTAACAAGAACCAATCTATCCAGTGGTCACATTAATATGGCCAGGGACTGTATGTAATGGTTCGATATAAATATAATGTTCAAACTTTGACATAAATTTAAATTTATCATTATATTTTAAAAAACAAGAATGTTGATCGTTTTGTCCTAAATAAGAATTGAAAGAACAGAGGATATAGGGAGAGAATTATTAGGAAACAAGATCGCGGGTTCGTAGCCCGGCAGGTGGCCCTAGGATTTTTTAAGGGAGTAAAAAATCCTTAGTTACGCCGTCCTTCGGAAGGGACGTTAAACGGGAGTCCCGAGCCTGTACGATGTTAGGTACTCGTTAAAAATCCCTATTCTAATAATAATAAATTTAGAGCTCCCACTTTAGCATCGTCCGATTAGCCATAGCAGCATAAAGTGACGTTAAATGAACAAACAAACAACTAACAATTATTAGGAAAATCCAGGGTAGTCAGTTTTAAAAATTTTTATTGGTAAAATGTTTCTTTCATTTGTTTGGGTCTGTTGATAATAACTATTGTGCCGTCAAAACGATTTTTTTTATAAGAAGCGCATGCGCACGGCTAAATATTAATTCTCCAAAGTGTTTATCCAAACCTGTGGGATATATGATGACAGTTGGCCTTTTTTGTTGGCCTCCTCCATGTTGTTGTTGTTGGCTCCCGGTCATCTGAAAAAAATAAATATCGTTTGAATTTCTACCAATCTTTGGTCTTAATATTAATAAAATTCCAAGAACTAAAATAATAATTATAATATAAGAAGTAATACTCATTAATCATGAACGACCGGTCAATTTCCACTGTCTTTATTCCATATCAATGCATGGAACAGAGATTTTTCAATAATCCATTTTTAAAATTTTGGGTTTTACAGTGGTTACAGAGGTTTCGAGAGGGTGACTTGAGTCTTAAAGACAAAAAGGTCGTGAAAGTATCTGATGACTCTTGTTCTCACAGCTTAGGTGAAAGAAAATCGCAAAACAACTGTTCGAGACCTGGCTGGGAAGCTCGAAGTCTGTAAATCAATCGACAACGACCATTTGAAGGCGGAAATGTGAAGAGGCTAGAAATTTGGTAGCTTCTGAATTCTTATTATAAAATTATGCGAAAATCGAGCCATGACATCTTATTAACGACTAAATTATTCCCAATTAGATAAATTTTACAGTTTTAAACAAACGTGTTTGTTTGAATGGGGATTAATAAGTGTTTACATTTATAAAAGTCACATTTTAAAGAAAATATAAAATCCTGCATTATTTTCCGGAGAACCCTATCTTTTTTCAATCGCCGAGTTTTAACATGGATTAATAGGCTATATGGATGTGTGATAACACCGTATTTATACCATATCATGATCCATATCAGATCGTATTTCTATTGTTGTCCTTATCAGATTTTTTTAATATAAATTAAAATCAGAGAGAACTACCGTAAAATGTTTATTACACATTACCGATAATATTATAACGTAAAAAACATATGACGATCCAACAGTTACTATCAATTATCTTATTGATAATGTAATGCAGTGTGCGTTGAAGTCTCCTGAGTTATTTAGAACTTTTGTGTGAGATGGCGAAAAGGGTGACGACCATCGAGAAGACGATGATCCAGATGGTCCAGAACAAGAAGAAGAATATCCACCTTAGCGTAATCAACAGCGGTCTTTTCGAGAGGTTCTTCACCTGCTTCTTGTTCAAGCACTTCTTGCAGAGGTCACCTGGGTCAGGAGAAGAAGAACTCTGAGCCTCATCAGTTATCTTGCTTGATGTTTCCAGATTTTCTTCGATGGATTCATCATCGTAAAGCTCCGATTTGCTCGCCATAACTTACAATTTCGAATTGCCCTAAAGTTTGTAGCATGTGATTATGAAAATAAAAAATATCATTTGTTAGCAAATAACTGAACATAAGGATAAGTTTATAGTTACCTCAATTCGGGGGTGCTGCTTTGCACTAATTGTGATTTTATGAGATTAGAAATACATCGAGATTAGTTTTTGAGGCAAGACTTTTTGGTTTAATATTAGTTACGAATTATACCCTGTAGTGAGAGACCTCCTGTAACTCTCTCTCTCCTCTATGAGGAATAAAAAGCTAATAAGAAAGAAAAAGCTAGGGTTGATTGAGATCTAGGCCAAATAACCTCACTGGAAAACTTTGCTATGCACTGAACAAACATTAAGGGGTTTGTTTTTTTCTTCATTTAACGTCACTTTATGGAGCTATGGCTAATCGGACGATACAAATGTGTGAGTCATAAGTCCCTATTCAAGTATAATTAGGATAGTATACTTATAATTAATTACAAGTATAATTAGGGATGAGTACATGACATCGTACAGACCCTCCACTTTACGCTCCCTACGAAGAACGGTGTAAGTAGTAATTTTTCACTATCTTCAAAAATTCTAAGGCCAGGCTGCGAACCCGCGATAAGAGGAGATTTCACCGAATGAGGAATCAAAGGATAAGAGAGGAGACAGGGTAGAAACCTCTCATAGGCAACATCCACAGAAGGGAAATGATGCGGTTCGGTCATGTACAAAGAATGCCGATAAACCGTCTGCCAAAAAGTGTATAGAAAGCAGAGGGAATTTGACCTCGAGGACGACCAAGAAATAAATGGCCTGATGACGGAACTGGCTAGAAAGAAACTTGCCATAGACAGGGAAGTATTTAGGAGATGGACACAGCCTGCCCCGACACCGTAAGATATATGAGGAGGACAAAATTGAAAATGTAAAGCTATAATTGCCTTGGCTATTTGTTATGTTTTAAATTATACATAAATACAAACATATGGTCTTTTATTTCTATTAGGTTATAACAGTTATCAATAAAAGTAACTGATACTAAAAGTAACTGGTCTTCTAGAAAAGACTCGATTATTTAAATTTACAAGATAAATAATAGAAAATTATTATGTATCGTTAGTTTGCTAGAAAGAACTAGATGAAGTTTATTTCGAAATGATGGATTGAGGAAAAGATGTTTTTACCCGGTCATTTCCTTATACGCCATTCACGTGAATTAAAATTAGAACCGCCGATTGCTGTCCTGTCGTCCTTGACTTGGCCGGACTGAGCTGAGCGGGCAGTGAGAAGTGGACTGAGCAGTGGATACCATCTCCTCCAGTCCTCTTCGCTAGCTCTGGCTTCTCCTCATGTCGCTGTCTCGCCTCTATATCCTTATCTTCTCTCTGTATCATCTAGCTTCTTCTGTAAGTAAATACTAATCTATCTAACACCTATTTCACTGTCAGAAATACCAGGGCTACTAACGGTTTAATTTAACTGCATGGAATAAAAGACGCTAAAGTTTCGGTAATCGATTTTAAAAATAAAACTTTTAAATACCTACTAAAAATTAAGAAATCTTTTTAAAAAGTGATATTAAATAATTCAAATTCTCTGAAATTTGATGTTGATGGAGTTTGTTTGGGTACTTTTCCGTCAAGCGGGCGCTAGCGAATAATCAGCGAATAATGAAGAATTTCACGAAATTTCTTACAAACATATGTTCGTATGGTGCCATGTGTTCGATTTTCTGAATTCATTCAAAACAAAGCACGCTTTCCTTTTTTTTTCTTCAATCTTAATTTTTGTAAAAAAAAAAAATAATATGAATTTTTGGGATTCATCTAGAAATGAAAAAGATATATTCTCTTATTTTAAAGAGAAAAACATACTGACAAATAATGCAACATACGATAAGAATCATGAAATAAAACTGTCTTTTATCTTATCTTTCAACATGCCGCACGCAGATGAGCATTCGTACATAGTACATGGTTCGAATCGTCCAGAATTAGTTTACTATAATCTTTGAGATTTATTTACGGCTGTAACGAATAGATATAAGTTTAATGGTATAAAAATAAATGGATATGAATCATAATACAGTTGTAGATTGGAACAATTACTTAAGAAAAGTTTGTGTAGAAGTATTAGCGTAATGTAAGCAAAAAAAATAGTTGGTCCTGAAAAAATAGTTGAGGTAGACAAGAGTTAATTTATAAAACGAAAGCACAATGCCGGTCGAAATCACAATTTGCGACATTTGCGACCAGCTAAGGGAATGGTACCTTTGTTTTGATTAGAATAAAGATTTGTTTAAATATTTAATAATTTTTTATAAAGAAATAACCAGTGTTGATTTTTTCTGAACAATCGTATGATTAATAAATTCACTATTATATATGGCATATATTT
Organism: Arma custos; assembly: GCA_037127475.1. NCBI lineage: Eukaryota > Metazoa > Arthropoda > Insecta > Hemiptera > Pentatomidae > Arma > Arma custos. The sequence continues at coordinate 108,057,719 of CM073762.1, read as the reverse complement.
TTTTCTTTTAGTGCTTATATTATTAGTCTTTTAGGTTCTTGAGATTGTAATCTGTTTTGATATTGGATAATTTAGAAGGCAGTTTTTACTCATATTTTTATTTATAACAGATATTTAGAAGTTTATTGAATTTCTAGAGAAATTAATGGATTCTTGTGTAGTAATGCACATATATGCTTTTTTTTAATCGGTGCACAACCATTGTTGGAAGTCATGTGATCATATGATATTTTAATATTATTGTTGTTGTGAGTGTGAACACCATAAGGTGAAAAAAATTTAAAAGTGTATTATTGTTTATGTTTATCAATCTTGAAAGAGACTAAATCAAATTTATCTTTATATACTTCTACTGAGGCATATTCTTGCTCATAATCATTCTGTTCATTGGTAGCAAAGATACTCTCTCTAATTTTTTCGTTAAATTTGTTCAAATCACTAGCTAACCTTTCCAACTTCTTCATTAAAACTTGTTGTTGTTGTTTGTTCATTTAACGTCACTTTATGCTGCTATGGCTAATCGGACGATGCTGCAGTGGGAGCTCTAAATTTTGCCTATTCAGGTTTAATTAGGATAGGGATTTTTAACGAGTACCTAACATCGTACAGGCTCGGGACCCCCGTTTAACGTCCCTTCCGAAGGACGGCGTAACTAAGGATTTTTTACTCCCTTAAAAAAATCCTAGGGCCACCTGCCGGGCTACGAACCCGCGATCTTGGGCTTAGTAGTTTGTTACGCTAACCACTAGACCACAGGTGACCTTTCATTAAAACTTGTATCAGCACCTCATCTGGATTATCTTTATCCAACTCTTCATTTAAGTCATTATAGATCTTTGTGAAACTTGTCCTCACAGGCTTCCTAATAAGAATCAATTTTGTTTCCTTACAAATGTAATCAATAATCAAATCACGTCGGGGTCACCACAATGTGAGGATTCTGATAAATTAAAATTAATTTACAATTCTCCAAATATTCAAAAACTTATATTTTTTACAAAAAAAACAAAACAATAATACACTTTTAACTTTTTTTCACCTTATGGTGTTCACATTCACAACAACAATAATATTAAAATATCATATGACTTCCAACAACCATTTATTGTTATTTTTAAATATTTTTATTTTGGAGAGAAAAGATTTGTCCTGGCCGGGATTCGAACCCGGGTCGTCTGCATCTCTAGTGCTGTGCTCTAACCATTTCTTGTTATGTTTATAGAGTGAACTCTAGTGTATACACATATAAATCTCTGTTTATAGGTGTACTATTGTTTGTACTAATGGAAGAAGTTTATTGAATCTCCTGTGTAGTACATAATAATCCCTTGTTAAATCGGTTATCAATTATATGATATCAATAAATCTTTTTTTTTTTTTATATTAACACTTTATTGAAATATTACAATCTGCCACTAGTGGGCAATAAGTAATAGTGCTGTGTAGCTTACAGTCATTCCATAACAAAACAATAATATAAACAAAATAAAATAAATAAATATATACATGCGGAAAAATATATGCATGCGGTAACAGAAAGACATTAATGCGGAAATGATAATAAAATGAAGTAAAAAAAAAAAATAATAATAATAATACTAATAATTAAAAAAAAAAAATAAAATAAAAATAAATTATTTATTTTTTATTTTAATTATCTTGTTTTTGTAACTGGAGTACATCTTTCTTAGTCAATCATTCAAGTGAGTAAATTAAAACCTTTTTCCAGTCATATATTATTTTTCTTTATTTAAAAACGTTTCAACAATTCTATGTCATTCTCAATTTACATTATTTATAAGTCCTTTAACGTTATTTAATTTTTAAAATATTCTCTAAAATTTTTTTTTATAAATTTGTACATTTTCAACCTTTTTGGTTGATTGTCATATAATTTAAAATATTTCTTACAAAGCTTAGAGTTACAGTGTACTCCATGGTCAATTAACAATTTCTTATTTCTTTAAATTTAAACAATTTCTTTAAATTGTTAATTGACCATGGAGTACACTGTAACTCTAAGCTTTGTAAGAAATATTTTAATTTTGTTTTATATATACAAAACCCTTTTATTTGTCCAAGTTATCTTTTATTATTTATTTCTTTAACAAGTATACGTTTCGACCCTTTGTGGTCATTCTCAATACATGTTTTTTATTTTATATATTTTATCATCATTCAGTAGTTGAATTCAATCCGTAAAAATCTATATAACATTCAAAAAAGCAAAACATTAACATTATAAAATTTAACATTATATAAATTTTTTCATTAATATATATGGAATACATGAATCTTCTTAAAAATTATCCTATCAGTCACACTATCATACATGGCATCATCAAAAAATGCACTGCATCTAAATTACAAATATTTCATTACTGCTATCCTCACAATAGTACACAGATAGACATACATTATTTTTTTCCTTGTAGACTGATATTAAAATGCAGAAAAAGGAGGAAAGCTGGGTGGGGTCCCTATAGTCAGTTATTTTATTATTTTATGTCTCACATTAATTATTATTTCTATGTCAAAAGTAAAACTATTATAATTTAAGCATATTCTTACTATTAATATATATTGAAAACTATTTTTTATTCTATTTTATAGATATCTTAAAATTCGTTAATTATTGTTATTATAAAGCTGCTCATCCGATAGGTAAAATATAAACAAGTAGAAATGGATGTGTTAGAAGGTTGAGTTTATTTTATTTATATAAGCAAATTGGTTATCTGTAAAGTTAATGTTTATTTTTATTTTTATGTTCATTTAATCTTAAAAAAATGGAGGAGTAGTATTTTGACAAATCTCCTCCTTCCTTTTTATCATTCACTATATTTTAATATTAAATTATATGATAATCAACCAAAAAGGTTGAAAATGTACAAATTTATAAAAAAAAAATTTTAGAGAATATTTTTAAAATTAAATAACGTTAAAGGACTTATGAATAGTGTAAATTGAGAATGACATAGAACTGCTGAAACGTTTTTAAATAAAGAAAAATAATATATGACTGAAAAAAGGTTTTAATTTACTCACTTGAATGATTAACTAATAAAAATAAATCTAAACATATGATTATAATTTTTTCTTGAATATTGATAGTTCTTTTGAGTTTTTACCAAGACAGTCAACAATAGATAGATTTATCATATTTCCAACAGTAAAATACACGCAAATATTTGAAATAATTAAAGTACAAATATATAAGAATTGCCTCATAAACGAAATTAGGAAGTGGAAATGTTAAATTCATAAAACGTTCTGATCTTAATTACTTCAGGACTATCAGTTACCTTTTTGTAACGTCTATCAACTACGTTATTTTTCAGTAACTGAATAAATCATATGATAATTATCATGACTAAGTGTGAATAGGTTAGTTTTACATTAGTAATTGACAAGATGGATTTAATAGAACTGTTTATCTTATTCAAAGAAATAGAAAGATATATAATTTTTTAAAGGAAATTGGCGTTATCCCCAAGAAAAGACTATTGTAAGGAAGAAATGAAATGAAGTTTGTTAATAATGAACAAAAGTGGTTCAGTTACAAACAAATCTGTCGAGATTCCAAGGACTTATGTTGGAGCACATGGTTTGAGGGAGTTAGATTGCCTCTGAGAAAGGCCCATTTATCTATGTATTCTTGGCCTCAGGAAAATATACAACCAAAATAATTTAATAGGAACCAACGATTAGTGCAACAATAATAATTCGGAAAAAGCTTCTCCATCTATTTATTTAAAACAAACTTAGAGGGACGTGGCTGAATGTTTTCCTATTCAAAATGTTATTTGTCATATATTTCAGAGTTTGTTTTTACATTGCAATAAAATAAATATTAATATTTTCTAATCGAATGCTAAATATTATAGTAACTGACAGCCCTAGTGTTTGTTAGAAAGAGACTAAATGTTCAAAATTAACATATTATATCTCCAGTCTTGGACATTAGTCTAGTATTCTAGTATGGAAATGGCCAGTTGGTGACATTGAAAATTAGAGTGAAAAGTTTATAAACAATACAATTATTGTGTGATAAATAATATTGTCAAATACCGTGTTGTCGTAAAGCAATGAAGGGTGTTTAAATAAATAAATAAATAGTATAAATGTCAATTTTATGTTCAAACAATTGTATGATTTATTTTAATTCACTATAAGCCGGTTGTTTTATTTTTTCACCGTTTGGGCACGAATAAGAGAACAATAAAGTCTCAAAACGTCACCAACAGACAGTTTTGCATTTTTTGACAGAATCTCAAAAACGTGAAAAACTCTTCTTTTTTTTTTGTATAAAGTGTGGGGAAAACATTTACAAAATATAAGAAGAGGCTAGATCAGAATTTTATTACTATTTATTTTTATTATTGTATATTTCAATCCCCATCAATGTGAATAAGAAGGTAGAAAACACAACACCTGTATCAGAATTATCAGTGTTGAAGTTATAAACAATGGCGGATAATTGTCCGAGCATATCGGCTAATACAAAAGCTATTATATTTGATATTGCCGGGATTCCCATTGAGCATCTTCTTTGTTATCCTGCATTGCCATCCATCTAATTCTGGCCACTGGCGGATATAGGAGAATTTTCAGGGGGGGGGAGCCAATGTGAATTTGTTATCAATGTATATGATTCATATATGAATGCAGATACATAAAATATCAATTTTTAATTCAAGACAACAGAGGCCAGAAAACAATAGCATGGATAAAATAAGCTCCTTCTTTTTGTTTCAAATCTCATTTATTTTCATAATTTACATAAATTTACAATATATACATTTTATTTACAAATCAATGTATATACATAAATCATAGGTACTTCATTTACCCGGAGGTATTATAAGTATTTACAAGGTATGAGACCACTTAAGGCGTTTTCTCTATACCGGCACTAGGCCGCTGGCTCGTTACAGTTCAAAATCGGCGAGAGACCGCTTTTCGGGGTAGGAGATAGGAAGAAAGAAGAAAGGGGAAGAGGAAGGAAGAAAAGGAAGTGGGTGATTGGACTAGAGCGTCCAGACCCCTACCCTAGGCCAATGAGAGCACGTCGACCATAGGGGCACTGCCTTGCCACCTCCCAGGTCTGGGAGGGGGGGCTATATCTTTGAATAATGGGTTTTCACACGCCTTTAGCCTCTCAAAGAATTTGAGGTGCCTCCTGCTAATGTAATTAATGATCGTCGGAATATTTAGTTCCTCGTGCAATTTAGTGCTTCGTGCTTTTTCAAGCGACGTGCCTCTCACTATGCGCCTCAGGATAGAAGTCTGGAATTGTTGTAGGGCTCGGAGGTTGGATTTAAAGAGGTGCTTAAGTAGCGGCGCACCATGGAGCAGCGTGGGTTTAATGACAGATTTGTATATCTGGCATTTAAGCCGCAGCGAGAGCTGAATAAGCTCCTTGATCAAAGCGGTAGCTATATATATGTGAATGAAAAACAAAAGGGTTCGAAATCGCCGATTTTGGATGCACCCATTGAGAAAAGATTCGATACTGAATAATTTTGGTGTGTAAAACGTGTTCATTTCTTATAATGCAATTGGGAAAAACCACAATGCAAAGCCTTATGTTTAAAAAATTACACCTACTTACCAGTCGACGTTTCGCCTATTCAGGTATTATCAAGACACCAAAATCAAAAAGGGAGTTATGTGAATCGCATCTCGAAGAAAAAGGTGCAAAACATCCCAACGATCAACAGCCCAAACAGGCTCCAAACATGAGACAGCACCCCGCCACCAAGACGTTCAACATACAACATAAGGCTTTGCAATGTGGTTTTTCCCAATTGCATTATAATAAATAATAGTGTTTCTTTTTGAGTTTTTGGCTCTATTTTAGTGATGTGTTCATTTCTTGTTCAATACCAACTAAAATTCAGGTCAATATCAACTTACTCTAGGGAGGCCATGGCCCCCCCTCAAACCGCCAATGATTCTGGCTTTCTTTGTCAACGAAACCGTGTAAGGAGGTACTAAGAGAACGAAAATCTTTTTGTTTCAAATTTCAAATGCAACATCCATTGTAAAATAAAAATGCAAGATAAAAAGGGCATTATAAAGAAGTTTAATATATCTAATAATGGGACAAGAAAATAAATCATATCTTATCAAGTGTTTTATGTCTCTTTTGATCTCCTGTATAACTCGATAAAAATTAATAAATATTAAAACAATCTCAAATTCAAAATCTCAACTTTTTAATGCTAATAGTTTTTGACTTAAGCTGTAAACAAATATACCGACGAAGATACGCGCAGAATTGAAGTCGAACTTCAAAAGAAAATGAAAAAGAACGTTTACCTCCTCATTTTTCTTTCCCTTTATATTATGTTTACATTTTATCCTTTCTGGACATTTATTTTCTCTATTTTATATTCGTATTCTTGTATTATTATATCTGTCACTATTTGAATTTCTGTTCATCATCTATTATTTTATTTTTATCTATCACTATTTTAATTGTATTATATTCTGTAACCACTTTTATATTCATTATCTTTAACTATCATATCTATTCACTATTTCATCATATCTAGTCACTATTTTAATTTTCACACTTGTACCACTTTACTACATTTCTTGTCACTATATTCTTGTTACTGCAACGTTTTTATATATTTCTGTTTGTTTCTCTCTCTTAGCCCTCAAGATGACCTACATTGTAGGCCGAAACGTCAACACACAATAAATAAGTTACACTTATTAAGGTGTTTTTATTGACTGCACCCCCAACTATTTCTTCCTTATAGTAGAAGAATTCTTCTCTAACATCTCTTATAGTCATGTACATGAGTCTTTCGTTATTAATTGGAAGCTTAGAGCGTTTATTTAGCCTGCAACGCCGAGCAGTTTTTTTTTTATTGCTTCAAGAATTACAAATATAAACTTCAGCCAAATAAATAAGAAAAAGACAAGATTTAAAACTGTTTTATCAAAAATATTTTAGTTTCCTTCCGATCCTACGCTTGTACTAGGTACGGGATCGACTGGAAGTGGGTCATAAGTTCAATTTGCAGTTTTCAACGGATCTATCCATAACTTCAGATCCCATTTATCTAAAAAAAGTTATTTTCATGGAGTTATTGTGAATGTGCGTTTGTATTTTTCAGAAAAATCAGGAAAATAGGTGTGGTTTCTCAAAACACATTCTATAAATATTATTATCATTTAATTTTCATTTACACCTGCGCAATTGCGCATCCAGCAAATTTGATCCAGGTGTTTTCCACTTTGCTATTGTACAGGAACATCGAGTTTTGGAATGAAGTATCAATATTTGAGTAGGTCCCTTGGTCAATGTCTTTTTAATCTTTTCTTATCAAGTCCAGGTAACAGGGAGCAGGAAAGCGGAAGAACGAGTGGGTTTGGGTGATATTGTGTCGATGAGTGGAATGTTATGTATTTGTTATGAATATATGATTTTATAGTGGGAATGTTCATGTCGTTGTGTATAGTGTGATTCGAAATATACATAAATATAAAAAAATATTTTAATTATCTTGTTTTTGTAACTGGAGTACATCTTTCTTAGTCAATCATTCAAGTGAGTAAATTAAAACCCTTTTCCAGTCATATACTATTTTTCTTTATTTAAAAACGTTTCAACAATTCTATTAACGATTAACCATCAATTGACCATGGAGTACATTGTAACTCTAAGCTTTGTAAGAAATATTTTAAATTATATGACAATCAACCAAAAAGGTTGAAAATGTTCAAATTTATAAAAAAAATGTTTAGAGAATATTTTTAAAATTAAATAACGTTAATGGACGTATAAATAATATAAATTGAGAATGACATAGAATTGTTGAAATGTTTGTATATTAAAGAAAAATAATATATGACTGGAAAAAGGTTTAAATTTACTCACTTGAATGATTGACTATAAAAAACTATATAAAAAAGGCCTAAATGTGATCATTAATAGGAATAATTAAGCGTTTTGTCTTTTCGACACATTCTAAAAATAAATTCATCTAATTCTTACCAGTTTATCGAATATATCTACAGACCCACTAGAATAAGTGGTTAAGTCTAATTTTCTCCAAAATGAGTTTCTTGTACTTAAGTAAGCCGGATCGAGTTATTTCCGTAGTGAATTAGTGGCTAAGTATTGGCTTGAAAAGGAGTTATTGTTTATTTTACAACTCCACTTCGAGCCAAAAACTACGAGAATGATACGATTTCGGTTATTTGAGTTAACTCTCTCTTGACAAAATCCGACTTAACCACTTGTTCACCGGGGGTGTATATATATATATATATATATATATATATATATATAGGAAGCGGGTAGATATAGTTTAATGTGCTGTCTCACTATTTATTTCACAATTGTTATTATATAAACAGTGCAGTCTCTAACATTTAAAGAATCTATGATACATCATGAATTGTAGTTGTGCAGGATTTTCTTCAGGTAATGAATACATTGTGATAATAACAGGTAATGAATACATACATTGTGTATGCGGAAGAAAAGCCCCACTTCTGCCAATATACATCTATTTAAATAGAAAACATGCGCCTTTTTTTTTGTTGTTGTTTGTTTTTCAATTGAAAACTAAACAAAAAAGACATTCTTACCAATTTAGCAAACATATAGGAAGCAATGTATCTGAGTATATAAAGCGCCGAGTTGCTGGTCTTAGCTGCGTTTTCTTACTTTCTTTTTTATGAATCTTTTTGTATGGAGCGGAGATGGATCATATGGGGGATCCTGGGGCTCACCCAGCCTCTATAAAATATTATAAAAATAGAGTACCCAAAATAAGGGGGAAAAATCTGGCAGTTGAGCGTGACCTAGGACAAGTCATCTTCTTGCAGAACCGTTGTCCATTACAGTAAAGTCTCTACCATGTACTAAACCCCAGATCCCATGCCTCCCCCTCCCCTCAAATCTGCCAATGAACCAACACCGACATATTCCTACACTAGAATAACTTATGAAAAATACTTCCTGTGCAACAAATACCATAATGCAATCGACCCTTTAACTGTAGTTCGAAAAAAAAACCCTATTAATGAGAATAACAATCTTGATGCATAAAGGAGAGATGTGATTAAATTAAAAAGGAAACAAGACGTAGCTGAGAAAGTGAAGGTGAATCTTCAAGGACGGTGGGGGGGGGGAGGGGAGATAGAGTTTGCAGCCGGCTATTTCATCAACAACGATTTCCTCCCGGGATTTCTAACGACAAGTTTCTTATTTTTACAGATAATTGTTTAGAAAAAAAAACATCTTTTTCGACGGCGCTACAACTCTTGAAGAGACCACCCATTAAGCCCGGTTTACTTTGGCATAATTAGTAGTAGTGTTCACTAGCATGAACACTGAACAGCAATTCTGAAATGCTCTACTATGTTCATTTTGGTAGAGTAAGTTCATTCACGTTTGCTAGTAATTTGAAAAGATAGTTCGACTTAACGTGCGTAATAATGAACTCATACAAGACTGAAAAGACAAGAAACTCCTCGACGTTTTGCCTACTTCAACATTTACTGGACAAACGTTCAAAACTCCCAATTAATTACAAAACACTGATTTGCATGACAGTTATCAGACCTATCAGGACATACGGAGTTGAGATTTGGGGCTCTACTAAACCCACCGACTAGACACATAGTAAATTTGTTAATGAGGAAGTATATTTTTTTTATATCATCTACTATTCTATTAAATATTAAGATATACTTTTGTAATAATAATAATATATACTTTTGCTGGTAAACAATGTTAGTTTTTCCGTGGATACTTTGAGATACGACTAAGGACGACCTAATGGATCAACATCCATTTCTTACAATCTAGATTTTTAAAAACAGTTTTTCATGATAGTAATTTAATAATAATTTTAGCAATATGTAGTAATTTACTTACAATAATATACAAAAACCGAAAGTTGCAAGGTTAAAACTATAACCTATAGGTTAGGCAGTGCAGCTGGTACGTTACATCTTCCTTCAAATTCTAGCACTTTACTGATAGCCATTAAAATATTTTACTTCGACAATATTTACTTATTTTGATATTAGAATTCGGAATAAGTTTATTTTCCTTCACCTATAATATAATTGGAAATAATGTTTGTTGAAATTTTGCAAATTAAAAGAGTCCATTAACTGCTTGTTTAATTGGTTTTAAATCATTTAATATCCTCGTACAAGAACGAAAAGACAAGAAACTGCTCGACGTTTTCGCCTGCTTCAACATTTACTAGACAAAGCTCCCATCATCAAGACTCATTTACATGACAGTTATCAGACCTATTTGGAAATAAGGAGTTGAGCTTTGGGGCTCTACTAAACCATCCAATTCATCTCGTATCCAATCCCTACAATCCAAAATCCTTCTTAAAATCCTCAATGCTCCTTATTATGTCACAAACAAACTAATCCATCATGATCATAATATCCCATATGTTGCTGATTTGGCCCAAACTAGATACCTATCCTTCCATGAAAAGGTTCATACACAGTTGAATCCGCTAGTCTCTCAACTTGCTTCCCATACTATTCCTGATAACCCTCCGAGGCGTCTGAAAAGAAGATGGCCTCGAGACCTTCTACTATAGAACTTTATTGGAGTGCTATCAATCGGTAGTTTCTTCACTATTTTTTTTTTCATGTCATTTGTTCATACAGCAGATTTACTTGATATAATATAATTACAGTTGTAAATATCAATAAATTATTCTAAAAAAAAAATAATGAACAAGCAGGTTAGACAAAAACATCGAAAATGTCCGAAGCACACAGAAAAGACACACTGCTCTCTGCTAAAACCAAACTTGTATTTGTTTACATTGGTATAGTCAACTAACAAACCATTTTAGTAGAGTAAGTTTGTGGAAGTGGGGGTGGGATGGTAGAGTGTACTACTCCACAAGTGCTATCGACTTTACCCTCCCCTACTGCTATCTCTAGTACTCTACTGTCACTAGCACAACCTGTTTACATTATTCTAGTAGGGACATAATAAGCCCTCTACCACCGAATTCTATTACTAATTACATCAATGTAAACCAGGCTTTAGTTTCTCTGTTTTGTGATGCTAGTCTCCAATATCCAATTTCCAGCATTTTTCACGCATCTATAACCACAGGCGAATAGATGAAGATGAAATCCATCCAACGCAGGCGAATAGGCGAAGATGAAATCCATCCAACGCAGGCGAATAGGCGAAGATGAAATCCATCCAACGCAGGCGAATAGATTAAGATGAAATCCATCCAACGCAGGCAAATAGGCGAAGATGAAATCCATCCAACGCAGGCGAATAGGCGAAGATGAAATCCATCCAACGCAGGCGAATAGATGAAGATGAAATCCATCCAACGCAGGCGAATAGGCGAAGTCTACCCACTTTTCTGCATCCGAAAATCGTTATCACCCATACTTCGCAATATGCCCTGCTCATCTTAGACGTCCGGATTTTATGAACTGCATAATATTCTGCTCTTAGTATGGATGCATAAGCTGTTTCTCAATCTCTATTCTCTGCTGTCACAGGCCTAAAAATCCTTCTTAAAATCTTCCAGGGCTTTCGTCATCGCATTACGACGATTAAGTGAGAACAGGCCTGATTAAAGTATTATGTATTCGTATCTTCGTTGTCCTGGAAATCGATCTTAGAAGCTTCTGTAGTCTGTAGTAGCACCATAATCCGACGCTGAATCTCCGGTTGCTTATCATTGGTAAAGTTCAGTTTTGTACCTAAGTGAATGAATTATCTACACAATCGAAACTGAAATCCTCTATTATCGCTACTCCTCCTAGATACTCCCTTCTGTCAGGATTACAGAGCAAATATTTTGTTTTTTTCTCATTTGCTCGAAATCTAACTTTAGTGGCTTCTGTTTGAAGATTTATAAAGACGAAATGGTGTATTTTTTTTAATGGTAAAGTAGCGATATTTGTCAAGCTTCTACTGCCACAGGTAAGTTTAAAACTATAAAATAGTGTTTCTCATTGTGGCCATTCCTATAATCAATATAACTGTTAACGGAGCAGTATTGAACATAACCTAACTGAATGATACAACTTTTCGATAATTGCTATGATTTCGATATGAGATAAATGGTTTGTTTTGAAACAAGTACAAGTGTACACTGTTTCATCATAGTACTTTAGGTATTCTCATACTAATAATTGATACATTGAGTTCTAACCACAGGTGAATTCGATTAGCTTCTTACATTTTACCTTGTAATTCCCAATCGTAGATATTTTGCTCATGAATGAATAAGCATTTCATTCATGAGCAAAATATTCTAGTTTCCTCTTGACCCCGATTTATTTTTATTTTTCTGAAATGTACAATCCAAAACTTGGAAAAATGTATGTAACTAAAAAATGTAAAAAAAAATAAGATCTTAAAGAAAACGGTACTATACAGGGTGTCCCATTTCAAGTGGATCAAATGTTTTTAACTTTCAAACGAAACAAAATTCAGAAAAACGATTCAGGTAAAAGTTGTAGTTATTCAGGCCTAGTTTGAAGAAATAAAAAAACATTTTTTGTTTTTCACTTTAAATGGTCAATATCAACCTTCAAAAAATGTAGTTTCCTCTTGACCCCCATTTATTTTTATTTTTCTGAAATGTACAATCCAAAACATAGAAAAAATGTATGTAACATTTTTTTTAATCTTTCATAGTTTAAATAGAAAAAGCATTCAAAGTTGACTACTTTAGTATACCTCCTTTACGAGGAAAAGTAATGTAGCATTAAGTTATTTTATTTAAGAGTTTTTAGTCGAAATTACTTACTAATTAAGCTATTTTGAATCTTTCAGAAAATGTCTGGACATTTAAAAACCTTCTGTGAAGACAGCATACTGAAGTAGTGAGCTTCAGGTACTTCTTCTACTTGACCTATGAAAGATAGAAAAAAATGTTACATACATTTTTTCCAAGTTTTGGATTGTACATTTCAGAAAAATAAAAATAAATCGGGGTCAAGAGGAAACTACATTTTTTGAAGGCCGATATTGACCACTTAAAGTGAAAAACCAAAAAAAGATTTTTTATTTCTTTAAACTAGGCCTGAATAACTACAACTTTTACCTGAATTTTGTTTTGTTTAAAAGTTAAAAACGTTTCATCCTCTTGAAATGGAACACCCGGTATATTTTCGAAATCACTTAGTACGATACACAGTTGAAAGCTGAAAAAAGTGAACGAACTTACTAAGAAAAACGGGCTAAACTTTATAATAAATAACATTCTGTCATACAGTGTTGACACATTTAACTATTTCGTTCACAAAAAATAATAATTAAATGAAGTATTTGAATATGCAAGAAGTCTTATTAGAGTGGCAAGAAGAGTTACTCCTTAAGGGGATGGTGATTAACACCTCTAAGAGCAAGGTTCTAGTTATGTTCCGAGAAAATAAAGAAAACGTTCATCTTATCTGCAATGGTGAAGTTTTAGAAGTTCTTCGGGGGTTTACCTGGGGGTAAGTTCCTCTGGTAAGATTGACCTAGAGGATATCTCACAGAATTTCTAAAGCCAATCGAGTTTATTACCCGCAATAGTATAATCGGCCGACGAATAGTAAGTATGGAGACTAATGAAGTATATACACCAATAACTACTCATAAGATACTGCATGACAGATATTCTGAATATATCTTACTAATATTATAAATGTGAAAGTTTGTATGTTTGTCTCTCTTTCACGCAAAAACTACTGAACGGATTTAGATGAAACTTTACAGTAATATAGGTTATACATCAGAATAACACATAGGCTATAGAAAGCGCGGATTTAGGGAGGGACGAACGGGGGCACGTGCCTCCCCGACTGTTTTTTAAGTACTATGGAGAATCCATTATAGATCATAAATAAAGGTAAATCACATGATCATATTTGTGAAAATAACAGAATGAACATGAATGAAACTATTTGTTTTGATATCCTACTAATCTTACTAATATTATAAATGTTAAAGTTTGTACGTTTGTCTCTCTTTCACGCAAAAACTACTGGACGGATTTAGATGAAACTTTACAGTAATATAGGTTATACATCAGAATAACACATAGACTATAGGAAGCGCGGATTTATGGGGGGCGTACGAGTACACGTGCTCCCTCCCCCCGATAGTTTTTTGGGTATTGTGAAGAATCCATTATAGTGCATAATTAAGGGCAGATCACATGATCATATTTGTGAAAATAACAGAATGAACATGAATGAAACTATTTGTTTTGATATCCTACTAATCTTACTAATATTATAAATGTGAAAGTTTGTACGTTTGTCTCTCTTTCACGCAAAAACTACTGGACGGATTTAGATGAAACTTTACAGTAATATAGGTTATACATCAGAATAACACATAGACTATAGGAAGCGCGGATTTATGGGGGGCGTACGAGTACACGTGCTCCCTCCCCCCGACAGTTTTTTGGGTATTGTGAAGAATCCATTATAGTGCATAATTAAGGGCAGATCACATGATCATATTTGTGAAAATAACAGAATGAACATGAATGAAACTATTTGTTTTTATATCCTACTAATCTTACTAATATTATAAATGTGAAACTTTGTATGTTTGTCTCTCTTTCACGCAAAAACTACTGAACGGATTTAGATGAAACTTTACAGTAATATAGGTTATCAGAATAACACATAGGCTATAGAAAGCGCGGATTTAGGGAGGGACGAACGGGGGCACGTGCCTCCCCGACTGTTTTTTAAGTACTATGGAGAATCCATTATAGTACATAAATAAAGGTAAATCACATGATCATATTTGTGAAAATAACAGAATGAACATGAATGAAACTATTTGTTTTGATATCCTACTAATCTTACTAATATTATAAATGTGAGTGTTTGTACGTTTGTCTCTCTTTCACGCAAAAACTACTGGACGGATTCGGATGAAAATTATTGAGTAAAATACACTATTCATCATACGCTACAGCAAGGGCAGATTTACGTGAGGGCACGGGGGCATGTGCCCCCCTGATATAGTACATAATTAAAGGCAAATCAGGGACTTGAAATTTGTAGATAGGTTCTTTGTATAGTTTAAGAAAGAAATTTGGATAACTTCACCTCAAGAGTTTTCCCTTTTATATAATAGGGGTTCAAAGGTTGTATAGAATCCGTCAGTTTTGAAGTTAAATATCTGAAATTTTTGATGTAAGAGTAATTTATATTTAAAAAAAATAATTTATTTATTTTAAATGGTCTTTCACAAAATTTTATGTGGCAGACCAAATTCAACGCGAGCGAAGCCGCGGGCATAAGCTAGTATAGTGATAAAATCATTATGAAATGAGGCTATGTGTACCTTTTCTGGCATCACCGAATAGTTCGACGAACTGTGAGGTAAGTGAAACAATGGATTTTATTTTTATATTATATCATGATAAAAAAATAGTCAGCTGATTGCTGATGGATACAAAAACAACTAGTTTTTTCTATGAAATACTTTTTTGAAACTATATATCAAATACTTTCAAGTAAATTACCTCGAATGGAGTAGCTCTGTGGCAGAGTGCTGAGTTGTCTTACCAAAGATCCTGGGCTCAAATCACGGGAGTGAAAAATATTTTTTTTTTAATTTTTAACAGCAGAGGTTGGGTTCTGTGGGATCTAGAGACTCTGCTGGGGCTCAAACAGTCTATATACTCCTAATTGGGGAAAAACCAGGCGGATGAGCGTGATCTAGGACAAATCACCTCCCTTCACAACCTTTGCCCAAGAAACATTACGGTCTCTACCACGAACTGAAATCAAGATCCTTCATGGGTCGATGTGGTACAAATTTGATAGTTCAAGCAAAATAACACTTTCGTAGACCATCTAGAGACCAAAATAGGCGATGCACTGAATTTCCATAATCCATTTATAAGTAATGCGGGAGACGAAAAAAACACCAGGTGGATATTCCCGCAAAAACTAATATAAAAACTTTTTCCGATTACAATACTTCTAATATACAATAAAGAGAGAAGTATAAAAGATAATTATGTTGGTAGTTGGCAGAATGATTGACAGAATGAAAAATAAACAATACGTCATTAAATAATTTTTTGATGTTTACAACTGTAATAATATTACAACAAGTAAATTTGCTAATCTGAACAAATGACAGAAAACAAAAAACACTTGTGGAGAAACTACCCATCGGTAGCACTCCGATAAAGTTCTATAGTAGAAGGTCTCGAGGCCATCTTGTTTTGAGACGCCTCGGAAGGTTATCAGGAATAGTATGGGAAGCAAGTTGAGAGACTAGCGGATTCAAGTGTGTATGGAGCTTGTCATGGAAGGATAGGTATCTAGTTTGGGCCAAATCAGCAACATATGGGATATTGAGATAATGATGGATGAGTTTGTTTGTGACATAATAAGGAGCATTGAGGATTTTACGAAGGATTTTGGATTGTAAGGATTGGATACGAGATGAACTGGATGGCTTAGTAGAGCCCCAAAGCTCAACTCCGTATGTCCAAATATGTCTGATAACTGTCATGTAAATGAGTCTTTCGTAATTAGAACGTTTGTCCAGTAAATGTTGAAGTAGGCGAAAACGTCGAGCATTTTTTTGTTTTATCAGTCTTGTAGGAGATTAATGAATGATTTAAAACCAATTAAACCGGCAGTTAATGGACTATTTTATCCTGCAAAATTTGAACTCTCATTATTTCTGATTATATTATAGGTGAAGAAAAATAAACTTATTCCAAATTCTAATGTCAAAATAATTAAATATTGTCGAAGTAAAATATTTGAATGACTATCAGTAAAGTGCTAGAATTGGAAGGAAGATGTAACGTACCAGCTGCACTGCCTAACCTACAGGTTATAGTTTTAACCTTGCAACTTTCGGTTTTTGTATATTATTGTAAGTAGATTACTACATATTGTTAGGTTACCACTTTTCTATCATGGAAAGCTGTTTTTAAAAATCTTTTTTTTATTTGATTATTTTATTGAGTTGTACAACTGTAATACATACATCTAGTACAATTGCTGTAAGAGTAAATAATACATGATAGGACATGTAGAGATACTACCCACTGGCAGCACTCTAATAAAGTTCTATAATAGAAGGTCCCGAGGCCATCTTCTCTTCAGACGCCTAGGAGGATTGTCCGGGATGTAATTGGATGCAAGGATGGAAACTAGTGGGTTTGGATGGGTTTGAAGTTTATTGTGGAATGATAGGTATCTGGAATAGGCTAAATCGGTAACATATGGAACGTTAAGGTCATTATGGATGGTTTTATTTGTGATAAAATAAGGAGCGTTTAGGATTTTGCGAAGGATTTTGGATTGCAAGGATTGGATACGAGAGGAATTCGATGGTTTGGTGGAGCCCCATAGTTCAATTCCATAAGTCCATATAGGCCTTATAACAGTCACATAAATAAGTCTTTTGTAATTGATCTGAAGCTTTGAGCGTTTATCTAGTATGTGTTGAAGTAGTCGGAAGTGTCTACATAGCTGTTTCTTGTCTTTTCAGTCTTGTGTGAGGGTTCCAAGTAAGACGCTTGTCTAAGTTGAGTCCCAGGTAGCGAATCTGTTCAACAGGGGTAAGTGGAGTACTATTAAACAATACAGTAGGACAGGAAGTCATGGGTTTTCGACGAAGGGTAAAGGTAATTTGATGGGACTTGCTGGGATTGATTTTAATTTAAAAATCTAGATTGTAAGAAATGGATGTTGACCCATTAGGTCGTCCTTAGTCGTATCTCAAAGTATCCACGGAAAAACTAACATTGTTTACTAACAAAAGTATTTGTTCTTAATATTTAATAGAATAGTAGATGATATAAAAAAAATATGCTTCCTCATTAACAAATTTACAATGTGTCTAGTCGGTGAAATAAAAAGCATTTGAAAACTCAGAGATGGTTTTATTTGAAACTCGATATAATAGATAATCAGAAGTACTAGTGGGTCTTAATGATTGTTAAGGCCCTTAACATTAAAAGATTAGTTATTTTGTTGTTTTTAAGGTGAATTAAATGTCCTTGTTTTGTTTTTCATTCCGATTTAATTAACCATTCTTGAAGTAAAGTTTTTTTTTTCTTTTGTTTATTTCGTATATTAATTATTGAAAGCAAAAAGGTATTGTATTTATTTCAAAAGATAATTATCAGTTAAGCCTAGCAGAATATTATTTGTGTAAAGAACATATGGTGTAAGTGGACAAACAAGTGCCTGTGGTCTACTGTGAACAACTGAAGTACTCGCTGTGATCATCTGTCAGTTAGTTAAAGATAGTTTCTCAAGCTGGATGGCTGTACGCCTCTCGCTGTCACATATCGATTATCGCCACTTCGATCACCTATCGATTTTCACCCGCATCGATCACATCGTTGATATCGACTCCACCAGCTGGATTGGCTGACGCTCGAGGTACAAGACGTCATTTTCGCAATACGCCTGCAGGTGATTAATATTTTTCTTTATTTGAAATTTTAGATTCACTAATTGATATATTTAAAATTGTTACTTACAAACAGGCTTTGCATTTTTTTTTTTATTCAACCAAAAGAAATTGTTAATTATCAGGGTTTTCTCAAATAGTAGCATATAGAAATATTGGCATCATAACGTTTATGATATATTTTGTAAAGATTTAATTATTTATCTAAAATTAAGGTGTTTCATTTATTTTGTATTTTGTTTGTTTAATTATTAAACCATTTGTTTATTGTGATTGAATTAATTGTGATTTGCTTTCAATAATTTCCTTAATATTTTTTTTTTTCTTTTTATTTAACCTTTTCAGCTAGTGATTTGGATCAGCTTGAAACGGGGTCTGAGTATTGTAATTTTGTATCCAATATTGCCGCTCTTCCCATCAATGATTTTTGAGGACAATTTTAAGTAGAGGTTAAGTCTCAGAAAATTTTAAACTACAATAAATGAGTTTTTGGTGTTTTAGTTGTCAGTTTGTTCAGATAGATGAAATCGGAAATGAGCTCCAATATGCAATAATAGACATAAATAGAATCCGATGCTCAAAAATATCGATATCAGCCCTTCACGATAAATCGGTTTCATGTAGAGATATTTCGATAATATCGAATGAAAGTATCGATATTACGCGATATCGGAAAATTTTATAGTTGTTTACTACACACTGTACACAGTTATATAGTGACTGCACAGCCTTTCTAGATAGCTAGTCAATTTCCTACTCTTATCAGAGCAACACTGCCCTCTCATCTGTTGAGGTTATATCCAAATTTATTACGTAAAACAAATAATACAATATTATCAAGAATGTAGCGTTACTCGCCATTTTTAGCTAAATTCGATTTTACTACTACGAGCTATTATTATTAGCTAAATTTTCATACCGCGGGCTAAATATGATAATCGTTTTTTAAGGAGTAAAAAAAAAAAAGAAGCCTGTTGGACTGTTTCGATATTCACAAGTCTCTACTGATATCGAAACAAAAATATCGATAGAAAATATCGGCATCGAAAGGAAAAATATCGGTAGAACCATACCCACACCTGCTTATTAATACTTGTTTAACGGATACCTCTTGATTAACTATGTGCTAAAATAATGAATGCTAAGGCGAGTTGTAAACTTTTTAAAGCTTTTGTTAAATCAACTAAAAATGACTGAACACTGCTTATAGATAATCGGTCATTCTTGGTCAGTTAAATTTATAATTCGTGGTAAGTTGAATTTATAATGTCATAAAACTGATAAGTTTGTAGTTAATTGATTTTGTCATTTTTGGAAATGTGTATTACACGCTGCTACAAAGAAAGTAATAGAATGTTTTTCAAAAAGTTGTTTAGTTATTAGTTTGTTCATTTAACGTCACTTTATGCTGCTATGATAAGACGATTTAACGTCTCTTCCGAAGGACGGCGTAACTAAAGATTTTTTACTCCCTTAAAAAAATCCTAGGGCCACCTGCCGGGCTACGAACCCGCGATCTTGGGTTTAGTAGTTTGTTACGCTAACCACTAGACCATAGATCGCCTAATTGTGAATGAAATCATTCTATATTCCCTACAAATAGCAGATTAATGGAATAACCTTATATAAACTTATATCACAAATAGTTTTATTACGTTCTTCCCAAAACCTTTTTCAATTTACAACAAATATGATAATAGAGATTTTTACTAATTATTTTCCTATACTAATATGTATAAATAATACCAATGAGATATGTTTACATGTAAAGTTAAAGTAAGGTACACTGGTTATTTGATCGTTGATTATGTTTTGATAACGGGGATAAAATACTGAAAAATCACCACATTTTTAAGGAAGAAAATAACGCTTATTAATGGTTTCTCATTCCTCAAGCCCAAAATATATTACAATAATTATAATTAAAAGAAAGAAAGATTCAATAAACTAGAGCCAAAAGCTCAAAAAAAAAACACACTATTATTTATTATAATGCAATTGGGAAAAAACCACAATGCAAAGCCTTATGTTTCAAATTCAGTAATACACCCACTTACCGGTCGACGTTTCGCTTATTCAGGCATTATCAAGACAACAAAAAGGGGTTATGTGAATCACATCTCGAAGAAAAAGGTGCAATACGTCCCAACGATCAATAGCCCAAACAGGCTCCAAATATGAGACAGCACCCCACCACCAAGACGTTCAACATACAACTCTTAGTTAGTTGAAATTGTTGTTTGTGTACATTATATATCGTATTAGAGAATAAACTAGTGCCAATGCTTTACTGTAAGTGACCGAAGTGCAGGTTGTATTCCAGCTAGTACAGGCTGTAATCCAGCTAGTGCAGGCTGTAATCTAGCTAGTGCACCAGTTGAAAACAGTTTGTTGAACCAGATAGACGCACGCCCCGAACTTCACTTATCGACTTCTCGCCCGCATCGATCTCAACGCACGCATTCGATGTCGAATCAACCGACTTGATCTCTGACTCCCGCTGGCTCACTTACAAGTGACTATTGAACATTACTATATACATTTTTTTTCTCGCTTTTTTTTCTTCTTCGCATTCGTTAATAAATATATTAAATGTGTAATTTTCAAACAGACTTGTATTTTATTTTTTTATCTATAATTAAAGTTTTTTATTTTCTTTTGTATTTTTGTATTATTATAACACCATTTATTAAATCGATTATAATTGAATTAAGTAATGCTGCGTTCAATAATTTTTTTTTTTTAATAAGGTGTACTCTCATATTTAACAATAGCTTGTGATTCGGATCAGCTTGAAACGGGGTCGGAGATTTCTGATATTTTATTCAAAATTGCCGCTCTCCCCACCACAAATGTTATAAAATAAATTGACATTTTTGGATATACCTTATCACAAGTAACATACAACCCGATTTTGAAGTATTTGATATAAAATCTAGGTAATAGTTCTATGAATATATATTATAAATTTAATTATTTTTTATTGTTATGTATTACAATTTGAGTTTGTAGAATAGCAGCAGTTATTACAGCAAATCTATGTCAAGAAAAAAATACAAATAAAATAAACCTGAAATCAGTCAGGTTGGAAATATAAATGTTAACAAACACCCAAACTATATTTGTGGATATTAAACAGTATACCAATAATTTGGTTATTTGTGATTTTCAGGAGAGGAGAGAGGAAGGTGAAGAACATTCAGCTATTGCATGGGATAACAAAAAAATATTAGGAAGGGGTTTTAGTGCTAAGGTTCTCAAAAGAGAGGCATCAAGTGAGCATGTAATTAGCATTGGCGACGCGGTTCTGTATTTGGCGAGGAAGTTCATTGAAAATTCTGATCATGAAACAGAAATTGACAGCTTGGGAAATGATGGATCCGTACGGCTACACATCGGCGCTACAAAGGACTACAAAAATATTTCAAATTTATTGTTGGGAAATAATACCGATGTGGACAATATAGTTACATTTTACAACGCACCAATACACGATGCAGTATATAATGGAAATTATAGCGTTGTAAAGACGCTTCTCGAAAACGGTGGTAGAATCAATAGCAGGGGGAAATTCGGACTCTCACCACTCCACATTGCTGCTTTCAAAGGTTACGAAACTATCGTTAATTTACTGTTAAAACGGAATGCGAGCATAGATATTAAAGACATGTTCAACAGGACCCCTTTGCATAATGCAGTGACTAATGGTAGTCTGAATATTGTGAAGGTTCTTCTAGATCATGGTGCTTACATTAATAATACAGGAAATTTGGGATACACGCCTCTCCATATTGCTGCATTGAAAGGCTACGAAGAAATGATTGATTTGCTTTTGTCAAGGAATGCTAGCGTGGAATCAAGAGATATATATAATGCTGCTCCGATACATTTTGCAGTTTACATAGGAAAAATACCACTCAATTTAGCTGTAAGAATCAATCTTAATAATTTAGAAGAATCAGAATATTTTCTGGATTCAGGGGACAGTAGATTTGAATTTACCAACATCGGAAGATATTTACCTCAAGAAAACAGTATAATCGCCGTGATGAAGGCTCTTATAGCATATGGAGCTGATGTCAACTCACAAAACCTCTATGGTCAAACAGTGCTGCATGAAACTGCTGAGATCGGATATGCTGATGTCGTAAGCTATTTGCTGTCCCAGAATGCCAGTTTAGAAATCGAAGACTATATTTGCTACACCCCAATCCAACGAGCCGCTAACAAATTGAATATAGAAGTAATAAAGGCCATGTTGGATTATGGAGACGACATTAATAGAGTAGGCTGTCATAATATTACACCTTTATCCTTAGCAATAGAAAAGAATAACTTCATGTTAGCTGAATATCTGTTATCTAAAAATGCTAACCCCAACGTAATGAGCGAGGAAGGGAGAACACCTCTTGACATAGCTTTTTTTAAATCTGAAGACTTAATAAAATTACTTTTAAAATATGGAGCTAAAGTCGAAGATAAAAGTTTCTTGGGTTCAAAATTTCTGTTTGACGTGGTATCAAAAAAATCGTTGAAGACGTTAAATCTTTTATTAAATTCGATAGAGAATTTTGAATCTTATCCTACAGTTATTCTCAATTATGCTATCGGAGTTGGATTTATGGATGTTGTCAAACATCTCCTCGAGTTTGGAGCAAACATTGAAAACAAAGACGTACACGGCAATCTCCCTCTCACTTCAGCAGTTATGTCAAAAAACATCCAAATGGTTAAATTAATATTACAAGCAAGCATGAGGAAAGTTTCCCAAAAGAATTTCACAAATTTTATTAATGCAGATTCTGAGGTAAAGTTCCTTAATTCTGGGAATAATAAAACGGAATTTCATAAGTTGACAGCTCTCCACATTGCTTCCTACCACGGTCTTACGGAAATAGTCGGACTGTTGATGTCATATGGGGCTTCATTGGAAGTTAGAGATGAACGGGGGTATGCGCCACTCCACCAGGCCTGCGAAGAGGGGCATTTTGAAGTTGTGAAATTGCTTATAGATCATGGAGCCAATAAAGATTCCACTACTAGCGTTGGCACCACTCCTCTACATATTGCTTGCAGACTTGGTTCGTTTCCGATAGCCCAGTTATTACTATCTCATCCTGCAGTGGCCGTAGATGCAATTGATAATCATGGTTATACAGCACTGCACTTTGCAGCTTTGAACGGTTCGCAAGAAGTAGTAAAGCTGTTACTAAATCATAATGCTAACAAAGAAGCGAAAACTAATGATCTCAAAACTCCACTACATATTGCTTCTCTCCAAGGCCAGAAGGAAGCAGCTAAGGTCTTAATGGTCGCTGGAGCGAACAAACAAGCATTGGATATTGATGGTATGACGGCATTACATTTCGCTGCCAGAGAAAGACAATCTGATATGGTCGAGTTATTACTCAGTTATAGAACTTATTTCCCCAACAATCAAAATAAAAACGGGAGTACGCCAATTCACCTTGCATGCGAAAGGCATAGTAAATACAAACGAGGTGAAATAAAAATTCTTAAAATGCTTTTGACTTCTGAAATACTTCTTAATTTAGTAGATGACAACATTATGACACCATTACACATTGCTTCTAGAGACAATTCTATTGGATGTGTAGAAGTACTCCTTTCGTTTGGATCCAACATATTTTACAGAGATAAGTTGTTAAATCTCCCTGTACACTATGCAGCATTAAATGGAAATTTCGATATAATTGTGATGTTACTTAGGAAAACTCGTATTCTAAACACTCAAGTAAATTATAGAAAAGAAACCCCTTTGTTTTTAGCGTCCAGAGAAGGTCACTTAGATATTGTAAGATTGCTTCTACAGATTGGAAACGAAGGTTTAATTCCAGATAGTAATGGAAGGACTGCTCTACATCGCAGTGCTTGCAGAGGTCACACAGAAATTGTCAAAGTGCTTCGAAAGCATGGAGCAAACAAAGATAAGAAAGACAGATGGGGTTTTACTGCTTTGAACTACGCTGCTTCTTGGAAAGGGCGCCAGAAGGTAATAGGATATCTTTCGGCTTCCTTGAAGAACATTACATTATCATCTTATTTTGACAAATCAAATCCTGTTGAAACAGAAATCGACAGACCTATTAAAGCCATGATTGACAAAATAAAAGCTGTTACACAGAATGGAACTAGTATTGGTAATAGAACAAGTAGAAACTCTGGATCTGCTATTCTGAATCCAAAGATAAAAACTGAAAATCTTAAGGGATCTATTGAATCACCTAAACATGGGGCTGGATCTAACATCTTGATAAATAATGTATCCTCCCCAATCCATATTCCGTCCAATGATAGCATTACTAACAATACTGTGGTTGATTTATCGATCAATACTAGCCCAAGTGCAAATACCAGGTATATTTTCAATAACACTCCACTTCATGAAGCAGTAATCCATGCAAATCTGAATCGTGTCAAGAAACTTCTTGAAAACGGAGCTAGTATCAACAGCAGGGGAAAATTTGGGTCAACTCCCCTCCATATTGCTGCTAAAGAAGGCGATGAAATAATTGTTAATTTACTGTTGAAGAATAATGCGAGTGTGGGTATCAGAGATATGTACAACAATCCCCCAATACATAATGCTGTATCTAATGGGAATGTGAATATTGTTAAGGCACTGTTAGATCATGGTGCTAATATCAATAGTAAAGGAAATTTCAGTTGTACGCCATTGCATGTTGCTGCCTCGCATGGCAATGAAAATATTGTTAATTTACTATTGGAGAATAATGCGCGTGTGGATATCAGAGATATGTACAACAATACTCCAATACATAATGCTGTATCTAATGGGAACGTGAATATTGTCAAGGCACTGTTAGATCATGGTGCTAATATCAATAGTAAAGGAAATTTCAGTAGTACGCCATTGCATGTTGCTGCCTCGCATGGCAATGAAAATATTGTTAATTTACTATTGGAGAATAATGCGCTTGTGGATATCAGAGATATGTACAACAATACTCCAATCCATGAGGCAGTATTTAATGGGAATCTTAATATTGTAAAGGCACTTCTAGATTATAGTGGTAAAATTAATGATAAAGGAACTTTGGGACTCACACCGCTTCATATTGCTGCCTCAAAGGGATATGAAGCCATTGTTGATTTACTGTTGGAGAGGAATGCGACTGTGGATATTCGTGACGATTTTAACATGGCACCCATCCATTATGGAGTAACAAAAGGGTATCTGAATGTTGTTAAGGCACTTCTAGATCATGGTTCTAATGTCAATAGTAATGGGAATTCGGGATACACGCCTTTACAAATTGCTGCTGGAAAGGGCTATGAAAATATTGTTGAATTTCTTTTAACGAGGAATGCTAGTGTGGATATAAGAGATACTGATAATAACGCTCCAATAAGTTTTGCTACACACCATGGCCATTTAAATGTTGTTAAAATACTTCTAGATCATGGTGCTGATATCAACTATAGGGGGTATAAGGGATATACGCCATTACATATCGCTTGTAGGAAGGAATTCGAAAATATTGTTGATTTACTCTTAAGCAGGAATGCAAGTGTGGATGTAAGAGAAATTAATGATGACGCTCCAATAAATTTTGCTGTATATAAAGGCAATGTAAATATTACTAGGTCACTTCTAGATCATGGCTCTTTTATTGACACTAAGGGAGATGGTGGTCGGACACCCCTACATATAGCGGTTTGGAAAGGCCCAAAACTTGTTGATTTATTATTGGAGAGAAATGCGACTGTGAGTATAAAAAATAATCATGGCGATGCTCCAATACATTCAGCAACTATCTATAACAAACTGTATGCTGTTAAAGCCCTTCTAGATCATGGTGCTGATATCAATGACAAGGGGTTTTATGAGTCTAGGCCTCTCCATATTGCTGCTCTTCATGGCTTTGAAAGCATTGTTAATTTACTGTTGGAGAGAAATGCAAGTGTTGGTATGAGAGATTTAGTTAGCAACCCTCCGTTACATGAAGCAGTAAAAAGTAGGAATGTAAATGTTGTTAAGGCAATTCTAGATCATGGTGCTAATATCAACAGCAAAGGGCACTTTGGATACACCCCTCTTCATGTCGCAGCAGTGAAGGGCATTGAAGCTATTGTTAATTTGCTGTTGGAGAGGAAAGCTAGCATGGAAATAAGAGACAATTTTAATGATTTAGCATTACATACGGCATTACAAGCGGGATACCTAAAAGTTATTATTCTTTTTTTGGATCATGGGGCCAATGTAAATATAATAGGATCGACAGGGAACACACCATTCAATTTAGCTACAAAAATTAAAATTAACAATGTCAACGAATCACAATATTTTCGGGAATCCTCAGAAAGAAAACTTTTTAACAATAGCAGGAAAATTCCACCTATAGAGAACAAGATAATCACTGTGATGAAGTTTCTAATAGAGCACGGGGCTGATGTTAACTCACGAAACTTTTATGGCCAAACGGTTCTGCATGAAGCTGCAATCTATGGATATGATGCTGTTGTTGGGTATTTGATGACCCAGGGTGCAAGTCTAGGAATCGAAGATTACATCTGCTATACACCTCTGCAATGGGCTGCTAGTAAACTAGAAGCAGTTGTAATAAAGACTTTGTTAGATTATGGAGAAAATATTGATAGAGTTGGTTGTAACAATATTACAGCTTTGTATATATCAATAGAAAAAAAATACACTGTGTTAACTAAATATCTGTTGTCTAAGAATGCGAACCCCAACGTGATGAGTGAAGAAGGGAGAACTCCTCTTGACATGGCTTTTTTAAAATCATCTGATGAATCGATAAAATTACTTTTAGAACATGGAGCAAAAGTCGAGGATAAAAGCTTCTTAGGCTCAAAAATTTTGTTTGATGCAATTTCAAAAAACATGTTGACATTGGTTAAGCGCCTATTGGAAAGAACAGAACGTTTTGAATCTTATCCAACAGTTATCCTTAATTATGCGATTAGAAGGAAATATTTAGAAGTTGTCAAATTACTCATCGATTTTGGAGGAGATATTGAAGAGAAAGACATCCACGGTAATCTTCCTCTTTCTTCAGCAGTTATATCAAAAAATGTGGAGATGGTTAAATTGATTCTGCAAGCAAGTGAAAGAAAAGTTCCAAATGAGAATTTCACAGATTTTATGAATGCAGAATCTGAAGTAATACTTTTCAGTGATGATGTACCAGAAGGCCACAGGCTGACAGCTCTTCACATTGCTTCATACTATGGTCAAGCGGAAATTGTGGAGCAGTTGATATTATATAGGGCATCATTGGAAGTTAGAGATGAACGAGGTTATTCGCCACTCCACTGCGCCTGTGAGAAAGGGCACATCAGTGTTGTGAGACTGCTTTTAGATTCTGGAGCCAATAGTGATTCCGTTGATAATAATGGTACAACACCCTTACACATTGCTTGCAGACTTGGGTCATTTCCAATAGGCCAATCATTACTATCCCATTCTCCAATAGCTTTAGATAAGACTAATAATGATGGTTACACAGCACTTCACTATGCAGCTCTTAGCGGTTCGAAGGAATTAGTGACATTATTACTAAATCTTAATGCCAACAAAGAGGCAAAAACCAATGACATCAAAACTCCATTACATCTTGCTTCTCTCGGAGGTCATAAAGATATCGCTGACATATTACTGTCATCTGGAGCGAACAAAGAATCTGTAGACATAGATGGTATGACGCCGTTACATTTCGCTGCCAGGGAAAGACACCCAGAAGTGGTAAAATTAATTCTTGGTTTTGGGCCTAATAGTAATATTAGGAACAAAAATGGCAGTACATGTTTGCACCTGGCATGTGTAAACCATATTAATTTTATACAAAAAGAAATGAACATAGTTAGTATGCTTATACATTCTCATTATTATGTTAATGCTATTAACTATAAACACATGACCCCTTTACACATCGCGTCTAGAGACAATTCCTCAGGATGTGCAGAAGTACTTCTATCACATGGAGGTAGCGTATTTAGTAGAGATAAGTTCTTAAATCTCCCTATACATTATGCTGCATTGAATGGAAATTCGAAAATACTGTTCATGTTACTTTCAAAATATCGCATTCTTAGCACTGAAGTTAATAATATTAAGGAAACTCCTTTGTTCTTAGCTTCCAGAGAAGGCCACACTGACGTGGTAGCAATGCTGTTACAAATTGGGGTTGAAGGTTTAATTCCAGATATAAGTGGAAGGACAGCTCTACACCGCAGTGCTTGCAGAGGTCACTTAGAGATAGTGAGACTTCTGCGACAGCACAGAGCAAACAAAGATAAGAAGGACCGATGGGGCTTCACAGCTTTGAACTACGCCGCTTCTTGGAAAGGACACCAAGAGGTTATCGGATATCTTTCAACCAGCTTGAAGAACATTACATTATCATCTTATTTTGACAAGTCAAATCCTTTCCAAAAATAATCATGCCACTGTTGAATAAGAGTTATATTTGTATGTGATGGTACCAATATTTGTAATGGTAAAAATATGTATAGATGGAACATAAGTAATTTTTGGTCATACAACCAACAATTTGGTAGTGGCTTGTAGGGAGACTATACAACTGAATGGCAAAGCAATACTGAGATGGAATGTTACAGGTTTTTTTTGTTTACATATGTTGAAAATGACGCATTCAAATAAATTTATTTTTAAATATTTCATTTGAAAAGAAAAGATATGGCCAGGACCGGGACACTCTCCGTGGTGACGCCTCAACCATCTCGGCCATCCTGGCTCGCTTCACGGCCAGCCGTATCCCCTCTTTTCACTTGATCCTACATCTCCGTGTTCTCGCAATCTGCGATGTATACACGGGGAGAATGTTAATTGAACATTACTTTTATTTTGGATCTAGTTGACTTTAAGTCGTTAATATTATTATAATTTATTTTATTTTTATATGATATAATTTTTAAATATTTTATTTGAAAAGAAAAGATTGATCCTACATCTCCGTGTTCTTTTCAAATAAAATATTAAAAAAATTATATCATATAAAAATAAAATAAATTATAATAATATTGATGACAAAGTCGACAAGATCCAAAATAAAAGTAATGTTCAATTAACATTCTCCCCGTGTATACATCGCAAATTGCGAGAACACGGAGATGTAGGATCAAGTGAAAAGAGGGGATATGGCTGGCCGTGAAACGAGCCAGGATGGCCGAGATGGTTGAGGCGTCACCACGGAGAGGTGAAAATCCCGGGTTCGAGTCCCGGTCCTGGCCATATCTTTTCTTTTCAAATAAAATATTTAAAAAATTATATGATATATAAATAAAATAAATTATAAATTTATTTTTATTTTGAAGAGAAAAGATTTGTCCTGGCCGGGATTTGAACCAGGTCCTCCGCATCTCTAGCGCGGTACTCTCCCAACTATGCTACCAGGGCTCGTAACCAGGCCATACAAATCCAGTCTCTTTTTTTTGTATTGTGGGTATTAATGGATTTTGTCAAGGCAAGACTTTTGGACGAGAGGTTAAAAATTAAAGGGAATCCACATTCATTGCAAGATGAAACTTCTTTCAAAGAAACAAGTGCCGGGGGTGTTAATTCATATATTGATAATAAAAGTGCAATTGCTATGATAAATACATATGAAAATTCTAAATGGGCTAAGCATATAGATGCCCATTTTCATTTTATTAAGGAATTAGTTAGTGAAAAGGTAATAAACATTGAGTATGTTAACACCAATGATAATGTTGCGATTGAACCTTTACTTATGTAAATTTTTGAATTGTGTAAAGCTTCAATCGAGGGGGTGTATTGAGATTTATTATTTGAATATATTTACTGTACGTTGAAGCGTTGGCGGTTAGAGAACAGTGTGTAGCTTGCCCCTCTCGATGTGGCTTCTTTAATATAGTGTTCTTGTTTACTTATTAAACTGCGTTATATAATTATAATATATGGTTTACTTTGATAAGAAACTCAAAATAATTTTAACATAGTTAAATATTTTTATGAACATTTTTCCCCACAATGAATGTGGGATTGGTGAAGAGACTGGATTTGTCTAGCCTGGTAGCTTAGTTGGAACAGTACTGTGCTAGAGATAAGTAGGACCCGGTTTCGAATCCCGGCCAGGACAAATCTTTTCTCATCAAAATAAAAATATTTAACTAATCACAAAAAAATACAAATAAATTTATATTTGTATTGAAAGCTATCCATAAAAAATACTACATGGTGGTAGGGCCAAATACAATTGAGAGAAATCAACAGTGGACGGAGAAACTTGCTGACGACTATAACATTCTCAAAGGGCTTCGATACTGCTCCTCAGAAATGTCTAAGTGGGAAAGATTGGTGTCTCAGCTGAGCAGATGCCGAGAATTTTTTTTGCTGTTTTTTTGTTTTCAATGACACTACTTCTCACAGGAAATCTAAAACAATTCCTCAGAGGCAACTTCAGTTGGCTTTGTTTAATCATGTAGACCACCACTCTTTACATACCGGGATAGTAGAAATGCTGAAGTTTTCAGTGAATATTGTGGTAGAAAACATGTCTGAAGTCATTGCATATTCGGCTGCTTAGGTACTCCAACAAGTTTCAGGAATTTCAGTACAGAAAAAAGAAGGGAGGAGGCGGTCACTAATAAAAAGAAACTATAAAAAGAGTTATGTTATCTACTCTTGACACTTAAGAATATTCCGTGGGTAAACGATCTGAACTCAATTGGCAAGGTGAAAAGTCATTTCAACGAACCAACCACAAACATAATCTGTTGAGGCAAACATCAGCAAAATAAATGTATAAACAGAATTAATCTTATTCCTTTCCAGTCCAGGCCAAGTTACCTTCTAAAAATCAACACGATTTTACTTGACAGATACAAAAGGAATGAAACTGTCCAGAAAGAGACTGTCCTCTCTCACAAAGTTAAGCCATGACCATTTCACCAAGTTAAGTCTCATAACTATTAAACCATGGGAAGCTATGGAGTGTAGGGGGCAACATTGGGAGGGGAGGTTCCGGGTTGTAATCCATGTACAAGATAAAACATAAATTTATATATAAACATAACATGTATATGTTTGTATTAAAATAAATATATCTTCTTATTCATGGTTGTTTATTATTATTAAAATTACAATAAATTTAGCCATACTGGCTATACTACCACATTTGGCTGCGTTGGGAATGCCCATATCCTCCTCTATTTATCTATATCTACTTGTATATTAATTTGGTACTGGTCCAATATAGGGGCGCCATTAGACTGGCAACACTGACTAGTCTAGGGACTGTCAAACAAGTATCAGGCAGCAGATGAAACATCCCAGGAGGCTATATACTTTTTGTAACCTTTCCGCAAAATAGCATTACAGTATACCGTTTTTTTTTTATTCCTAGTTATTTGTATATATTGGGAAAAAACTATTCTCCAGTCATCTCAACTTCTTAATTCATATAATTCTTTAAAACATTTCGACAACTATATGTCATTAATAATAATAATAATAATAATAATTATATTTATTTTTTCCTCTTTCTTCTATGTACAATTTTTACATGGTTTTAAATTTACAAGGTTTTTAAAAAGAAAAAAAGGCCCTTCTTTGTTGGGCATAAGCCTCTCCCAATTTACCCCAGCTACGTCTGTTCCAAGCAGAACGGTGCCATAATACTCCTATGAAGTTTTGTATGTCGTCCCGCCATCTCGTAGCTGGTCTCCCTCTTCTCCTAATGCGGTGTATTGGATACCAATCCGTTATTGCCTTAGCCCAATGTGTTGATGCCATTCTTGCAATGTGTCCAGCCCACTGCCATTTGAGATCAGATACTGTCTTGAGAATATCGCGCGTACCAGTCAGCTTCCGTAGTTCTGTCTTCTTTATTTTCTCCCTTCTACTTTTCCTTAACATACTTCGCTCCATTGCACGCTGAGTGATTGCTAGGGATTTAGATATATCATTATTTAGGCTCCAAGTTTGGCATCCATAAGTTAAAGAGGGAATGATGCAAGCATCAAAAACTTTTCTCTTGTGATGTATGGCCATGGTGCTTTTAAAAATATTTTCTATGTCATTATCAATCATTTAAAATATTTTTTCTGCATCGATACAATAATTATACATGACTTTAACTAAGTTATATGTTTAAAAATCTGTAAAAAATAACAATTATATTAAGAAAAATAAATAATTTCAATAAAATTGCCAAAATAAATAGTAAATTCAAGTATAGATACCTCATAAATGCATATTTATTAAATATTTTCTTGGGGATTATCTTTCCGAATCGAAATCGTATAAGACGGAGAAGTTAATTAAACATGGCTTCGATCACAATAAGGTGCGTGTACACGTGCGAGTTTTAAACTATTGAGAGAAGCTGGTTTACTCTCGAGAGTAAAACTCGCAAGTGTAAAGGGTCCTGAGAGTTCTCGCCGAAAGTAGAGGGGGCCGAGAGTTCCCCCTCTTTCGTCACAGTAGGAGCTGTAAACGCTTCTGAGAGTTACTCTCAGACATTCAATTCCAGTTTGACTTCCGGAGAGTACTCTCAAGAAAGTCTTTACCAAAAAAATGGACGCACGAGGAAGTTTGCAGGCTCATCGAAGTCCCACCCAATCCTTTGGGGCATTAAGGAGCGAGATTACAAAAATAGAGTTAAAAAACACAATTCTTGAACAAATAGCCACAAATTTTGATACAAATGAAATGGAAAGAAAAATCCACAATTTGACAAATCAGGTAAGTTTATTTCAGATAAACAATAAAAATTGTACATTTTTAAATTCACAATATTCTAAATTGCTGGCCGTCTTCCAATTCCAATTCCCGGGTCAATGTGTGGTAAGCGTCTAAATCATTTCGTCTTTGGACCCAAGACCTGACCCATTTTTTCTTCTTCTTCAATTCGTTTTTCTTTGACATTCACAAAATCAACAAAGCCGCTTCTATTTCTCTTTTCCTTGAAGACATCAAAGCACTTTAAGCGCTTTCGGCGAGTTACTCTCACGTGTAAACGCACCTATACGCTTAAGCGTTCCTACAATTTTATAAACCCTGAATACGGTGTTCATACTCATAAGTATAGAGAGAATGTGGGGCAGTGAAAAGTGGAGGAACAAAAAATAAAGAGGAACGAATAGGGAATATTTGGAATCGTATTTGATCGAGTTCACGTTCTGAGAAAGGAATAAAAAAAGGACCTATTTGGTGAAATATTAAATACTATATCATTCAACTGAAATATTAAATATTATATCATTCAACTGGCCAGTAGATATATAAATTATTATTGTGTTCAATATGACTAGGTTATTTCCTTAGGTTATTCGTTCCTTTTATTTTGATTACTAAAAATTGTCTTTTTATTAAATATTGCTTTTTATTATTGTTAATAAAACAATCCTTTATTGTCCTTACTATTATTGTGTTATTATTATTTATTTGAGGGATATATAATAATGTTTATAGAGGTTGGGGAGTCGCAAGGGAGCCGATCTCGCCGAGCTTTGATACTTGTTTGACAGTCCCTAGACTAGTCAGTGTTGCCAGTCTAATGGTGCCCCTATATTGGACAAGAACCATTAAATTTAATTAAGTAAATACCATATGATTTTTATTAGATTGTCTCTTGCCTAATAATCTTGGGTACTTTTCCAATCTAAAGCCCACCAACCCCAGCACGCTCCTCTGGCACTTACCTCAACTATTTGGCAGCTGTCAGGTTATGATGCCTGAAATATATTTGAAATAGTAAACAGACAACAGGATTCTTAGGAAATGAAATAGGAGATGATATACAGCTAAAATATGATTTTTTTTTTGGTTTTCTTTCATTTTTACCTATTTCTCTTTCAAAGAAAAATAGGTAAAAATGAAAGAAAACCAAAAAAAAAAATCATATTTTAGCTGTATATCATATTTTCTCTTTAAATTTAAAATATATAAATAATACTGAATAAATAAGAACGTAAAAAATAACATTTATTATAAACAATATTCATTACAAATAAGAATATCACATCAAACAGTGTCGTATATACAGAACAATCAAAACAATTAACCATAAAACATCACATTGTAGTTAAATCTAATTATTTATGTTCAATATTTAAATATTTAAATTACAAAATACAAATTAACATCTGATAAACATTTACTATAAACAATATTGATTAAACACAACGATATCTAGCAACAATTGTAAACAATATTAATTAAAAAGAACAATATGTTACAAAAATTATAACTAATGTTCATTAAAAAGAACAATATTCAGTTGCAGTTTCATATTATGTCCCTTTCTACAACACATTTTCCGGGGAGTAACGTTCCGCTCCTGTAGAAATACCACAGCTTACTTTTCATCAATCACCTCGCGAAAAATCTTCATCAAATTTCAACTCATATTGTATAATTAACATGAAAACAAATAAACGTCCACTAGACATAAACAATAACAAAGGGCTAAGGAAGGTTTCGCTAAGAGTAGGAGGTAGTTAACGAAACTGCCACTTGGGGCACTGGGGTAGGTGGGCTTTAGATTGGAAAAGTACCTAATCTTGTACACATTAGTTATTCTTAAGGTATCTGGTTTCAAAATAAAATTATTTTTCTATCCTATCATATTCTGTTCTATGCACAATTATCGATTAGTAGCATCGATATAAACTGATGTGGAGAGTTATTTCTTTCCTCCCTTATCATATAAGTTATCTAACATATGTAAAGGAGGGATCATATATTTATTAACACTTTATTGAAATATTACAATCTGCCACTTGTGGGCAATAAGTAATAGTGCTGTGTAGCTTACAGTCATTCCATAACAAAACAATAATATAAACAAAATAAAATAAATAAATATATACATGCGGTAACATAAATTAATTAATACGGAAATGATAATAAAATAAAGTAAAATAAATAAATAAATAATAATAATAAATAACAATAATAAAGGAGGGATCAAGAATAGAAGATTGGATGAATGAGAATACTGAAGACCTCGAACTACCAAAAGAAGCGATAACAAGAGTCATTTCTTAGAAGGGGGGAGGGTACTGTAGAACTAGTAAACATTTGCAATTTTTTATCCTAATGATCCAACAATAGAAGTAATTTCAGCTTACATATTATGGATATATAAAAAAGGAATGGCCAAAACTTTAAATGAAATCAAATACTTTCCCATAAAAGGCATCAATTATTGTGATACGGCCTCTAATCATTCACCACTTCGAACACATCCGTGACTTAAGAGCCTAATAAATGATAAAAATATAATTCTTTAATGACAAGTCTTATACTATTATATATACGAGCTTATAAATGATAAACCTCTTGTTCTTCTTAATATCGTATATTGCATTGAGTAAAAAAAAAAGACCTGTACCACTATAACCCGTGAACGGGTCTGGGGTTCATTACATGATAGAAACTGTACTGTTTCATGGACAACGATTCTGCAAGGAGGTGACGCCCTAGGTCACGCTCAACCGCCAGATTCCCCCCCCCCCCCCATATTTCGGTTGGGTACTGTATTACTAGAAGGTATTCATTTGCAATTTTTTATCCTAATGATTCAAACAATGTTTCCCCAGGAGGGTCCTAGATCCTATATGATCCATCTTCCGCTGCAAACAGACTAAATAAAAGTCATGGCCTGCTGCGAGATTTGAACCTGGTTTTCCTGTATGACAACTCAGTGCTCTACCACTGAGCCAATCCGCTCCTAAAATTTCGTTATGGCCATTACTTCTATCCTTTTTAGGAATGGCTTCATCTTCCTTCTTTAAGGAGTAAACAACATCTGTTTCGTTGTACATTGAGTAGACTTTGTTGTTTATTCTCCTTCATCAGTTTCTTATCTTCTACAGAAGATTCTTTGGAGCATTTTTCTCTCAAAGACTACGAGATCATTCTTAACAAGCATTTCTTTACCTCCACCTCAGGTGTATAATCCTCAATCACCATTGAACCCAAATAAGTGAATTGGAAGTTAAACTTTCTGGAAGCTAAAGGACCAATATCAATGGTCTCACCAGGTCTTGGCGCTTCTCCTTGGACTATGAACTTAGGGTTATCCATCTTTGTACGGTAAGAGAGTACTGGTTACAATAAAAATCCTGAATGCTCAAAAATTTACAAACTTGAACTTAGTTATTTCAATCTTGAAAATATGCTATTTGATGGTTGGACCATTTATGCCTGTTTTCTATCCTGACATCTTCTACAGCAGGAATGTTTAAACCTTCATGTGGTTTTATGAAACCACGGTGCAAGTGAAACTTTTTTTCGGTTTGTAGGCATTTAACTAAACAAATTTGGAAAATTATTCGATTTAGGGCATTAAAATTGTTTTTTTAAAATCGTAATTTAATTAATAGTGGAGAAAATATTCAATTATAAAATTTCATTTCAATTTGCGTATTAGATTACGAAATACATAGTTGATACAATCATTTAGATGATAAACGGATATTAAAAAGTAAGAGCAATATTTATTTAAATCATTGAATCGTTGTCAATTTCAATTATTCTATCAATAACTTCATCTTCGCCTCGAGTATCACAGTTTATAAATGTAATTAACATTTTATGGTAACTAAAATAATTAAATGCTTTTATCTCGACTCGTAGGTACTCGTATCACTGCCGCTCGTGACTTGATTAGAACTGGCGCCCGATTTTAGCCGCTTGCATTTCTGACGTTTTATTTATAATTTATAGCATACTATATATTTAAATATTTTGAAGATGACTGAAGGCCAAAATAAAATTAAATATATTGAATGAACCGGATAAAAATTAAATTATTCATATGAAATAAGTTAAAGTAAATTCAAGCACTCAAAGTTAAAATTAGTACACACTGATAAAAGGATTTGATAGTCTTTGAAGAGATTTGTTAATAGTAAACATTAATATTTAACGGTCGGCTGACTGGGCGCCGCCATATTAGCCTTGGCTACTCTGTCATGCGCCTTTCACCTTACCCCTTCTCAAGGTGTAACGACATGCGATAGAGGAAACAAAAATTTCGGGGCGATAGAATAAAAGTTTCACTTTAAAAAAAAAAAAGATTTTTTTATCCTTTGTTTCCTAATTTCATCATAAATATAGAATTTCCCATACTTAAGGTTGAGACATATTCATAGACTGGTGGCTGTAAATCCATTTACATGCAATCTACAAAAACCTCCCACGACAAATGCTTTACTGAATTGATCTTGGCTATAATTGCAGATATAAACTAATATTAAACAGTATACATTCTGGATGGTAACACAACCGAGTTTATATCAGTCACATTGACCTAAGAGCAGTTCAAGTTCTTTAGATCTGTAGAAGGAACATTGCTTCCTTTATCCAAACTTGAAAATGTTTCTATAAATAGCGGTTATATTACATCAAAATTGGTTAATATCTTGGACTTTTGTATAGTAGGCGGGCTATCAACCCTCTGCATACCCTATGTTTTGTAATGAATAATTAATAAACTGATTACAAATAAAACTTTATTCATCCAGTAAGAACACATACAGCGCCATGCGGTCTTCTTCCCCACATCGACACACAATCCAAAGAGGTATATTCTTACATATATAACATTTCCCCTTTTCTAATAACCAATCCATAAATTTCTAATAACTAATACATAAATTTCTAATAACTAATACATAAGTATCGTGAACAATAATCCTATAATTCTCTTAGCCTAACTTATAATCTAGGAGTTTCTCAGATATATTTATTAAACTTCCCGCTCTACTTGTGACCACTTGATTTCCCATAGGCGGTTTTATTTATTTTTTTTGTTTTGCAATGAATAATTAATAAACTGATTCCAAATAAAACTTTATTCATCCAGTAAGAACACAGCGCCATGCGGTCTTCTTCCCCACATCGACACACAATCCAAAGAGGTATATTCTTACATATATAACAACCTAGACTGCGATAGTGCTGGGACTTCTGTGCCTAAATCTAAATCTAAATCCCCCAGGGAAGGTGATTCTATGTTGTGCACAGTTAATATAAGATAAACTTTGTTGTGTATAGTGTTGGTAACCTTTTGTTACTATAGTGAAGAAGTTGTCTGTGTGATTGTAAGTGTGCTGTTTTAAATCTGGAGGTCTATTTTGGAAAAATAGTGGGACTGCCACTTTCCTGCATTCAGAAATTCCCCCAGTTCAAGATATAATTGTGCAAAGATACAATATTATATATATGGTTATTAAAACGGCTTACCACTAATTAGGTTATTTATGATTTTCAGGAGGTAAAAGAGGATGATGATAGAAATTCAGCTATTGCATGGGATAACGGAAGAGCATTCGAAAGGGATTTTAACGCTAAGATTGTCAAAAGAGAAGCTCCTACTCAGAATATAATTAGCATTGGTGATGCATTGATGTATGTGGCGAGGAAATTCATTGAAAATTCTGATCATGAAACAGGAATTAAAAGCTGGGGGAATAATGGATCAAAGCCGCTACATATTGACGCCACGAGAGGCTACAAAAGTATATCCGATTTAGTGTTGAAAAGAAATGTAAGTGTGAACAGTATTGATATGCACAATAAGGCTTCAATACACGATGCAGTATTTAATGGAAATTATAGGTTTGTTAAGAATCTTCTCGAAAATGGAGCCGGCATTAATAGCAGGGGGAATTTTGGACTCACACCACTCCATATTGCTGCTGGAAAGGGCTATGAAGAAATTGTAGATTTATTGTTGTATAGAAATGCCAGTGTGAACATAATAGATATTTATAACAATGCTCCCCTACATTATGCGGTATCTATTGGGAATCTCAATATTGTTAAGTCAATACTAGACCATGGCAGTAAAATTAACATTAAGGGAATTGGTGGCAGGACACCACTTCATTTTGCTTTTAGAAAGGGCTATGCAAAAATAATTGATTTGCTCTTGCGCAATGAAAATGGGAATTTAAGAGATTTATATGAAGTTGCTCCAATAGATTTTGCATTATACCATGGAGAAACACAGCTCAATTTACCGCTAGGAATCAATAGTAATGATTTAGAGGAATCGAGGCATTTTAAGAATTCAAGAAACATTAGCCTTAAATTTAACAATACAAAAAGAAATGTAGATTTAGAAAACAAGATAATCGCAGTAATGAAGGTTCTTATAGAACATGGAGCTGATGTGAACTCTCAAAATCTCTTTGGCCAAACAGTTCTGCATGAAGCTGCTAATTTTGGATATGCTGCAGTCACAGGCTATTTGATATCCCAGAATGCAAGTCCAAGAATTGGAGATTATATTTGCTATACTCCATTCCAACGGGCCGCCTATAAACTTCATAGAAATGTAATAAAGACTTTGTTAGATTACGGGGAGGACATTAATATTGTAGGTTGTAATAATATCACAGCTTTATATTTAGCAATAGAAAGAAATAACACTATGCTAACTAAATTCCTTTTGTCTAAGAATGCTAATCCAAATATAATGAGCAAAGAGTGGAAAACAGCCCTAGAGTTAGCTGTATTAAATTCATCTGAAGAGTTAATAAAATTACTTTTAGAACATGGAGCTAAAGTTGAAGATGATAGCTTCTTAGGATCAAAAATTCTCTTTGATGTGGTTTCGAAAAATATGTTGAATGTGGTTAACCTTTTATTAAATCGTACAGAACATTTTGAATCTTATCCGACTGTCATTCTTAACTATGCTATTGGAATGAGAAATTTGGAAGTAGTCCAACTACTCATCAAGTTTGGAGGGAATATTGAAAAGAAGGACATCCACGGTAATCTTCCTCTTTCTTCAGCAGTTATGTCAAAAAACGTGCAGATGGTTAAATTAATTCTACAAGCAAGCATGAGAAAAGTTGCCCAAAAGAATTTCACAAATTTTATTAATGCAGATTCTGAGGTAAAGTTCCTTAATTCTGAGAATAATAAAACAGAATTTCATAAGTTGACAGCTCTCCAGATTGCTTCCTACCACGGTCTTGCGGAAATAGTCGGGCTGTTGATATCATATGGGGCTTCATTGGAAGTTAGAGATGAACGGGGGTATGCGCCACTCCACCGGGCCTGCGAAGAGGGGCATTTTGAAGTTGTGAAATTGCTTATAGATCATGGAGCCAATAAAGATTCCACTACTAGCGTTGGCATCACTCCTCTACATATTGCTTGCAGACTTGGTTCGTTTCCAATAGCCCAGTTATTACTATCTCATCCTGCAGTGGCCATAGATGCAATTGATAATCATGGTTATACAGCACTGCACTTTGCAGCTTTGAACGGTTCGCAAGAAATAGTAAAGCTGTTACTAAATCATAATGCTAACAAAGAAGCGAAAACTAATGATCTCAAAACTCCACTACATATTGCTTCAATCCAGGATCACAAGGAGGTTGCTGCTGTCTTACTGACTGCAGGAGCAAACAAAGATGCAGTAGATATTGATGGTATGACGCCATTGCACTTTGCTGCTAGACATAGAAACTCTAAGATGGTTAAAATAATACTGAAGTATTATACTTATTTTCCCCGTTATAAAAACAAAAATGGTAGCACACCCGTTCATCTTGCATGTGAAAAGAATATGAATGG
Source organism: Arma custos (assembly GCA_037127475.1). Taxonomy (NCBI): domain Eukaryota; kingdom Metazoa; phylum Arthropoda; class Insecta; order Hemiptera; family Pentatomidae; genus Arma; species Arma custos. The sequence goes on along the minus strand of CM073762.1, from coordinate 108,016,677 downwards.
GAATGTAAGGGGCATAGTAAGAATGCTTTTAGGTTTAGAAAGCCTTACTAATTCAGTTGATAACAATATGATGACACCTTTACATATTGCGTCTAGAGATGATTCGTTAGGCTGTGTAGAAATACTCCTTTCTTTTGGATCCAACTTATATATCAGAGATAAGTTGCTAAATATTCCTATACATTATGCTGCATTAAATGGTAATATTAATGTAATGCGTATGCTACTTAGGAAAGATCATACTCTTACCACTGAAGTTAATGATAATAATGAAACGCCTCTGTTTTTGGCATCCAGGGAAGGACATGGTGATGTCGTAGCAATGCTTTTACGTATTGGAACTGAAGGTTTAATTCCAGATAGTAATGGAAGGACTGCTCTACACCGCAGTGCTTGCAGAGGTCACACAGAAATTGTCAAAGTGCTTCGAAAGCATGGAGCAAACAAAGATAAAGAAGATAGGTGGGGCTTCACAGCTTTGAACTACGCAGCTTCTTGGAGGGGGCACCAAGAGGTGATAGGATATCTTTCGGCTTCCTTAAAGAACATTACATTATCATCTTATTTTGACAAATCAAATCCTGACAAAATACAATTGCAGACTGCTATTAATGTTGCTGGATCTAACATCTTGATAAATAATGTATCCTCCCCAATCCATATTCCGTCCAATGATAGCATTACTAACAAAACTGTTGTTGATTTATCGTTCAATAATAACCCAAGTGCAAATACCAGCAATATTTTTAATAATTCTCCACTTCATGAAGCAGTCGGACATGCAAATCTGAATCTTGTCAAGAAATTTCTTGAAAACGGAGCTAGTATCAACAGCAGGGGAAAATTTGGTTCAACTCCCCTCCATATTGCTGCTAAAGAAGGCGATGAAATAATTGTTAATTTACTGTTGAAGAATAATGCGAGTGTGGATATCAGAGATATGTACAACAATACTCCAATACATGATGCTGTATCTAATGGGAATGTGAATATTGTCAAGGCACTGTTAGATCATGGTGCTAAAATCAATAGTAAAGGTGATTCCAGTAGTACGCCTCTTAATATTGCTGCTTGGAAGGGCGATGAAGACATTGTTAATTTACTATTGAATAAGAATGCCAGTATGGATATAGAAGACATGTATAACAGTTCTGCGATACATTATGCAGTATCTAATGGGAATCTCAATATTATCAAACTGATTCTAGATCATGGCAGTGATATCAACATTAAGGGAATTGATGGTAGAACACCACTTCATTTTGCAGTTTTGAAGGGATATGAAATGGTCAAGTTACTGTTGGAGAGAAATGCAAGTGTTGATGATAAAGCTGTTAATAATAATGCTCCAATTCATCTAGCAGTAGTAACTGGGAATCTTAATGTTGTAAAGGCACTTCTAGATCATGGTGCTAATATCAATGATGAGGGAACTTTGGGGCTCACACCTCTTCACATTGCTGCCAAGAAGGGCTTTGAAGCCATTGTTGAATTACTGTTGGAGAGGAATGCCAGTGTGGATATTCCTGACGTATCCTATAACACACCAATACATTATGCAGTAAGATATGGGCAGTTTGGTGTTGTGAAGGCACTTCTAGATCATGGTGCTAATGTCAATCGTAATGGTAGTTTGGGTTATACACCTTTACATATCGCTTCTTTTATGGCCTTCGAAAATATTGTTGATTTACTCTTAAGCAGGAATGCAAGTGTGGACGTAAGAGAAATTAATAATGACGCTCCTATAAATTTTGCTGTATATCACGGCAATCTGAATGTTGTTAAGTCACTTCTAGATCATGGCTCTTGTATCGACACTAAGGGAGATGGTGGTAGGACGCCCCTACATATAGCGGTTTGGAGAAGCCCCAAACTTGTTGATCTATTATTGGAGAGAAATGCGACTGTGAATATAAAAAATGACAATGGTGATGCTCCAATACATTCAGCAGTTATAAGTAAGAATCTGTATGCTATTAAAGCCCTTCTAGATCATGGTGCTGATATCAATGACAGGGGGTTTTATGAGTCAACGCCTCTCCACATTGCTGCTCTTCATGGTTATGAAGGCATTGTTAATTTACTGTTGGAGAGAAATGCAAGTGTTGGTATGAGAGATTTAGTTAGCAACCCTCCGTTACATGAAGCAGTAAAAAGTGGGAATGTAAATGTTGTTAAGGCAATTCTAGATCATGGTGCTAATATCAACAGCAAAGGGCACTTTGGATACACCCCTCTTCATGTTGCAGCAGTGAAGGGCTTTGAAGCTATTGTTAATTTACTGCTGGAGAGGAAAGCAAATATAGAAGTAAGAGACAGTTTTAATGACGGAGCGATACACAAGGCATTAGCGACTGGAGACCTAAAAGTTATTATTCCATTTTTGAATAACGGGGCAAATGTTAATAGCATAGGAGCGACAGGGAACACACCATTCCATTTGGCAGTAAGAATTAAAATCAACAATTTAAATGAATCGAAACTTTTTCTGGATTCCTCAGGAAGTAGAATAAATTTTAACTATAGCAGGAGAATTTCACCTGTAGAGAACAAGATAATCACTGTGATGAAGTTTCTAATAGAGCAAGGGGCTGATGTTAACTCACAAAACTTTTATGGCCAAACGGTTCTGCATGAAGCTGCTGTCATTGGATATGATGCTGTTGTTGGGTATTTGTTGTCCCAGAATGCCAGTCTTAGATTCGAAGATTACATCTGCTATACACCTCTCCAGTGGGCTGCTAAAAATCAACACACAGTTGTGACAAAGACTTTGTTAGATTATGGAGACAACGTTAATAGAGTTGGTTGTAATAATATTACAGCTTTATATATAGCAGTAGAAGAAAATAATGTTGCTTTAACTGAATATCTATTGTCAAAGAATGCTGATCCCAATCTGATAACTGAAGAAGGGAAAACAGCCCTAGAGTTAGCTGTATTAAATTCATCTGAAGAGTTAATAAAATTACTTTTAGAACATGGAGCTAAAGTTGAAGATGATAGCTTCTTAGGATCAAAAATTCTGTTTGATGTGGTTTCGAGGAATATGTTGAATATGGTAAACCTTTTATTAAATCAGACAGAGGATTTTGAATCTTATCCGACTGTCATTCTTAACTATGCTATTGGAATGAGAAATTTGGAAGTAGTCCAACTACTCATCAAGTTTGGAGGAGATATTGAAAAGAAGGACATCCACGGTAATCTTCCTCTTTCTTCAGCAGTTCTTTCAAAAAATGTGCAGATGGTTAAATTGATTTTGCAAGCAAGTATGAGCAAAGTTTCAATAAATCTCACAAATTTTATGGATGCAGTATCAGAAGTGAAATTGCTTAATTCTCAGCATGTTCCAACAGAAATACACAAGTTGACAGCTCTCCATATTGCTTCCTACCACGGTCTTACGGAAATAATCGGACTGTTGATATCATATGGGGCTTCATTGGAAGTTAGAGATGAACGAGGGTATGCGCCACTGCACTATGCCTGCGAGGGAGGGTATTTTGAAGTTGTGAAATTACTTTTGGATCATGGAGCCAATAAAGATTCCACTACTAGCGTTGGCACCACTCCTCTACATATTGCTTGCAGACTTGGTTCGTTTCCGATAGCCCAGTTATTACTATCTCATCCTGCAGTGGCCATAGATGCAATTGATAATCATGGTTATACAGCACTGCACTTTGCAGCTTTGAACGGTTCGCAAGAAATAGTGAAGCTGTTACTAAATCATAATGCTAACAAAGAAGCGAAAACTAATGACCTCAAAACTCCTCTACATCTTGCTGCTTTTCAAGGTCAAAAAGAAATTGCTAGGATCTTGATTAACTCAGGAGCAAACATACAAGCAGTAGATATTGATGGTATGACGCCATTGCATTTCGCAGTTAGAGAAAGACACCCATACGTAGTGAAATTATTTCTTGGTTTTGGTTCTGACAGTGATACTAGAAACAAATATGGCAGTAAATGTCTGCACATGGCTTGTGAAAGGCATATTATTTCTAAGAGAATAGAAATGGACATTATAAATATGATTTCCCATTATGATGATGATGATGTTAATTCAATTAACTATAAACACATGACCCCTTTACACATTGCATCTAGAGACAATTCCTTAGGATGTGCAGAAGTACTTCTATCACATGGAGGTAGCATATATTGTAGAGATAAGTTGTTAAATCTCCCTATACATTATGCTGCATTGAATGGAAATTCAAAAATACTTTCGATGCTACTCAAAAAAGACATTACCATTAGCACTCAAGTTAACGATAATAATGAAACACCTCTGTTCTTAGCATCCAGGGAAGGACATGCTGATGTCGTAGCAATGCTTTTACGGATTGGAGCTGAAGGTTTAGTTCCTGATATACATGGAAGAACTGCTTTACACCGTAGTGCTTGCAGAGGCCACGCAGAAATAGTTAAACTTCTTCGACAGCACGGAAAGAACGACAAAGAAGATAGATGGGGCTTTACTGCTTTGAACTATGCAGCTTCTTGGAAAGGGCAACAGAAAGTAATAGGGTACCTTTCCATTACCTTGCAGAACATTACATTATCAAGTTATCTAAATAAATCAAATCCTTTCTGATGACTATTACAGTAAAAATGTTTATTTGCAGCATTTAAAAATTACTATTGAATACACAAAATAAGCAAAACTTATTTTGGATTATCTTTGACTGCAACCACTGACGAATTCAATCCATCATTAGAATTATCTATTCAACTATTTTCAACTCAGATGGTATCAAAATATGATGTATGTAGTCGTAAAGATTTAGCAGTGGTAAATATTTTTGTTAATGTGAATCCTTAAAAAATACTTAAACCAGTGGAAGATAATTAATTTAGATGTTTCTTGACAAATTTAAAAGTGTACTTATATTGTTTAATTGCAAAGAATTTAACAAAAAATATTACATCTAAATATCTAATTGATATTTAGATGTAATATTAGGCAGAATGATGTAGAGAAATTTTTTTTATAATAATTATTTTTAAAGAGAAAAGATATGTCCCCGGCCGGGATTCGAATCCGGAACCTCTGTCCCTCCGTGACAGTGCTCCAACCATTTGAGCCACCAGCGTCAATGCAGGCAAGGGAAAAATCATTTCTCTTATCCGATCACACCCGTGTTCTCGCAATTTTTGATATGTATACACATAATGTTCAAAGAATATTCTTTCTCGTTTATACACAGCGAAAATTGCGAGAACACGGGGACATGGGATGACAGAGGTTCTGGGTTCGAATCCCGACCGGGGGTATCATCTTTTCTCTTTAAAATAAAAATATATAGAGAAGATGTTAGATTTACTTTTTCTAAACTTTAATGAATTTTGAGGGCCCATGAATTCCAAATCCTTGTATTATTTATTCTAGTTCTTTATTGAAACATAATATAATTGAATTAAATAGCTTGATGTCGGGTGTATTTTGATTGCTTTATGGTCTAGAGACCCTGTAATGTGGGAAAATCCATTCATTTATTCTAGCATATGTTCTTAATGACAATGGCAGACAGGACGCAAAAGATGATTGCCATGGCACATCAATGATTTTGGGTGATATAAGTGGCATGGTATAGAAAAGTGGGATGAAATTGTAGGGAAGTTTGGCAAAAGCACCTTCAACAATGGCGGAGAAAGAACTCTCATTTATTGTTTTGAAAATGCATTGAGAGTCGTTAACAATCTGTTTCCGCTTGATTAATTCATATGTTCTCCATAGAGAAGAGAGGAGGAACTGAAAAATGTGCTATAAATTCTGTTCAATTAGGGAAAGAAGAGGTTGGAGAGCTAGATTAGGAGGAGGATTTGAAATTAGAATTGTTCACTATTTTCTTACGATGGATAAACAATGGAATGAAGAAACTGAAATGGTATAAATAAGAAAGGCATGAAGAAAATAATTAGATAAATATTAAAAAATAAAAAGAGACCTTACATAAATGTTAAGACCATAAATGTTAAGTTGGAGGTGGTGGAATGCTTCTTAGGTACATTATTCATGTTTTTTTTTCTCTATCTACCCTGAGGATGCCTGAATAGGCGAAATATTGGTCAGATATTTCATTTTCTGTTTTAGTTGGGAGACTTAAGGGCTTTTCGTTGGAATTTTTCCACGGTCTTAACATTTATGTAAGGTCTCTTTTTGTTTTTCAATATTTATATATTTTGTGAAATAGCCATAAATCCACTGGTGTCTTGATAATGTTGTTTTTCTTTTCATTGCAATCTTACTTTCATTTTTTCATATGTTTTGGTGTTGTTTACAATTACTTATTTTTTCCTGTTGTGCTTTTTGTAGTTTGATGACAGCTTTTTGTAGTCAGCTGTTTTTATTTAACCTTACCCAGCAGGGGTCGAGTAACCTTCCTTATGATTTATTAGTTACATTTGAGCCTTGGAGGTGGTGGGATGCTTCTTAGGTACATTATTCATGTTTTTGTTTTTTTCCTATCTACCCTGAGGATGCCTGAATAGGCGAAATATTGGTCAGATATTTCATTTTCTGTTTTAATTTGGAGACTTAAGGGCTTTTCGTTGGAATTTTTCCACGGTCTTAACATTTATGTAAGGTCTCTTTTTATTTTTCAATATTTATATATTTTGGAGAATAGCCATAAATCCACTGGTGCCTTGATAATGTTTTTCTTTTCATTGCAATCTTACTTTCATTTTTTCATATAGTTTTTGTCTTATGTTTTGGTGTTGTTTACAATTACTTATTTTTTCCTGTTGTGCTTTTTGTAGTTTGATGACAGCTTTTTGTAGTCAGCTGTTTTTATTTAACCTTACCCAGTAGGGGTTTAGTAACCTTCCTTATGATTTATTAGTTGCATTTGAGCCTTGGAGGTGGTGGGATGCTTCTTAGGTACATTATTCATGTTTTTTTTTTTTCTATCTACCCTGAGGATGCCTGAATAGGCGAAATATTGGACAGATATTTCGTTTTCTTTTTTAGTTTGGAGACTTAAGGGCTTTTCATTGGAATTTTTTCAACGGTCTTAATAGAAAATAATTAGATTTAATAAAATTAATTACTCAGCTGAGTTTTAGTGGATTCGGTTTATATAGCTCACTAATAGTTCTGAAGAGAGTAGCTGAACTTCACCCATGTGTTAGGTGTCTTTCAGTTGTTTTAGAATGTGCTAGTCAGGACAGTGCCATCAAGTGTGTATTGTTTGCTACTTTTTAGAGGCATGTAATTAGGATGCGTTTTTGTTTAGACATTCCGTCAAAAACTATGCAATGGAATTAATCTGCTAAAAAAGAATTGTTATTACTGTAGGTGTTAAATCATGTTCTATAATTAAAGTCGAAGGAAAAGTCAAACAATCAGAAAGAGATTGACATAGCTTCGATTGTTTTTAAGTTAAAGTAGAATGAATGTTATAGAGTAATTTGTATATCAACTTAGACAATCTTATTTGTATTTAAATAAATTGTTACTTATGTTTAAAGTTTTCTGAAATTTTATTTGTTCCTTTCTTGCTACAATATAATAAATATAATATCGTACAATATAATGATAAATTTTGTGTAATATATTACAATGGACTTCTCTTTAGAAGCACACTTAGTGGAGTAATAACGGTACTTGTGCCTTAACGCAGCCCTGGTTATTTTTGCCTACTACTTCGCATGCGCGAGCAGTTACATTTTGTTACAGTTACATTTCTAACAATTACCTTTTATTTATTGGGGTAAAAAAATTATGAACAATTAGAAATCAAAATAATTTATTGAAAAATGGAATATAATAATAATGATTAATGAGTATGAGTTGTATGTTAAACGTCTTGGTGGTGGGGTGCTTTCTCAAGTTTGGAGCCTGTTTGGGCTGATGATCGTTGGGATGTATTGCACCTTTTTCTTCGAGATGTGATTCACATAACCCTTTTTGTTTTTGTGTCTTGATAATGCCTGAATAGGCGAAACGTCGACTGGTAAGTGGGTGCATTACTGGATTTGAAACATAAGGCTTTGCATTGTGGTTTTTCCTAATTGCATTATAATAAATAATGATTAATTAATTTAACAACAATGAACAATTAAGAAATAAAAGTAATGAGAAATCACAATAATGTAAAATTATTTTTTAAAAAATAATTTTAAAATGTAATATATTACATATATCATATATGATGAACAATTAAACAAGAATGGACAATGAACAATTAAAAAATACAAATAATAAGAAATCACTATAATTAAAACAAGCAAGTTATGAAAAATAACAATAGTTGATTAAAATTCGCTATTATATTTTGGGATTCTGCTGCTCTCGAACTTTTTGTCTTTTCTGAGTCCCTCTTTCTCACGACATTGATTTAAATTGCATTTCCAAAAGAAACGTTCACCACAATACAATTTAATTTCATGGGAATTGCTACATTTTCTTTGTTTTTGTAAAATATTTCGCTCCTGCAAAAAAATAATAGCTTGTTCTTCTGTTGTCGGCAAATCCCAAATACGCATTTTACACTAATTAAATAAATAACTAAAATAATAACAACGAAAAATCTATAACAAAACAGCAAACAAACAATAAATAATAAATAACGAAAAATAAATAAGAAACAATAAATTAGCAATAATCAAAACTCAGTAAGCAAGAAGAAACATAGAACAAATCAGCTGTTAGAAATATAACTGTTATAAAATGTAACTGCTCGCGCATGCGAAGCAGTAGGAGAAAATAACCAGGGCTGCGTTAACACAATAGTACCGTAATAACTAACCAGAGGTCTAATAACTAAACTGCTTATGCTTAAAAGTAAAAAATGACGACGGATCTTTTTAAGTCATATTTTCAAATGTCAATAGTTCCCAGACATAACCATATTTTATTTTTTTTATTTTAGCAAAAAAAATACACTGTAGTACTGTAAATGTAGTAGAATAAATGTTAAATTTAAGAGTAAATGTTACTAAAAGGCCATTAAACATAATAATAACAGTTATAAATATTAAAATATTTTTAGAATAAAAAGTAATACATACATTTAAAATAAATATTTTATTTGAAAAGAAAAGATCTGACCAGGACCGGGACTCGAACCCGGGTCTCCCACCTGTCAGTCGTGACGCCTCAACCATCTCAGCTATTCTGGTTCACTTCTCGATCAGTCATATCCCTTCTTTTCACTGATCCTATATCTCCGTATTCTCTAATTAGCGATGTATAGACGGGGAGAATGTTAATTGAACATTACTTTTATTTTTGGATCTTGTTGACTTAAGTCATTAAATATTATTATAATTTATTTTATTGTTATATGATATAATTTTTTAAATATTTTATTTGAAAAGAAAAGATAACACCAGGACCGGGAATCGAACCCGGGTCTCCCACCAGGGACTCAAGATTTATTATTATTACATTTTATTAGATACATACTTTATTATTACATTTTATAGATATATTCCAATTTCAATTAATATGAAAAAGAAGGTAGGGTGTTATCAGTATCTGGATTATCACTGTTCAGGTTATAAACAATGGCGAATAACAGCTCCTGCAGCCCGGCTAATACACAAGTACCGGTTTTGTATAATTAGAATAAAGCACACATTTAATATAAAAGTATCAAGGCATTTAAAAATGTAGTAACAGACTACTATGGCGTGCGTATAACAACCGATGAATAATGTTGCAAATCATCTGCGCAAGTGCACACTGATGGTGGGGTGGACCTGTTATCACGGACACAACATAGACAATTTGTTACGACCTCCAAGTTTTTGAATTTTGAAATAAGCAAAGTACCCTTTTAATTCCATCATAATCCATTGTCTCTACAGCTCATGCACTTTTTAACATCAATTATGTTACTTTGTTAACTTTCAGTTGCGAATTCACAACAAATCAAACCGTTGTCCGCAGAAATAATACAACCTCTAGGAGCCATAATACCAGTTAGGCTTGAATCCTGGTTGTAAACTGAGTGGATTTTACATCAACCAAGATTCGGAACTTATTTAAGATGTTGAGGCAAACTGAGAATTGTTCAATTACGTCTAAAATAAATCCCATCCCATCTTCCCATTTTTTATTTGTATTCTTATTCAGCTTTATTTCTTATAATAATAAATATTATAATAGTAATAAAAATAATAAATATTATTTTAAAGCACATAATAATCGTTAGATATAGTTTTACTAGTAACAATACAGCACCTATCAGAATTTATCTTGTCGAGAAATTTCACTCAAAATTAAACTAAAAATATGAGATTTTCAATAAATTCGACGTAATGAAATTTTAAAAATATTTTTTAAAATGTTCTTGAGCAAATATTCATAAAAAACAGTAACAAAATCCTGTGCAGTTTTTTGGAAACACCGAACAGGAGTTAGTTGTTTTGTTATTTGTAAACCATTGCTATGTACTGATGCGGGTGGCAAACATGAAAGGGAATATGTTTTGGACAAAGAACAAACCTTTTGGTCCCCTTATGGTCCAAGATGGTGGAGAAAGAAGAAAAATGGGGGGAAGCAAAACTAGACTCTGGAGACGGACAGAAGGAGGTCTGGAGATAGACAGAGAAGGAGGGAGGTACTCTGGTGGTGAGGGGGAGAAGCAAGGAGGACTGGAGAGACAGGCCCTGCGGAAGATGGGTTCTCGAAGCGGCAAAGCGAAGACCGACCCGATCTACCCCTGTTCACAGATAAGTTTAATTTATTTCCTGTAACGTATTTTATGGCAATCCCTTATATAGAGCAACATCTGAATCATTAACCTTGTTTAAAATTGAATAAATAAACGTCCTTATTGGAATTCTTTTGGTGCTTACAAACCTCAGATACACTATTTATTTATAAATAATATATTGAAGGTATAATAGGTGAGTAAATTGTTAAACACAAGAACAGACCTTTGGAGAGGAACCCAATTAAGATTAATGCATATAAACAATAATTTGAGTACTCATCCTAAATGAGACTCTGGCATCCCAAATATCAACCAACATATTCAAAATATATTTAAGAGTTGAAACATAGCACCATTTTGTATTTTTCAGTACGTAAACACGACAAACATGGCTATTTTTGCTTTAAAAAGTCCTTGTATGCAGTATTTTTTAATCTATTTTGATCAGTTCTATGTGAGGTTAATATGGATGTTCATTCAATTCTTCCTCTCTCGGATTACTCAAAAACGGTTAGCAACAGAGAGTTCGTGGTTCGTTTATTCACGCTTCAGTTTCCATCTACTAAGACTTTTACTGTTGAAAAAGGTCGTGCTTTGGAAACTTCCAAAAAATAAATCAGCTTCTTACTCACTTACTCACAAAAATCGGAAGTGGGAACATACCTCCCGACCCTGAACCTCCAACAACGCTGCTCAATATTCCACTTCCAGATTGGGATGTTCGACTACTATTCAAGATGTGTCCTTAACTATTCGGACAAAATCTAACGACTTCCTAATTCAAAAACCTTTCCTTTGACTCTTGACGCTTCTTCTGACTTCCAACAACTGAAAACTGATACCTCTTAGTACCATTGATGACTTAAAATCATTCGTAATTGAAATCAATGACTCTGATTTCTCTAATTCAGCTGTTCTGCAGCATTGTGGAGGACCAGTTTCATTTGTTTCCCAAAAGCTGAACAAGAGCGAGCTTAAACACTCAGCCGTTGAGAAAGATGTTTATACTGTTGTGAGTGCCCTTAAATAATGGAGGCATTTATTACTCGGAAGATTTTTCATAATTATTACAGACAAGAGCCCTGTATTGTTTATATTTGATATGAAATAACAGAATAAAATAAAATAGTCGGAAGATTCAGAGGTGGCGGGTAGAGATACAATATTACAATTATGAAATAATCTACATGACGGGGAAACGTAATCAAGTAGCTGATAAATTCTCAAGTGTAATGCAACCTACAATTGAAAAATTATACGACATAGCGATTAATGACACCCTAGGGTGACCAGAGTGATCTTATGGGTTAGAAATTATAATTTACCCTGTCAATTGAGGATGCCAAAAAGATGCCTGCACGTCCTACAACATCGTAAAAACACAATTTTTACAAAAAATGAACTCGTCAACAATAATCTACAACATTGTTGACCTATTTACATTTGACCAACCTTCTTATGTTCAAATTGATCGAGGGACCTCATCCGCGTCCAAGGAGCTACAATAATTTCTTCACATTATAGGGGTAGCAACTTCTAGGTTGGCGTTTTATAACTCTACACGGAATGGCCAAATTTAACAAGAATATAGCAGAAAGTTGGATCTATCAGTTCGGGAATTGGTACTCTCTGATGGTATCCACGCGATTCGATCCTTGTTGTGGACAACAATCAACGAGATGCTCCATGAGAGGATTTTCCGAACGTATCTTCAAAGAAACCGCTGATGAAAATATATGTACGAAGAAGAAAATTCGATACATTGGTCGGGGAAGAAAATCAAAGCCTTACCTGCTTTTGATTTACATCAATGTCTTCCCAACCCTCATCTTAAGCCATCAGTTTCCATCTACAAGTAGAAGCGTCAGCTTTATAATTCTGATTCAACAGTGCACAATTTCTATTGTGATATTGCAACTTGTTGCATGTGGGACAAGGCAATATCTGCAAGGGGAGTCAATGGAATTGTCTCTTATCTTAACCATTTGTCGCTGAATTTACTAAATGAATTAAAAACCGTTAGTTCTAATAAGATAGATTTGAATTTTGAGGTATTTATGGCCCTATACCTATTTGGTTTAAAGTATTTAAAAGAAATTACCACACATTTTTATTTACTGGCTATATACATACACGAAACATCTTTCTATGTTACTATATAAAAATAATGAATTCTTAGAGCTTAGTTAGTTAGAACTGCATGTATTTGTATCTTGGGTTTCAGAAACAGTATATACATATTAGGAGAATCCAGGAGAACGATTATATTTTAATTATATTATAAATTTATATTTTCGCTATTACGAAAATGCAGCACAAAACATTAATTCTTCCCGGAAGCAAGTATTTACAATTTATGTAATATTTCAAATAAGCAATAATTAGATAATAGGACAAAACTAATCTTCGAGGTATAAAACTAATAACTGACTTTAGACACATAGCCACTTACTATAATGCTTCAGAGGTAATTGTGAGTCGATACATGGTATGAAGTTACAACAAATATGAAAATATAACCTTTTAAGACATATATTTCATAACTCTTTGTCTTCTCCCTGTAACCTCTATATAAGGAGGTTATTTTATTGTTTTATTTACTATTGCTATTGTAATTAGAAGTATTTTGTTTTGTAGAAAGGAGATAGTTGGAGGGTAGTCATCAATCACAATCAACAACAACAACTTGGCTAACAATCAAGATTGTTAGCCAGCCGGTGCACACAACGGCTTCTCTCTCCAAATCGCCCTGAAGATGACCTAAACTGTAGGTCGAAACGTCGGCACATAAATATAAGTCTAGTACTTATTCAGTGTTTTTTTTTTTTGACTGCACCCCCCCCCAACTATCTCCTTTCTACATTTGATCATCCAGTCAACCATTTTCCTCTCATATTTTGTTTTGCTTTAGTTTCTTCTTCTTCTTTTCCTTCCTCGTTGTAGCAGTGTGGAGGAGCCTCGACCCATGGCTCTCAATCTTGTGTGTGTTGTCTCATTTGAAAAAGATTTCTCCCCTTCTTTTCTCCCAACTTGGGGGTATATCCATTGTAGGCAATCCTGGGTCTTTCTCCAGTAGGTCTGGTTCCTCCATTATCTTCCGTGGGTCCTGATCATTGAGGCATAGTGCTCCTCTCATGTGCTTATATAGTTCTCTCTAATATCCTGTTCGAGAGACTGGTTCCTCATGTCGAGAGGGAGATAGGTAAATATCAAGCGGGGTTTAGACGAGGGAGGTCACATTGGACCAACTGTTCTCACTGAGGCTGATGCTGGAGAAATGCAAAGAGTATAGAACAGTTACCCACTACCTCTTTGTTGATTTTAAAGCCGCCTACATTAGTGTAACTCGGCCGGAGCTCTATCAGGTCCTGTTGAAAATGAACGTCCCAACTAAATTGATACGCCTCGTGGAAATGACGATGTCGGGGTCAAAGTGTGCAGTATGAGTGGGGAGTGATCTTTCGGAGGAATTCGATACTAACTGCGGTGTAAGACAGGAAGATGCTCTTGCCTGTCTTCTTTTTAACTTCGCTGCAGAGAAAGTAGTACGTATGTCCGGAATCCAACTCAACGCAACCCTCCTTAACAGTACAGTTCAGCTTCTGGGGTACGCTGACGATTTTGATATTGCCGCCAGATCGGAACGTGCATTACGAGAAGCGTTTTTGGCCATAGAAGATGCAGCAAAGAAACTTGGGTAATTTAATGAAGCTAAGATCAAGTATATGAGAGTCGGAGGAGATGCACTAGGGACAGGTATTTTTCAGGTATTACTAACTTTATTAACCTGAAATAAGGTCAATCAAAATCAAAAGATCAATTTCAATAAATAGAAAGAGTGTTTAGATGTTATTTTGGAATTTGTTCATTTTGAAGTCTAAAACCTTCTAATCAGTCTTCCCCAACCACGACCCTCTCCATCTTATCAAAACAATGAAGAGCTACTACTGAAGTGATACCGACTGTTTCAGGACTACAGTTTAATTATATATCATTGTTAGAATGAAGGATCTTAATAATGCGTATGCACAATAAAAAAAAATTGAAATGGCAAAATAATCTCATAAAAAAGCTAAAGAATTGACTTTTATCGACTCGGTATCGTGTGACGTCCTAATTTGGATATTGTACCTGAATAGTGACGGTAATATCTCTGAAATTGAAAGGACTCGTTGGAATAAATCTTAGAAATACTATTTCAACTTCTGCATTCTGTTTTATTTGTTATTACAATATTATTTGTTTGTAATACAATATTGTACAGTTTGAGTTTCTATGAAAAAAAAACAGCATTTATCATATTTATTTATTTTTATTTATCATAGCTAAAAGCTATCTAAATAAAAATAAAATAAATATTTTGTGAATCCACCGGTTTAGAATATAATTTTAACACAGGCACTCTATATTAATACTGCTTAATATTAATACAATTATTTATGATTTTCAGGAGGTGCAATGGGAAAGTGAAGAACATTCAGCTATTGCATGGGGTAACCTTAAGGTTCTTGAAAGAGGCAATAATGCTAAGGTTCTCAAAAGAGAGGCATCAAGTGAGCATGAAATTAGCATTGGTGAGGCGCTTCTGTATATGGCGAGGAAGTTCATTGAAAATTCTGATCATGAAACAGAAATTGACAGCTTGGGAAATGATGGATCCGTACGGCTACACATCGGCGCTACAAAGGACTACAAAAATATTTCAAATTTATTGTTGGGAAAAAAGACTGATGTGGACAATATAGTTACATTTTACAACGCACCAATACACGATGCAGTATATAATGGAAATTATAGCGTTGTAAAGACGCTTCTCGAAAACGGTGCTAGAATAAATAGAAGGGGAGAATTTGGACTCTCACCACTCCACATTGCTGCTTTCAAAGGTTACGAAACTATCGTTAATTTACTGTTAAAACGGAATGCGAGCATAGATATTAAAGACATGTTCAACAGGACCCCTTTGCATAATGCAGTGACTAATGGTAGTCTGAATATTGTGAAGGTTCTTCTAGATCATGGTGCTTACATTAATAATACAGGAAATTTGGGATACACGCCTCTCCATATTGCTGCATTGAAAGGCTATGAAGAAATGATTGATTTGCTTTTGTCAAGGAATGCTAGCGTGGAATCAAGAGATATATATAATGCTGCTCCGATACATTTTGCAGTTTACATAGGAAAAATACCACTCAATTTAGCTGTAAGAATCAATCTTAATAATTTAGAAGAATCAGAATATTTTCTGGATTCAGGGGACAGTAGATTTGAATTTACCAACATTGGAAGATATTTACCTCAAGAAAACAGTGTAATCGCCGTGATGAAGGCTCTTATAGCATATGGAGCTGATGTCAACTCACAAAACCTCTATGGTCAAACAGTGCTGCATGAAACTGCTGAGATCGGATATGCTGATGTCGTAAGCTATTTGCTGTCCCAGAATGCCAGTTTAGAAATCGAAGACTATATTTGCTACACCCCAATCCAACGAGCCGCTAACGAATTGAATATAGAAGTAATAAAGACCATGTTGGATTATGGAGACGACATTAATAGAGTAGGCTGTCATAATATTACACCTTTATCCTTAGCAATAGAACAAAATAACTTCATGTTAGCGGAATATCTGTTATCTAAAAATGCTAACCCCAACGTAATAAGCGAGGAAGGGAGAACACCTCTCGACATAGCTTTTTTAAAATCATCTGAACAAATAATAAAATTACTTTTAGAATATGGAGCTGAAGTCGAAGATAAAAGTTTCTTGGGTTCGAAAATTCTGTTTGATGCTGTGTCCAAAAATTTGTTGAAAATGGTTAAGCTTCTATTGGAAAAATCAGTGAATTTGGAATCTTATCCTACAGTTGTTCTGAATTATGCTATTGGAGTTGGATTTATAGATATTGTCGAACTTCTCATCGAATTTGGAGCAAACATTGAAAAAAAAGACGTCCATGATAATCTTCCTCTCTCTTCAGCAGTTATGTCAAAAAATGTGCAAATGGTTAAATTAATTCTACAAGCAAGCATGAAAAAAGTTACCAAAATAAATTTCACAAATTTTATTAATGCAGATTCTGAGGTAAAGTCCCTTAATTCTCAGAATAATAAAACGGAATTCCACAAATTGACAGCTCTCCACATTGCTTCGCACCATGGACTCACAGAAATAGTCGGGCTGTTGACATCATATGGTGCTTCATTGGAAGTAAGAGACGAACGAGGATACACCCCACTCCACTACGCTTGTGAGAAAGAGCATATAAATGTTGTGAAACTGCTTTTAGATTCTGGAAGCAATAAAGATTCTACAACTAGCAATGGCACCACTCCTCTTCAAATTGTTTGTAGACTTGGTTCGTTTCCAATAGCTCAGTTACTGCTATCCCATTCTCCATTAATCTTAGAAATGGCCGATAATGAAGGCTACACAGCACTTCACTATGCAGCTCTGAGTGGTTCGCAGGAAATAGTGAAATTGTTACTGAATCATAATGCTAACAAAGAAGCAAAAACTAATGATCTCAAAACTCCACTACATATTGCTTCTATTCAGGATCACAAGGAAGCTGCTGCTATCTTACTGACTGTAGGAGCAAACAAACAAGCAGTGGATATTGATGGTATGACACCATTACATTTCGCTGCCAGAGAAAAAAATTCGGATATGATCAAATTAATAGCTAGTTATTATACTACTTTTCCTATTTTTAAAAACAAATACGGAAGTACACCCATTCATCTTGCATGCGAAAGGCCTCTCGATTCCAAGCAGATTGACATGAACAGTCTAAGAATGCTCCTAGATTCAGAAAGACTTTACAGTTCACTTGATAAAAATCGGATGTCACCTTTACATATTGCCTCTAGAGACAATTCCTTGGAATGTGTAAAAGTACTCTGTAGTGTCAGACGGGCGACTCGATGCACCTTAACTGGTAGAGACAACTTGCTAAATACCCCTTTACATTACGCAGCGTTGAATGGAAATTTTGTATTGCTGTTTATGTTGCTGAAGATAAATAGGCATTCAATTATTCTCAGCAATATAGTAAATATAAACAAGGAAACACCTTTGTTCCTAGCTTCAAGAGAAGGTCACACAGATATTGTAGCAATGCTTTTATCTATTGAAGACGAACGTATAATTCCAGATGGTAATGGAAGGACTGCTCTACACCGCAGTGCTTGCAGAGGTCACTTAGAGATAGTCAAAATTTTACGAAAGCACCGATTAAACAAAGATAAGAAAGACAGATGGGGTTTTACTGCTTTGAACTACGCCGCTTCTTGGAAAGGGCACCAAGAGGTAATAGGATATCTTTCGGCTTCCTTGAAGAACATTACATTATCATCTTATTTCGACTAATCCTCTAATCCTTTCCAAACACAAATTAACACATCTACTAACGCTGTTATTTACAAAATGAAAACAGTTATACAGCAAGAAACCGGTATTAATAATCATGATTACTCGCCACTCCATACACCTTTCAATGATGGAAATATTATGATTGACAAAATAAAAGTTGTTACACAGAATGGAACTAGTATTGGTAATAGAACAAGTAGAAACTCTGGATCTGCTATTCTGAATCCAAAGATAAAAACTGAAAATCTTAAGGGATCTATTGAATCACCTAAGCATGGAGCTGGATCTAACATCTTGATAAATAATGTATCCCCAATCCATATTCCGTCCAATGATAGCGTTACTAACAAAACTGTTGTTGATTTATCGTTCAATAATAACCCAAGTGCAAATACCAGTTATATTTTTAATAATACTCCACTGCATGAAGCAGTAAGCCAGGCAAATCTGAATCGTGTCAAGAAACTTCTTGAAAACGGAGCTTGTATCAACTGCAGGGGAAAATTTGGTTCAACTCCCCTCCATATTGCTGCTAAAGAAGGTGATGAAACAATTGTTAATTTACTGTTGAAGAATAACGCGAGTGTGGATATCAGAGATATGTACAACAATACCCCAATACATAATGCTGTATCTAATGGGAATATGAATATTGTTAAGGCACTGTTAGATCATGGTGCTAATATTAATAGTAAAGGAAATTTCAGTAGGACACCGCTACATACTGCTTCTGAAAAGGGCTATGAAGCCATTGTTAATTTACTATTGAATAAGAATGCCAGTGTGGATATAGAAGACATCTATAACAGTTCTGCGATACATTATGCTGTATTTAATGGGAATCTAAATATTATGAAGGCGATTTTAGATCATGGCAGTAATATCAACATTAAGGGGATTAGTGGTAAAGCACCACTTCATTTGGCCGTTTTGAAGGGATATGAAGTGGTCAAGTTACTGTTGGAGAGAAATGCAAGTGTTGATGTTAAAGCTGTTAATAATAATGCTCCAATTCATCTAGCAGTACTATCTGGGAATCTTAATGTTGTAAAGGCACTTCTAGATCATGGTGCTAATATCAATGATGAGGGAAATTCGGGGCTAACACCTCTTCATATTGCTGCCATGTATGGCTATGAGGCCATTGTAAATTTTTTGTTGGAGAGGAATGCCAGGGTGGATATTCCTGACATATCCAATAATACACCATTATCTTTTTCATTAAGGAATAATGTATTAGGCGTTGTGAAGGCACTTCTAGATCATGGTGCTAATATCAATCATGAGGGAGATTTGGGACTCACGCCTCTTCATATTGCTGCTATGAAGGGCTATGAGGCCGTTGTCAATTTACTGTTGGAGAGGAATGCCAGTGTGGATATTCCTGACATATCCAATGATACACCATTAATTTTTGCAGTAATGAATAATAAATTCGGTATTGTGAAGGCACTTCTAGATCATGGTGCTAATATCAATCATGGAGGGAATTCGGGTTATACACCTTTACATATAGCTATTAGTAACCACTACGAAAATATTGTTGATTTACTCTTAAGCAGGAATGCAAGTGTGGATGTAAGAGATAGCAATAACGATTCTCCATTAAATTTTGCAGTATACCACGATAATCTGAATATTTTTAAGGCACTTCTAGATCATGGCTCTTTTATTGACAGTAAAGGAGCTGGCGGTAGGACACCACTGCATATAGCGGTCTGGAGGAGCTCGAAATTCATTGATTTTTTGTTGGAGAGAAATGCATCTGCGAATGTAAAAAACACCAATGGTGATGCTCCAATACATTCCGCAGTACTAAGTAAGAATCTGTATGCTATTAACGCCCTTCTAGATCATGGAGCTGATATCAATGCGAAGGGGGATTTCGGAAGTACATCTCTCCACACTGCTGCTTTTGAGGGTTATGAAGCTATTGTTTATTTGCTCTTGAAAAGAAATGCAAGTACAAACATTACAGATGAATATAACAGTACTCCATTACATAGTGCGGTATATAATGGGAGTCTAAATATTGTAAAGGCAATTGTTGATCATGGTGCTAATATCAACGCTAGGGGCAATTACGGGACGACACCTCTTCATATTGCAGCAACGAGGAACCACGAAGCTGTACTTAATTTTCTTTTAGAGAGGAACGCAAGCATTGATATAAGAGACGATTTGAGTGATGCACCATTGCATTCAGCAGTCGAAAGAGGGGAACTAAAATTGATTATTCCATTTCTGAATCGAAAGGTGAATGTTAATATTATAGGATCCATAGGGAATACACCATTCAATTTAGCGACGAAAATAGTTGACGTTAATCTCGAAGAGTTATAATATATTCAAGACTATTTAAATAGTATAATAAATTTCAACAGTACCAGAAGAATTCCACCTTTAGAGAAGAAGATAATCGCGGTGATGCATTTTCTATTAGAGCGTGGGGCTGATGTCAATTCACAAAACTTTTATGGCCAAACGGTCCTGCATGAAGCAGCCGATCTAGGGTATCCTGCTGTTGTTGAGTATTTGATGACCCAGGGCGCAAGTCTAGGAATCGAAGATTACATCTGCTATACACCTCTCCAATGGGCTACTAAAAATCTACACCCAGTTGTAATAAAGACTTTGTTAGATTATGGAGACAACGTTAACAGAGTTGGCTGTAATAATATTACAGCATTATCTTTAGCAATAGAAAATAATGACACTGTGTTAACTGAGTATCTATTGTCCAAGAATGCTGACCCAAATCTGATGAGCGAAGAAGGGAGAACACCCCTAGACGTAGCTTTTTCAGAATCATCTGCAGATATAATAATGTTACTTTTAGAATATGGAGCTAAAGTTGAAGATAACACTTACTTAGGGTCAAAGGTCATGTTTGATGCAGTGTCCAACAAGTTGTTGAAATTGGTAAAGCTTCTACTGAAAAACACAGAGAATTTCGAATCTTATCCTACAGTTATCCTTAACTATGCCACGGGAATGGGATTTTTAGAAATGGTCAATCTACTCATTGAATACGGAGCGAACATTGAAAATAAAGATATCCATGGAAATTTTCCTCTTTCGTTAGCAGTTATGTCAAAAAAGTTTGAAATGGTTGAATTAATACTGCGAACAAGCGCGAGTAAAGTCGCAATTAAGAATCTAACATTGTTTATGGATGCAGTATCAGAGGTAAATTTGCTAAGCTCTCAGAATGTTCTAACAGAATTCCACACGTTGACAGCTCTCCATATTGCTTCGTACCATGGCCTCGCAGAAATAGTGGAGCTGTTGATATCATATGGGGCATCATTGAACGTTAGAGATGAGCGGGGATATACACCACTCCACTACGCCTGTGAGAAAGAGCACATCAGTGTTGTGAAACTTCTTTTAGATTCTGGAGCCAATAGAGATTCAGCTGATGTAAACGGGACAACACCTCTACAACTTGCTTGCAGACTTGGTTCGTTTCCAATAGCCCAATTACTGCTCTCTCAGCCTCCAGCAGCACTAGATAAAACTGATAACGGTGGTTACACAGCACTTCACTATGCAGCTCTGGGTGGCTCGAAGGAAATAGTGAAGTTGCTAATAAATCATAAGGCTAATAAAGATGCGAAAAGTAATGATATCAAAACACCATTACATCTTGCTTCTCTCAAAGGTCACAAGGAAATCGCTCATATATTACTGACAGCTGGAGCGCACAAAGAATCTGTAGACATTGATGGTATGACGCCGTTACATTTCGCTGCCAGGGAAAGACACTCAGAAGTGGTCAAATTAATTCTTGGTTTTGCTCCTAACAGAAAAATTAGGGATATAAATGGTAGTACATGCCTTCACCTCGCGTGTGCAAGACATAGTAATTCTAGTCATACAGAAATGGACATTGTTAGAATGCTTTTATATTCTGATTATTATGTTAATGCCCCTAATTACGATCACATGACCCCTTTACACATCGCATCTAGAGACAATTCCTCAGGATGTGCAGAAGTACTTCTATCAAATGGAGGTAGCGTATTTAGGAGAGATCATTTGTTAAATCTCCCTATACACTACGCTGCAGTAAATGGGAATTCGAAAATATTGTATATGCTGCTTATGAAATATCGCATTCTTAGCACTGAGGTTAATAGCAATAAGGAAACTCCTCTGTTCTTGGCATCCAGGGAAGGACACACAGATGTCGTATCAATGCTTTTAATGATTGGAGATGAAGGTTTAAGCGCTGATTTAAATGGAAGGACTGCTCTACACCGCAGTGCTTGCAGAGGCCACTTAGAAATAGTGAGACTTCTTCGAAACCATAGAGCTAATAAGGATACAAAAGATAGATGGGGTTTCACAGCTTTGAACTACGCAGCTTCTTGGAAAGGTCACCAAGAGGTTGTAGGATATCTTTCGACTTCCTTGAAGAACATGACATTATCATCTTATTTAAACAAATCTAATCCTTTCCAAAAATAAAAAAATAGAAATGTTTAACAGCAAATCATAGAACTTTATAGATTGAATAGACGTCATATTTGTAGTGAAATCAAAGCAATTATGTAATGTTAGAGATACATAAGTATATATTATAGATGGTGGTACTTTTCTAATTTGACGCCCATCGACCCCAGCGCGCTCCTCTGGCACTTACCTCAACTATTTGGACCCTGTCAGGTTATGCTGCCTACAATTTATTTGAAATAGTATTCTTTCATTATCATACAACAGAATTATTAGGAAATGAAATAGGAGATGATATACAACTAAAATATGATATTTTTTTTTGTTATTGTTTTTATTTTTATCTATTTTTCTTTTAAAGAGAAACGATTTGCCCGGGCAAATCATTTAACCAAAAAACATCATATTTTAGTTAAATATAATTATTTGTCTTTAAAATTGAAATATTTAAAATAGAAAATAAATAATAAGATAAAATAAAACATTTATTATAAACAATATTGATTAAACAGATCAATATATAGCAACAATTATAAACAATATTAATTCAAAAGAACAATATCATACAAAAATTATAAAGTTGCAGATTCAAATTATGTCCATTTCTACAAGATATTAGACGCAGAAATAGCAGAGCTGACTTTTCATCACTCACTTCGCGAAAAATCTTCATTAAATTCCAACTCATATTGTATAATTAAGATGAAAACAAATAGACGTTTACTTGACACAAACAATAACAAAGGACTAAGAAAGGTTACGGCAACAGTAGCAGGTAGTTAAGGAAACTGACACTTGGGGCGCTGGGGTTGATGGGCATCAAATTAGACAAGTACCTAGATGGTTGTTAGTTCTTAACACATAATCATATTTTGTATCATTTAATACCAAATATCATACCAAATAATAATACCAAAAATCATATGTTTTTTATCTAGATAACAAATAATAAGACTTATTTATTAAAGAGGAACAGTATTACTTGTTACTATTTTTAATCCTTAACTAAATTTAAGGGCTAATGAATATCATACCCTTGGAAATCATTTTTTATTTCCATTATCATTTTTAAAATCTAGTTATGGAGACAATTTTGTGTGAAAAACCTGCTTACAATATGCAAAGAATGTATTTACATTAGATGCCAAGATAAGAGGTAATAATGGAGGGGATCAGCTGCTACCTACCTGCGTTTTCAATTTTTTTTTGCGTAATACACGATATTCAGGGACTGTTAGCCTACATTGTTTATAACCTGAACACTTATAACAGCTCCCTTGTTACTCGTATTAATAAAAATAGTCTGGATACGATATGAAGTTGGAAATATGGTATCAAAACAATTTTATTTCACAAGATTTTGTATATGTTTTCTTACAGAATAGCATAACGTTGTATAAAATACTGTAGGAAGGGGTGGTTAGGGATGGTTGTTAATTTGGCTTATTGTTTATTTAAATTTCTTTATTCATTTAGTATTTTTTTAAAATTGATTTGTTATTTATTATTTTGGACTTTTTTATTAATTTTGTTATTAAATATTTAAAATGAACAATTTAATAGCAAAAGAACAAAATTAACAAGGAAAAAACAATTTAATAACGCATACATTAATAACTGACGAGTGATATGAAGAGTTAACAGGAAATAAGATATGATGATATGATAAGGAAACCTTCATGCAGACCGGCTAATACACAAGTACCCATTTAATAAATTGTAACATGTTCTTCTGAAACGTATTTAATTTTCAGTATTTCAATTTATATATTATGGATTCAATTGAAGAAACTAAATGGTCAAAAATGATATGAAAACCTTAAATTTAGACAGCACAAAAAAAAAAAATATTATCACGCCAAAAAAGAAAAATGGAATTTTCTACAGCTCAGGGTTATTCATATTGTATCAATAAGTCAGTTGAGTTATGTTAGAGATTTAAAGTTAGTTTTATATTGAAATCAGTTTAATTGCTTAAAAGTTAGTTTTATTTGATTAATCAATATCAAATAAATTATTCTACATTTGAATTAGAAATTATTAGAAAACTATATTTGTATTTCAATATATGATTATTGATTATATCTGAAATTTCATTTACCCCTATATCACTTTTTTAATTAATGATAAATATTGTTACGGGCTACTGGGTATTAAAATGAATTAAACAATTCCTTAATTAAAGATACTAATATTTATTAACAAAAGTGATAAAAAGGGATACAAGTAAATTATTACAAAGGATATTATTAAACTAATATAAATTTATAATGACAATATTCTAAAGATTATAATCTAGGCCTAACTTCTATTTAATTATTACAATAATATAAGATATTACTAATTCTAGATATCTTAACTAGTTACAATAGTTTCTATGAATATTTTAAAATTACACTACAATTTATAACTAATAGTTAACACTTACAGTTCACTAGTCCACCGACCGTAAGATTCTCCAAGTATGACAAAACTGACACACAGTAACAAACATAAACAGTTTATTACACTCGCGAGACTGTCACAGTTCACTGATACACTTATTATACGGGCCGGTTCAACACTGACTAGTTTATCACACTGACATTCACTTATCACAGGTCTTCTCTGGTCTACTCTCAGACTAAGACTGACTGGCTCGAGGTGAGGGAAGTATTTAAATAGGCAAGGCCGAACATTCTAGAACATGGAGGGGCCAGACAATTCTGGAATCTTCTTAATCCTTTTCCAACAAAAGGAGACGATCTAGAACTCGTCCTATTCGAACTAGAAATCCTATTTTAACTTCTCCCGCCGACGGATTTAAGCCGCTAATCCCTTTACTTCCGTCTTCCTGCCGGCGACCGTAACAATATGATATCCCGTATGGGCGCAGTGAAAATTGTATTCTGAGTTAGGTACAAGTGACCAACGTGCTTGGTCAAGAACCGACCAACTTCTAGAGTGCACACCTTGAGAAGACCAAATGGTCGGGAAGAAGTCCAATCATCAATAATATGCACTTTTCTGTACAAAAGTACTTTTATTGGATTGTCCAGAAAATAATGCAGGTTTTCTTTATCATGATTTTATGTTATCTTTAGAATATCTCTCCAAATAATAATCTGCTCATATTATTTGGACTTTGGACTTTTATATGACATAATTAATGACATATCAGTTATCCTTTAAACTAAAGTTATTAAAAAAAACAAAAAAAAAACGTATAACTCATGCATAGGCCGCTAAGTGTCGCCAGTATTATATGTTGCTGACGCGATCATACCATTTTGCTCTGTACCAAAAATTTCCATACGTTGCTAAATAACTTTTCACTCTCAAGATAAATCAAATAACTTTGCATTTGTTAAAAAAACTGCTGCCAGATAATGAATGAAGCCTATATTCTCAGGGAAAATGGTCTCCCAAATTTTGGCAAAAACACAAAAAGAGTGAAGTCCATTTGCCCCATTTTGAATTAAATTAACCTCTTAGAGCAGCGGCAGTTTTAGTAATTTATTTCGATATGAAGTTAGTTAATGGCTGTGCTCCTGGCCTTGTTCCAAATCGGTTCCTACACCAATCGGGGCTGGTCATTCATTTCGTCGAAGAAAAAAGAACTTGGAATAAGTACGTAGGTTGCGAACGTACTCACTCCAGCTCTAGAACACGCAAGATTATGGAAGTTTTGGACTAGCCTCGTGTAAAAGCCGGTAATGAAGGGAATATTTCTGTGGCACCTGTGCATAGTGGGCTAAGTCGAATTTTATGAATTTCAAGCTATCTACTTAGAATCGTATTTTTTTTCTCTTTCCTTGTGTCTAACACGCTCAGTGCTCCATCCATTGCAATGAAGGACATAAAGTTGAATCGTGGGCTGATACTCCAATCTGGAACTTAAAATAAGTTCAGAATAATTACGATTCTAAGTAGATAGCTTGAAATTCACAAAAGTCGACTTAGCCCACTAAGCACAGGTGCCACAGGTTTATGTTTTTATATACATAAGATAAGTTTATACTGCACGTACCTTGGAACAGTTATAAGTTTATGAGAATAAAATATCACTACATTATTAATTCACTAATCGTCTTCAAATTGAATATTACACAACAAATTATTCCCAACACTAAAAAATAATTAATAGCGATATTATTCTAAAGATGGAAAATATAATTCAATCACATCATGATCTATACACCTGCCATAGTCCTCAAGTGAAAATCGCCTTTAATTGTCTTGAATAGAATAGACTGCTAACCTAATGGATGGAAGGATAACCTTCTCTGTCCTTCCTGAATAAGAAACTTTTAAATTTTAATGAACGATTCGCATAATAGAGTATTCGTTGCAATCCTAGAGGAGAAAATCCATAATTGTTAATTTCTACTGATTATATCATACAAAGTAGTTATGTCTATGTTTTTCTGACTAAAACATGTAAACAGAATACGAAGTTTAAATATAGAGACAGAGCTTGATTAAACACTTACGTCTGATGGTAATAAAAGAAACATTGATTAGAATTAATTCAGTTGTTTATGAATTTTAGGAGGTGAGGAACATTACGGCCCAATCAAAGGATAATAACTCTATGACTGACAACAGGAAGGAACTTAGTCAGAATGAAGGAATATTTGATAATAGACTGCGGCAAAACAATGAATCTGATTCCGAGGGTCTTCTGCATCTTTCGCAAAATCCCGAAAAAATTAAGGAATTTATTGAACACAACGAAAATGATCACGGATCAACACTGCTCCATTTTGCTGCCAAAGGGGGATATGATAATATAGTTCATTTCCTGTTGGACAGGAATGCAAGTGTGGATATCAGAGATATATACAACAATACTTCAATACACGATGCAGTATCTGGTGGTAATCTGAATATCGTTAAGGCAATTCTCGATGACGGCGCCGATATCGATAGCAATGGAAAATTTAATGGGACACCGTTACATTTTGCTGCTATGAAGGGAAACGAAAATATGGTTAGATTACTTTTGGAGAGGAATGCAAGTGTGGGTATTAGAGACATATACAACAATACTCCAATACATGATGCAGTATCTAGTGGGAGTCTGATTGCTGTCAAGACACTTCTCGATCACGGCGCCAATATCGATAGCAATGGAAACTTTAATAGGACACCGTTGCATTTTGCTGTTATGAAGGGAAACGAAAATATGGTTAGGTTACTTTTGGAGAGGAATGCAAGTGTAGATATCAGAGACATATACAACAATACTCCAATACATGATGCAGTATCTAGTGGAAGTCTGATTGCTGTCAAGACACTTCTCGATCACGGCGCCAATATCAATAATATGGGAAAATTTAATGGGACACCGTTGCATTTTGCTGCTTTGAAGGGAAACGAAAATATGGTTAGGTTACTTTTGGAGAGGAATGCAAGTGTGGATATCAGAGACATATACAACAATACTCCAATACATGATGCAGTATCTAGTGGGAGTCTGATTGCTGTCAAGACACTTCTCGATCACGGCGCCAATATCGATAGCAATGGAAACTTTAATAGGACACCGTTGCATTTTGCTGCTTTGAAGGGAAACGAAAATATGGTTAGGTTACTTTTGGAGAGGAATGCAAGTGTGGATATCAGAGACATATACAACAATACTCCAATACATGATGCAGTATCTAGTGGGAGTCTGATTGCTGTCAAGACACTTCTCGATCACGGCGCCAATATCAATAATATGGGAAAATTTAATGGGACACCGTTGCATTTTGCTGTTATGAAGGGAAACGAAAATATGGTTAGGTTACTTTTGGAGAGGAATGCAAGTGTAGATATCAGAGACATATACAACAATACTCCAATACATGATGCAGTATCTAGTGGGAGTCTGATTGCTGTCAAGACACTTCTCGATCACGGCGCCAATATCAATAATATGGGAAAATTTAATGGGACACCGTTGCATTTTGCTGCTTTGAAGGGAAACGAAAATATGGTTAGGTTACTTTTGGAGAGGAATGCAAGTGTAGATATCAGAGACATATACAACAATACTCCAATACATGATGCAGTATCTAGTGGGAGTCTGATTGCTGTCAAGACACTTCTCGATCACGGCACCAATATCAATAATATGGGAAAATTTAATGGGACACCGTTACATTTTGCTGCTAGGAAGGGAAACGAAAATATGGTTAGGTTACTATTGGGGAGGAATGCAAGTGTGGATATCAGAAATATGTACAGCAATACTGCAATACATGATGCAGTGTCTGGTGGTAATCTGAATATTGTTAAGGCACTTCTCGATCATGGTGCTAACATCAGTAGTCAGGGATATTACAATAGAACATCATTACATTTAGCAGTACAGGACGGCCATGAGGATATTGTAAGGTTACTGCTAAACAAAAACGCAAGTCTGGATGTAAGAAACAATGATAATAACAATCCGTTGCATCTTGCAGTGGCAAGTGGGAAAGTGAATGTTGTCAAGGCACTTCTTGATAAAGGTGCCAACATCAATAGCAAGGGATTATTCGGTAGAACACCACTACGTGATGCGGCTCAAAATGGCTTCGAAGATGTTGTGAATTTATTGTTGGAGAGGAATGCAAGTCTAAATGTGACAGATCACAATAATCAAATTCCCTTGAACGCTGCAGTACACTCTGGGGTACTGAATATAGTTAAGGTACTTTTAGATCATGGTGCTGTTGTTAATAGTAAAGGAATTACAGGATGGACACCTCTGCATCTTGCTGCCTCAAAGGGCTTCGATAAAATTGTTGATTTACTGCTGTCAAGGAATGCTACTTTGGAATCTAGAGATGTTTTTGGTTACACTCCACTACCTACTGCAGTATTTTATGGGAAAAAGGGTGCTGCAGAGAAACTCCTCAATCATGGTGCTTTTATCAATAGCCAGGGTATTACCGGTATAACGCCGTTGTTTTTTGCTGTTAAAAAGGGCTACAAAACAATCGTTGATTTGCTGTTGTCGAGAAAAGCATGTGTGAATATACCAGATAGATATAATACCACACCTATTCATTTAGCGGTAAGTATTGGGAAACTCGATATTGTTAGGACACTTCTAGACCACGGTGCTCTTATTGACGCTGAAGGAATACATGGATCCACGCCTCTTCATATTTCTGTTTTGGAGGGTTACGAAAGTATTTTGGACTTATTATTATCGAGGAATGCAAATGTAGAAATAAAAGACACTCTAGATGATGCGGCGATCCACTACGCAGTAATGAGCGGAAACCAAAGGATGATTAAGCTGCTTCTTGATTATGGGGCGAATGTTAATGTTAAGGGAGCAACGGGAAACACACCACTCAATTTAGCTGTAAGAATTGGAATGGCTAATGAGGAAATATCAAGTTATTTTCCAGATTCTAGAGCCAATAAAGTAAAAT
Source organism: Arma custos (assembly GCA_037127475.1). Taxonomy (NCBI): domain Eukaryota; kingdom Metazoa; phylum Arthropoda; class Insecta; order Hemiptera; family Pentatomidae; genus Arma; species Arma custos. The sequence continues at coordinate 107,986,768 of CM073762.1, read as the reverse complement.
CTAACAATAAGGGAAACAATTCAGTCACAGAAAATAAAATAATAAATGTGATGAAAGTTCTTATAGAACATGGTGCTGACGTGAATTTACAAAACCTCTATGGCCAAACGGTGCTGCATGAAGCCGCTGATCTAGGGTATTCTGCTGTTGTTGGGTATTTGATGACCCAGAATGCCAGTCTAGGAATCGAAGATTATATTTGCTATACTCCTCTTCAACGGGCCGCCGACAAACTTCAAATAAACGTCATAAAGACTTTGTTAGATTACGGGGAAAATATTAATAGGGTTGGTTGTAACAATATTACAGCTTTATATTTAGCGATAGAAAAAAATAACACCAGGTTAGCTGAGTATCTATTGTCCAAGAATGCTGACCCAAACCTGATGAGCGAAGAAGGGAGAACACCCCTAGACTTAGCCTTATTGATGTCTTCTGATGAGTTAATCAAATTACTTTTAAAACATGGAGCTAAAGTAGAAGATGACAGTTTCTTAGGGTCAAAGGTTATGTTTGACGCAGTGTCCAAAAAGTTATTGGGAACGGTAAAGCTTTTACTGAAAAAGACAGACCATTTCGAATCTTATTCTACAGCTATCCTTAATTACGCCATCCGAATGCGATTTTTAGAATTAGTCAAAATACTCTTGGAGTTCGGAGGGGATATTGAAAACAAGGACGTACACGGTAATCTTCCTCTTTCGGCAGCAGTTACGTCAAAAAATGTGGATATTGTCAAATTAATTCTGCAAATAAGCAGAAGTAAGGTTTCAAGTGAGAATTTCACATTGTTTATGGATGCAGTATCAGAGGTAAAATTGCTAAACTCTCAGAATATTCTAACGAAATTCCACATGTTGACAGCTCTACATATTGCTTCGTACCATGGCCTCGCAGAAATAGTGGAGCTTTTGATATCGAATGGGGCATCATTGGAAGTTAGAGATGAACGAGGTTATTCGCCACTCCACTACGCCTGTGAGAAAGAGCATATCAGTGTTGTGAAACTTCTTTTAGATTCTGGAGCCAACAGAGATTCAGCTGATGTAAACGGGACAACTCCTCTACATCTTGCTTGCAGACTTGGTTCGTTTCCAATAGCCCAATTACTGCTCTCTCATCCTCCAGCAGCACTAGATAAAACTGATAACGGTGGTTACACGGCACTGCACTATGCAGCTTTGAACGGTTCAAAAGAAATTGTGAAGTTGCTACTAATTCTTGATGCAAATAAAGAAGCTAAAATTCATGACCATAAAACCCCTCTACATCTTGCTTCAGTCCAAGGGTTTGAAGTGATTGTCGAGATCTTGCTTACTGCAGGAGCAAACAGAGAAGCGAGAGATATTACCGGCATGACGCCTTTGCATTTTGCTGCAAAAGAAAGATACTCAGATATAGTCAAATTGATGCTTGGTTTTCATCCTTTCATCGATCACAGAAACAAAATCGGCAATACACCCCTCCACCTTGCATGTGAAAGGCATATCAATTCAAGGATAAGTGAAATGGACGTAGTTAGAATGCTATTACGTTCTAATTTTGATTTTAGGGCAACGAATTACAACCTCATGACACCTTTACACATCGCATCTAGAGACAACTCCTCAGGATGTGCAGAAGTGCTCTTAACTAATGGAGCAGAATTTTCTAAGAAAGATAAGCTTTTAAATCTCCCTATACACTATGCTGCATTAAATGGGAATTTGGAAATAATGCTGATGTTACTTAAGAAAGATCATAAGCTTAGTTCTACAGTCAATATCAATCAGGAGACTCCTTTGTTCTTAGCCTCCAGGGAAGGACATGTTGACGTTGTAGCATTGCTTTTACAATTTGGAATCGGGGGCTTGAGGCCAGAAAGAAGGGGAAGAACTGCTCTGCACGGCGGTGCTGGTCGTGGTCATTCAGAAATAGTGAAACTTCTTCGGCAGAACAGAGCCAACAAGGATAAAGAAGATGAATGGGGGTTCACAGCTTTGAATTATGCTGCATCATGGAAAGGATACCCGGAGGTAATAGGATATCTTTCTACTCCTTTGAAGAACATTACTTTATCATCTTACTTGGATGTTACAAATCCTTACAAAAAATAGTTTTTAAAAAGTTTTTTAACACCAATATTTCAATTATTTATAGATATATATTTTTTAAATATAAATATGGATGTATGATTTATTAGCTGTCCGTTTTAATTCTGTCATAATGAAGGTATATAAAATCTATATCCACCAGCAAAGAGGGCATCCTAGTATATCAAAAAACTCAATACTATGCAGTATGGTCGAAAGGTAGTCATGACCTGATGCCATATTTGCCAATATTGAACTATCAGAGGTGTAGTCAAAGATAAAATAAAATAACTGAATCTTATTTTTCAATAGTGCCAATGTTTCTGTGCGAGTGTCTGTTTTGTTCTTGGTGACTCATCAAACACCAACTATTAGTTAAAGACAGGCACAGTCGTTTCTATGTTTCACTTATTTTGTGTTATCCTTGACTGCACCCCTGACTAATTCAATCCGTCATTAGAATTATCCAGTCAACTATTTTTCACTAAAATATAATAACTAAAATATATTCTCATGATCTTGTATGCTTACATAATGTTCAATCTAAAACCGCTCTTCTCATTCTGCCTTCTCTACCTCCTTGTACCTGAGGCAGAGCCCTCTATCACTTCCTGGGTCAACTACTAGTGAGGCAAAATGGCCAGGTAGGCCAATACAGGACAATGAACAGCCAGAGTAGAATGTGCTCCACACATATAAGCATGGGGTAGATCACTAGCAGGAAGCCAGCAGGGATGGGAGGAACCAACAGCCATCAGAGAGATGACAAGTCATTCAAAGAGGACAATAATACTCAGTAATTACTAATTATGTAATTGTCTTTCTTGTCATTATACTATGTACTATTACGATGTATTTTATTTTCTTCATTCAAAATCTATTAACATACAGTCCACTCAAATCATTATCAGAGGCACCATATTCAGTATAGGCCCTTAACCGTAATCATGGTCCTCCGAATTCGACTTAAACATGGTCTTCCGATTTCTATTGTAAACATGGTCCACCAGGCCTAGATAAATGCCAGTTTTTATTATCCAGATAGTAACCACAGGATAAAATTCTAATTACAATTGTGAAACATATATAGATTGCTTGATGGTTAAATTACAGTTACGTGTGTAATATATACTCGAATAAATGTTATTATTTATAAATTTACGGATAAATGCCAGAATGTATGTAATATACTATGTAATCTTTACCCAGATAAATATCAGTGTTTATTAAATTTACGTACAAATGCCAAGACAAATCAGAGTTTTTCTTTATATAATTTAATAGAATATTCATATCAACTATTATTTAATTAGAACATTTTTCTTGTGTGCTAGCATATATCTGGATAATAATAATATGCTAGCACACAGGATAAAATTCTAATTACAATTGTGAAACAAATATAGATTGCTTGATGGTTAAATTACAGTTACGTGTGTAATATATACTCGAATAAATGTTATTATTTATTAATTTACGGATAGATGCCAGAATGTATGTAATATACTATGTAATCTTTACCCAGATAAATATCAGTCTTTATTAAATTTACGTATAAATGCCAAGACAAATCAGAGTTTTTCTTTATATAATTTAATAGAATATTCATATCAACTATTATTTAATTAGAACATTTTTCCTGTGTGCTAGCATATATCTGGATAATAAAAACTGGCATTTATTTATTATCTATTATATAATAAAATTATATACATAATAAAGAATCACAGAATCACATTATATATGGAATATACCCTCTGGGACTGATACACCACCACAAGTGACCTCTCACTTCTTATTAATAATCAAAAATAAATAATGTTATAAAAAAAAAAATCAATAAAACAATTGAAATGAAGAACAGGTTTAAAGAAATCTGATGCAGAAAAAAAAAATGTAGTCTTGAAAAATTTACTGGTAAGGTGATACAGCTGGTTGGCTCGAGAAATACATTTGTGAATGTGATTGATTTGGCCTAGCTAATGATGATAAACTGGAATTGGTGCGAGTATTTTTAACTGATTCAGCTGTAGAGTGTTAATTATCTAATTTGATAAAAGGATTATGGGACTGGAACATAGTTGTACAATCATTTAATACTATTTTTGGCATAAAGAATTGGGCACATATTATTTAAAATTCTTTATTATTTAAATTATTTATTAAATAATTAATTAATGCTCTAGCTACAATTGCATATAAAAAAAAAAAGAGAAGGTAAAAAAAGTTATTGTATAAATTCAGTTATTCTCAATAAATTAGTCGTTCCAGAGGCTCACCTATTCCCGCATATTGAAGATATGTTAGTGAAATAACTATGATTGCTCGTATTTAAGTGTATTAGATATAAACTACATTTTGGTTTATACCAGTTGAAATAGAAGATAGAGATGTTACTGAAACAGGCCATTATCAATTTAATGTACTTCATATTGGATTCTAAAATTCAAAAGCAAAATTCCAAAGAATTACACAGATGCAAGCGGTGAGGAACTAGGAGCAATTTTAAAAAAAGAAGCTGAAGATGGTCTATTATATCTAGTCTTTTATTTAAAAAAAAAAACTAACAAATGGTCAATGAAAGAAGGCACCAATATATTTAGAATTTTTAGCAGTTAAAGAAGCCATCGTCTTTTGGCAACATTTATCAATTGGAAGAGAATTTACAATAGTGTTTAATCACCAGCCATTGGAAAATTTGAAGGTGCAGTCTGTCAAAAAATGCAAAGGTCATAGCAAACTGACGAATGAAGCTTTAGGAAATCTCTTTTTATACTTCACACAATGTAATTTTAATATTATTCATCAACAAGGTATCAAATATATAGAGGCAGATGCATTATCTAGAAATCTGATACATTAAACATTCTAAACAGAGGATAAAATAAATGTTACAATTTCGTCGATTTATAAGAAATAAAACATTACCAAATGGCCCATAGAAAAGAATTAAATGCATTTAAGGATTAAAACACATAGTAACATAATTTGCATATTAAAAAATAGCAAAAAGAAAATTTTCATTTCAGAAATTTTAGCTGCTGAACTGATAGATCAAATACATACAAAATTTGGACATATTGGCCTCCCAAAAGATAGATACAATAAAGTAATTTTATTACCTCAAGCATATGGATGAAAAGGTGATAAAATATTGTAATAAATGCATTATTTGTGTAAAGAACAAAGAAGAAAACAGAAGAAGAATGGATCTTATCAATTTACATCCTTCAAAGGGACCACTTGAATTATTGAGTATAGATACAGTGGGAGGCTTCTGAAATCAACAAAAAAATATTTGCACATTTTAATTGATCATTTTACTGATATTTGGTTAGGTATTCCTGGTTCAGAGTTTCTTCTTCTCAGAATTTGAATAATTTTAAATAATTAATAAAGAAAGTTTTCCGACTGAATAGTATACAGACCATTTTAGCTGATAGATATCCTGCTATCGATTCCCATAAATTACAAAAATCTTAAAGGATGAAAATATTGATTTGATATTTGTTGTGTTTGACTTCCCTTGGGCAAATGGAATAATTGAACAACTCAATCAAACTTTAGAAAACAACATTATATCTGTGATAAACACACCTGATGAATGTCATCAATGATTTAGAATCGCTGCAGAAGAGATTGATACTCTAGATTTCTGTAAACGTGATTTGCAAGGAGATAGAAAAATGGCTTATGGAAATTCAGAAGGAAATTTTCAGGTAAATAAACTTCAGACTGATCAAAATAAGAAACCAAAAATTTAAATATTGGAGTATGAGATGAAAATAGTTGACTGGATGATCTAATGTAAAGGAGATAGTTGGGGGGTGCAGTCAATAGGTAAGTACACAGAATAAGTATTATTATGTACTTCTTACAGAGTAAGTATATTATGTGCCGACGTTTCGACCTACAAGATGACCTACACTGTAGGTCGAAACGTCGGCACATAATATAAGTTCATCACTTATTCTGTGTACTTATTGACTGCACCCCCCAACTATCTCCTTTACATTAAATATTGGAGATACAGTTTTTGTAGACATTGGCAATAAGTTAAATATGGAAAAGTTAGATGAACTTCGGAGTGGACCATTTAAAATTGTAGAAAAAAATGACTCCATTAATGTATAAAATAGATTCCAATATTAAAAGAGATTTATCAGATGTTTTTCATAAAAATAAGTTAATTATTGCTAGGTTAAATTCAGATCTATATGTTCTGTTGTAACAAATTATGATAATTCTATTGTTGTGTTTCATTATATCTTTTATTTTTTACAAAAATAAAATTTTCAAAGCGGTGGGGGGGTGTAAAATTATTTTACACATTTTTAAAAGGTTATACATACATTTACACATACATTACATTAATTTAAGCTTTTTTAAATTTTGTTTTTTAATGATGTTTAAAATAGCATATACCAGCTATGCAACTCAGTGGTGGAGAATAGAAATAGGAAAATATTGTAAAATTACACATCTTTAAGTCCATATACCTACCTACCCTTATCTACAGAAGTGAGAGCTAGGTCCCGATGAACAAGCACTGGAGGAGGGTTACCGCTGCTGAAATGAAATACCTCCGGAGAATGGCAGGCAAAACAAGGAGGGGTATAGATCGGGGGGTATAGGAATGAGAGGATAAGACCTGAGAGTGCCTGCTCTGAGGGAAATGTGCAGAATGAATGAGGACCGGGACCCAAAGAAGTTATTTGAAGCCTGGCCTACTGGACGCCGTCCTTGAGGAAGATCTAGACTGCAATGGATGGACCACATCTCAAGGATAGGTAAAAGGAAGGGAAGGAATATGAATGGGATAAAAGCGCTGACTGGAGATCGAGGGGCTTGGCTGTCTTGGATTGGGGCACCTCCAGGCTGTCTTGGATTGGGGCACCTCCAGGCTGTCTTGGAGTGGGGCACCTCCAGGCTGTCTTGGAGTGGGGCACCTCCAGGCTGTCTTGGATTGGGGCACCTCCAGGCTGTCTTGGATTGGGGCACCTCCAGGCTGTCTTGGATTGGGGCACCTCCAGGCTGTCTTGGAGTGGGGCACCTCCAGGCCGAGGGGCACTAAGGAAGAGAATAAAGGAGAAGAAGAATGACTTTTAAACTGAGATTTCTTCTTATTTACCAGAATAAGATATTGACAATGTTTCCATATGAAAGAAATAAGATTATATATTTTTATTTGGATTCTTGTACAAATGAAAGAAGAAATACATAATATGAATATCTTGGCATATTATATGACCGATTATGTATGATCAGTACATAAATAAATATGTGATCAATGATTAACAAGAAACATATTATAAAGGAGTTTGTGATATACATATTGTCAATGGAGTTGGGTACAACCTCAAAGCATTGTTTATGGAATATTTATATATAGATGTGTGTGTAAAGGCAGAGCAAGATTATTATTATTTAAAGAGGATTACAATGGTATTAGTATATAAACAAATGTACTAATTATACAATGTGTACATGTGATTATGGTTAATGAAAAAAAATGGTAGAAAATAATTTAATTTCAATAATCTTACAAATTTTAATGTATGTATAATAATTAGATTGTTATTAATAAAGGTTTTGATGATCTCGGCTTTTAATAGTTTTTTTTCCTTTTATTTCCTCCATAATATTGGACAGGCATTTTTATTGAGCATATATTAAAATTATTAAGCCAGTAATTTAATAATTTTGTCATCAATTTGTAAGTTCTATCTATGCATGTTCAATAATCATAAGTCATATCCATAATTTAGTTTAGATACCTAACACGTGGTCTATTAAGAGGAAAGTTTATAATGGTATAATGTTGTTGACTTTGTTAAAACTCATGAAGGCAGTTGTTTTATATTTTTTATATGCTTCAAACTATTGATTATGGTCCCATGGAACCACTGACATTTTTCATCAGTTCTGAGAACACAGGTCTTGCTCCTATAAAATATTTTCAAGCATTGAGGGTTTTAAATTCTTATTTGACTCACGGTTCATAATTTTTCTATGTTTACCCTGAATTTTAAATAGCTTTCAGGTTCAGGGTTGGTATAGGTACAAATAGTTCTGTATATTGGATTGTAATTTGAGTTAAGAGCTCTATGAATATCCTTCGACAGTAAATGATTTGTTATTTTTTCGAGAATAACATGATTTTTGGCTAATAAAACATTTCGGCTATGAAAACCTGCAAAATATCCTTCAATGTGATGGGTTGTAGCTTGTGTTTTAAGTTGTGAAAACCAGTTAAAGGTCAAGTCCTGTTTTTCTTATCTAGCTCCACAAGTCTATTGAAAGATTTACGGAGTAATCTAAAATCAGGGATAGACAGTATTTTTAGGCAGAAGTTAACAATTTTCTTTAGGATTGTTACGATAAATGGGTTACCACCTGTTTCTAATTGTACAATATAATTTGGAGTGCATTTTGGCCAATAATACAGGTATTTTAAGAATTTTAATTGAGCTATTTTGATGATGAAAGTGAAGTAAAAATAGAAAATGATGAAGTTTTTATAATTATTGGTCAACTGTTTTGATTTTTAAATATTTTTATTTTAAAGAAAAAATTATTTTTGAGTCATTCATTCAAGTAAGTAAAAAAACCTTTTTCCAGTCAAACATTTTTTCTTGAAATGAAAAATCTTGACTGGAAAAAGGTTTTTTTACTTGCTTGAATGAATGACTCAAAAAGATGGACTCCAGTAACATAAACAAGAGAATTAAAAAAAAAAAAAATTATGTAGTTTTATATCAATTTTAATCTGGGATGATTATTTTTGGTGTTTAGGGTATTTTAGTTCCTATGATAAAATTAAAAGACTTTTAGTATGGATCTTTAGATTTAAATATAACATTGTTAGAAATTTTCATGGTAGAAAAATAGGGGAACTCTCTGTCAAAGAAATAGATACACCTGGAAGATTCTTAATTAAGATGGTTCAAGAGAAATCCTGTAGGGAAAATAAATATCAGTTGAAGCCAATTTGTGTGCTTATAGATTAGGATGGTATTCTCCGGGTCAGAACTAAAATCACTTCTAGAGAAGATGAAGAAAACTCTAAGAGTCCAATGGTCTTTCTGGTCTAGAGCTATCGTAACTCGGAGAGGCAGAAGAGTACAACTTCCATCTAGTTATTTCTATTAAACACTTTAATCGAAAGGAGGGAGGATGTTAGAAGTCATGAAGGTAGTTGTGTTTTTGTTGTAACACCCTAAGAGGGAAGGTTACAATGGATGATATTGTTAATATTGTTTTATTATAGTTGTGAAACTCTTAGGAAGAAAATGACAACAGTTGTACTGTTCTATTGTTTCTAGTTAGTAAATAATATTGTTTTTGTTGTAACACTCTAAGGAGGAAGGTTACAATGGATGATATTGTTAATGTTGTTTTAGTTGTGAAACTCTCAGGAAGAAAATGACAACAGTTGTACTGTTCTATTGTTTCTAGTTAGTAAATAATATTGTTTTTGTTGTAACACCCTAAGAGGGAAGGTTACAATGGATGATATTGTTAATGTTGTTTTAGTTGTGAAACTCTTAGGAAGAAAATGACAACAGTTGTACTGTTCTATTGTTTCTAGTTAGTAAATAATATTGTTTTTGTTGTAACACTCTAAGGAGGAAGGTTACAATGGATGATATTGTTAATGTTGTTTTAGTTGTGAAACTCTCAGGAAGAAAATGACAACAGTTGTACTGTTCTATTGTTTCTAGTTAGTAAATAATATTGTTTTTGTTGTAACACTCTAAGGAGGAAGGTTACAATGCATGGTATAGTTAGTGCTTTGTTGTTAGTAAAAATAGTACAGCTGCTAGTCTTTCTAGTTTGTGTTTTAGTTGTGACAGCCTAAGGAGGAATGTTACAACCTTTGTACTGTTCTATTGTTTCTAGTTGGTGAATCATATTGTTTTTGTTGTAAGATTCTTAGGAGGAAGGTTAGAATGCATGGTACTGTTAGTATTGTTTTAGTTGTGCCACCCTAAGGAGGAAAGTTACAACCTTTGTACTGTTCTATTGTTTCTAGTTGGTGAATAATATTGTTTTGTTGTAAGATTCTTAGGAGGAAGGTTAGAATGCATGGTACTGTTAGTATTGTTTTAGTTGTGCCACCCTAAGGAGGAAAGTTACAACCTTTGTACTGTTCTATTGTTTCTAGTTGGTGAATAATATTGTTTTGTTGTAAGATTCTTAGGAGGAAGGTTAGAATGCATGGTACTGTTAGTATTGTTTTAGTTGTGCCACCCTAAGGAGGAAAGTTACAACCTTTGTACTGTTCTATTGTTTCTAGTTGGTGAATCATATTGTTTTTGTTGTAAGATTCTTAGGAGGAAGGTTAGAATGCATGGTACTGTTAGTATTGTTTTAGTTGTGCCACCCTAAGGAGGAATGTTACAACCTTTGTACTGTTCTATTGTTTCTAGTTGGTGAATAATATTGTTTTGTTGTAAGATTCTTAGGAGGAAGGTTAGAATGCATGGTACTGTTAGTATTGTTTTAGTTGTGCCACCCTAAGGAGGAAAGTTACAACCTTTGTACTGTTCTATTGTTTCTAGTTGGTGAATAATATTGTTTTGTTGTAAGATTCTTAGGAGGAAGGTTAGAATGCATGGTACTGTTAGTATTGTTTTAGTTGTGCCACCCTAAGGAGGAAAGTTACAACCTTTGTACTGTTCTATTGTTTCTAGTTGGTGAATCATATTGTTTTTGTTGTAAGATTCTTAGGAGGAAGGTTAGAATGCATGGTACTGTTAGTATTGTTTTAGTTGTGCCACCCTAAGGAGGAATGTTACAACCTTTGTACTGTTCTATTGTTTCTAGTTGGTGAATAATATTGTTTTGTTGTAAGATTCTTAGGAGGAAGGTTAGAATGCATGGTACTGTTAGTATTGTTTTAGTTGTGCCACCCTAAGGAGGAAAGTTACAACACATGGTACAGTTAGTGCTTTGTTGTTAGTAAAAATAGTACAGCTGCTAGTCTTTCTAGTTTGTGTTTTAGTTGTGACAGTTTAAGGAGGAAGATTGAAACATGTTGTACTGTTTTATTCTTTCTATTTATTGGAAAATTGTTTTGTATTGATTTAACTCAACAAACTAAAGTTAAATTAAATTAAAATAAAAAATTAAATTAAATTAAAAAAACGTTGAAAGTGACGTGAAGAAAGTAGAACTTTTAAACGATTGATAAAACAATAGTTTATTTACAATCATATGTAGCAGAGTTGACTAAAATATTTTAAAGATACAAGTTGAAACATTTAACTTAGATACATAAAACAATACAATAGAATAAAAGTCATTATGTAAGTAGTTAGTAGTTATGTTTTTTTTATAAAGTTACCTGTACCACTACAACCTGGATCAGGTCTGGGGCTGAGTACATGACAGAGACTGTACGGTTTTAAGGACAACGGTTATGCAGGGAGGTTATTGGTCCTAGATAACGTTCAACCACCAGGTTTCCCCCCTTATTTTGGGTACCCACTTTATAGAGCCTGGGTGAGCCCCAAGAGGGTCCTAGATCATTTATGATCCATCTCCGGCTGCTAACAGACTAAATAAAAGTCTTGCCAGCAGAGGTATTAGAACTGGGATTTTCGGCATGGCAACTCAGTGCTCTACCACTGAGCCATTCCGCTCCCTTTTTTTCAAAGTTAATATTATTATAACCTTCCCTCTTAATTGAAGATGTGTTTGATACCTAAACTTAATTATGAATATAATAGGTCCCGAGAGAGTAGTGAATAGGAATGAGGCCAATTAAAAATCGAAGTTCTACGCATTGTGACTTCTGGTCCAAAAAGGTGGACTGTTGACTGTTGATTGCAATGATTCCTGCAAATGGACTCTGACGTCGACAGAATGCATTTGTTTCCAATTTCCAAATCACTCGTGCAGAAGCAATCAAGTCTCTCTCGATTTGTATCGAGTTGGAAACGGCAAGAGGAACTTCTAAATTACTTCTCAATTTAAAATTCGATTGGAACAAATCAAAGAAAAAAACAATGAGGAATTTTTGTTGGTACTGGTGTGTTAGCCATTACTGTTATCCGCCATTGTATTGTCCATAACCTAAACACAGATAATATAGATAATGAAATATACAAACTGTAATAATAAATTGCTGATCTAGAAAGTAAATGGACGTGACCTTTTTGGTTGAACTTGTGATTTGAGTATTACCAGTGGGTAGTTTCTCTACTATTCATTATTGTTACGGCCACAGAGAGAAGGACGGGAACAAGGGATTAGCGTCTTAAGCCCGTCGACGGGAGAAGTTAAGGTTGGATTAGAACCTTCTCGAACATTCTACAACACGGAAGTAGGGAGAGACTGTTCTGAAACCTTCTTTATCTCTTCCGACAAAGCAAAGGCGGTTCTATTATGTTCGAGAAGGACGGAAACATATTTATGTTTAAATATTTATTTATCTTCTCTAATTTTAAACTTAAAGCAAATTTCAGAAGCTGGACGATTAACAAAATGTGTGTGTGACACTGTGATGAATTGTACTAAATAAATTAGGTTCCTATTAGCACAGAAAAAACTAAGCTCATGATTATAAGCCAAAACCCAAACGCTAACAACCATATTCTCACAAAGGAAAAAAAAATAGAACGGGTTCAAAAATTAAAAAAATCTCAATAAATGCTTTAATGGGTCTAGACCTAAAAAAAAAGACCAGAATGCAAATGAACAGAATGTTAATAAACACAAAAATAAATCTATACATAAAATGAATAAAAGAATGTAAAATGGTGTATATGATAATGGAATAAATGTAAAATGATATATAAATATTAAAATCATGTTTCTTGTAATAATACAATTTTTAAAATAATTTTTTTTATATTATTGTTTGTAATTTTACTATGTTATATTATCTTCCGCATTTCTTTCCACTCTTATTATTTCTCATCAGTTATTCCACAATTTATCTTTTATTCTTTGTATTTCTTTTTATTCGTGTCATTTCTGTTTATATAAACTGTTATATCTTCTTTGATACTGCAATGTCTATATAGTTTATTCTACTTTCTTTGTGTTAACTTATTTTGTGTAAGTTTTGAGTGCACCATTTTACACTCTTTTAAGAAGTATCCAGTTAACCATTTCCACATGAACATAAAATTATTCTTATGAATTTTAGGAGGTGAGGGACATTACGGCCCAATCAAAGGATAATAACTCTATGACTGACAACAGGAAGGAACTTAGTCAGAATGAAGGAATATTTGATAATAGACTGCGGCAAAACAATGAATCTGATTCCGAGGGTCTTCTGCATCTTTCGCAAAATCCCGAAAAAATTAAGGAATTTATTGAACACAACGAAAATGATCACAGATCAACACTGCTCCATTTTGCTGCCAAAGGGGGATATGATAATATAGTTCATTTCCCGTTGGACAGGAATGCAAGTGTGGATATCAGAGATATATACAACAATACTTCAATACACGATGCAGTATCTGGTGGTAATCTGAATATTGTTAAGGCAATTCTCGATCACGGCGCCAATATCGATAGCAATGGAAAATTTAATGGGACACCGTTACATTTTGCTGCTATGAAGGGAAACGAAAATATGGTTAGATTACTTTTGGAGAGGAATGCAAGTGTGGATATTAGAGACATATACAACAATACTCCAATACATGATGCAGTATCTAGTGGGAGTCTAATTGCTGTCAAGACACTTCTCGATCACGGCGCCAATATCAATAATATGGGAAAATTTAATGGGACACCGTTGCATTTTGCTGCTTTGAAGGGAAACGAAAATATGGTTAGGTTACTTTTGGAGAGGAATGCAAGTGTAGATATTAGAGACATATACAACAATACTCCAATACATGATGCAGTATCTAGTGGGAGTCTGATTGCTGTCAAGACACTTCTCGATCACGGCGCCAATATCGATAGCAATGGAAACTTTAATAGGACACCGTTGCATTTTGCTGTTATGAAGGGAAACCAAAATATGGTTAGGTTACTTTTGGAGAGGAATGCAAGTGTGGATATTAGAGACATATACAACAATACTCCAATGCATGATGCAGTATCTAGTGGGAGTCTGATTGCTGTCAAGACACTTCTCGATCACGGCGCCAATATCAATAATATGGGAAAATTTAATGGGACACCGTTGCATTTTGCTGCTTTGAAGGGAAACGAAAATATGGTTAGGTTACTATTGGAGAGGAATGCAAATGTGGATATCAGAGATATATACAACAATACTCCAATACATGATGCAGTATCTGGTGGTAATCTGAATATTGTTAAGGCACTTCTCGATCACGGCGCCAATATCGATAGTATGGGAAAATTTAATGGGACACCGTTGCATTTTGCTGCTATGAAGGGAAACGAAAATATGGTTAAGTTACTATTCGAGAGAAATGCAAGTGTGGATATTAGAAATATGCACAGCAATACTCCAATACATGATGCAGTATCTGGTGGGAGTCTGACTACTGTCAAGACTCTTCTCGATCACGGCGCCAATATCGATACTAAAGGATCCTTTAATAAGACACCTTTGCATTTTGCTGCTATGGAGGGAAACGAAAATATGGTTAGGTTACTATTGGAGAGGAATGCAAGTGTGGATATCAGAGATATACATAACAATACTTCAATACATGATGCATCATCTGGTGGTAACCTGAAAATTGTTAATGCACTTATCGATCATGGTGCTAACATCAATAGTCAGGGATATTACAATAGAACACCACTACATTTAGCAGCACAGGAAGGCCATGAGGATATTGTGAGCTTACTGCTAAACAAAAACGCAAGTCTGGATGTAAGAGACAATGGTAATAACAACCCATTGCACCTTGCAGCGGAAGGTGGGAAAGTGAATGTTGTCAAGGTACTTCTTGATAAAGGTGCCAACATCAATAGCAAGGGATTATTCGGTAGAACACCACTACATGATGCGTCTCGAAATGGCTACAAAGATGTTTTGAATTTATTGTTGGAGAGGAATGCAAGTCTAAATGTGACAGATCACAATAATCATACTCCCTTGATGTCTGCAGTACACTCTGGGGTATTGAATATAGTTAAGGTACTTTTAGATCATGGTGCTTTTGTTAATAGTAAAGGAATTACAGGATGGACACCTCTGCATCTTGCTGCCTCGAAGGGCTTCGATAAAATTGTTGATTTACTGCTGTCAAGGAATGCTACTTTAGAATCTAGAGATGTGGTTGGTTACACTCCACTACATACTGCAGTATTTCATGGGGAAAAGGGTGCTGCTGAGAAACTTCTCAACCATGGTGCTTTTATCAATAGCCAGGGTATTACCGGTATAACGCCGTTGTATTTTGCTGTTGCAGAGGGCTACAAACTAATCGTTGATTTGCTGTTGTCGAGAAAAGCATGTGTGAATATACCGGATAGATATAATACCACACCTATTCATTTAGCGGTAAGTATTGGGAAACTCGATATTGTTAGGACACTTCTAGACCACGGTGCTCTTATTGACGCTGAAGGAAGATATGGATCCACGCCTCTTCATATTTCTGTTTTGAAGGGTTACGAAAGTATTTTGGACTTATTATTATCGAGGAATGCAAATGTAGAAATAAAAGACACTCTAGATGATGCGGCGATCCACTACGCAGTAATGAGCGGAAACCAAAGGATGATTAAGCTGCTTCTTGATTATGGGGCGAATGTTAATGTTAAGGGAGCAACGGGAAACACACCACTCAATTTAGCTGTAAGAATTGGAATGGATAATGAGGAAATATCAAGTTATTTTCCAGATTCTAGAGCCAATAAAGTAAAATGTAACAATAAGGGAAACAATTCAGTCACAGAAAATAAAATAATAAATGTGATGAAAGTTCTTATAGAACATGGTGCTGACGTGAATTTACAAAACCTCTATGGCCAAACGGTGCTGCATGAAGCCGCTGATCTAGGGTATTCTGCTGTTGTTGGGTATTTGATGACCCAGAATGCCAGTCTAGGAATCGAAGATTATATTTGCTATACTCCTCTTCAACGGGCCGCCGACAAACTTCAAATAAACGTAATAAAGACTTTGTTAGATTACGGGGAAAATATTAATAGGGTTGGTTGTAACAATATTACAGCTTTATATTTAGCGATAGAAAAAAATAACACTAGGTTAGCTGAGTATCTATTGTCCAAGAATGCTGACCCAAACCTGATGAGCGAAGAAGGGAGAACACCCCTAGACTTAGCCTTATTGATGTCTTCTGATGAGTTAATCAAATTACTTTTAAAACATGGAGCTAAAGTAGAAGATGACAGTTTCTTAGGGTCAAAGGTTATGTTTGACGCAGTGTCCAAAAAGTTGTTGGGAACGGTAAAGCTTTTACTGAAAAAGACAGATCATTTCGAATCTTATTCTACAGCTATCCTTAATTATGCCATCCGAATGCGATTTTTAGAATTAGTCAAAATACTCTTGGAGTTCGGAGGGGATATTGAAAACAAGGACGTACACGGTAATCTTCCTCTTTCGGCAGCAGTTATGTCAAAAAATGTGGGTATTGTCAAATTAATTCTGCAAATAAGCAGAAGTAAGGTTTCAAGTGAGAATTTCACATTGTTTATGGATGCAGTATCAGAGGTAAAATTGCTAAACTCTCAGAATATTCTGACGAAATTCCACATGTTGACAGCTCTCCATATTGCTTCGTACCATGGCCTCGCAGAAATAGTGGAGCTTTTGATATCGAATGGGGCATCATTGGAAGTTAGAGATGAACGAGGTTATTCGCCACTCCACTACGCCTGTGAGAAAGAGCATATCAGTGTTGTGAAACTTCTTTTAGATTCTGGAGCCAACAGAGATTCAGCTGATGTAAACGGGACAACTCCTCTACATCTTGCTTGCAGACTTGGTTCGTTTCCAATAGCCCAATTACTGCTCTCTCATCCTCCAGCAGCACTAGATAAAACTGATAACGGTGGTTACACGGCTCTGCACTATGCAGCTTTGAACGGTTCAAAAGAAATTGTGAAGTTGCTACTAATTCTTGATGCAAATAAAGAAGCTAAAATTCATGACCATAAAACCCCTCTACATCTTGCTTCAGTCCAAGGGTTTGAAGTGATTGTCGAGATCTTGCTTACTGCAGGAGCAAACAGAGAAGCGAGAGATATTATCGGCATGACGCCTTTGCATTTTGCTGCAAAAGAAAGATACTCAGATATAGTCAAATTGATGCTTGGTTTTCATCCTTTCATCGATCACAGAAACAAAATCGGCAATACACCCCTCCACCTTGCATGTGAAAGGCATATCAATTCAAGGATAAGTGAAATGGACGTAGTTAGAATGCTATTACGTTCTAATTTTGATTTTAGGGCAACGAATTACAACCTCATGACACCTTTACACATCGCATCTAGAGACAACTCCTCAGGATGTGCAGAAGTGCTCTTAACTAATGGAGCAGAATTTTCTAAGAAAGATAAGCTTTTAAATCTCCCTATACACTATGCTGCATTAAATGGGAATTTGGAAATAATGCTGATGTTACTTAAGAAAGATCATAAGCTTAGTTCTACAGTCAATATCAATCAGGAGACTCCTTTGTTCTTAGCCTCCAGGGAAGGACATGTTGACGTTGTAGCATTGCTTTTACAATTTGGAATCGGGGGCTTGAGGCCAGAAAGAAGGGGAAGAACTGCTCTCCACGGCGGTGCTGGTCGTGGTCATTCAGAAATAGTGAAACTTCTTCGGCAGAACCGAGCCAACAAGGATAAAGAAGATGAATGGGGGTTCACAGCTTTGAATTATGCTGCATCATGGAAAGGGTACCCGGAGGTAATAGGATATCTTTCTACTCCTTTGAAGAACATTACTTTATCATCTTACTTGGATGTTACAAATCCTTACAAAAAATAGTTTTTAAAAAGTTTTTTAACACCAATATTTCAATTATTTATAGATATATATTTTTTAAACATAAATATGGATGTATGATTTATTAGCTGTCCGTTTTAATTCTGTCATAATGAAGGTATATAAAATCTATATCCACCAGCAAAGAGGGCATCCTAGTATATCAAAAAACTCAATACTATGCAGTATGGTCGAAAGGTAGTCATGGCCTGATGCCATATTTGCCAATATTGAACTATCAGAGGTGTAGTCAAAGATAAAATAAAATAACTGAATCTTATTTTTCAATAGTGCCAATGTTTCTGTGCGAGTGTCTGTTCTGTTCTTGGTGACTCATCAAACACCAACTATTAGTTAAAGACAGGCACAGTCGTTTCTATGTTTCACTTATTTTGTGTTATCCTTGACTGCACCCCTGACTAATTCAATCCGTCATTAGAATTATCCAGTCAACTATTTTTCACTAAAATATAATAACTAAAATATATTCTCATGATCTTGTATGCTTACATAATGTTCAATCTAAAACCGCTCTTCTCATTCTGCCTTCTCTACCTCCTTGTACCTGAGGCAGAGCCCTCTATCACTTCCTGGGTCAACTACTAGTGAGGCAAAATGGCCAGGTAGGCCAATACAGGACAAGGAACAGCCAGAGTAGAATGTGCTCCACACAAATAAGCATGGGGTAGATCACTAGCAGGAAGCCAACAGGGGGAGGAGGAACCCACGGCCATCAGAGAGATGACAAGTCATTCAAAGAGGACAATAATACTCAATAATTACTAATTATGTAATTGTCTTTCTTGTCATTATACTATGTACTATTACGATGTATTTTATTTTCTTCATTCAAAATCTATTAACATACAGTCCACTCAAATCATTATCAGAGGCACCATATTCGGTATAGGCCCTTAACCGTAATCATGGTCCTCCGAATTCGACTTAAACATGGTCTTCCGATTTCTATTGTAAACATGGTCCACCAGGCCTAGATAAATGCCAGTTTTTATTATCCAGATAGTAACCACAGGATAAAATTCTAATTACGATTGTGAAACATATATAGATTGCTTGATGGTTAAATTACAGTTACGTGTGTAATATATACTCGAATAAATGTTATTATTTATTAATTTACGGATAAATGCCAGAATGTATGTAATATACTATGTAATCTTTACCCAGATAAATATCAGTGTTTATTAAATTTACGTACAAATGCCAAGACAAATCAGAGTTTTTCTTTATATAATTTAATAGAATATTCATATCAACTATTATTTAATTAGAACATTTTTCCTGTGTGCTAGCATATATCTGGATAATAAAAACTGGCATTTATTTATTATCTATTATATAATAAAATTATATATACATAATAAAGAATCACAAAATCACATTATATATGGAATATACCCTCTGGGACTGATACACCACCACAAGTGACCTCTCACTTCTTATTAATAATCAAAAATAAATAATGTTATAAAAAAAAAAAATCAATAAAACAATTGAAATGAAGAACAGGTTTAAAGAAATCTGATGCAGAAAAAAAAAATGTAGTCTTGAAAAATTTACTGGTAAGGTGATACAGCTGGTTGGCTCGAGAAATACATTTGTGAATGTGATTGATTTGGCCTAGCTAATGATGATAAACTGGAATTGGTGCGAGTATTTTTAACTGATTCAGCTGTAGAGTGTTAATTATCTAATTTGATAAAAGGATTATGGGGCTGGAACATAGTTGTACAATCATTTAATACTATTTTTGGCATAAAGAATTGGGCACATGTTATTTAAAATTCTTTATTATTTAAATTATTTATTAAATAATTAATTAATGCTCTAGCTACAATTGCATATAAAAAAAAAAGAGAAGGTAAAAAAAGTTATTGTATAAATTCAGTTATTCTCAATAAATTAGTCGTTCCAGAGGCTCACCTATTCCCGCATATTGAAGATATGTTAGTGAAATAACTATGATTGCTCGTATTTAAGTGTATTAGATATAAACTACATTTTGGTTTATACCAGTTGAAATAGAAGATAGAGATGTTACTGAAACAGGCCATTATCAATTTAATGTACTTCATATTGGATTCTAAAATTCAAAAGCAAAATTCCAAAGAATTACACAGATGCAAGCGGTGAGGAACTAGGAGCAATTTTAAAAAAAGAAGCTGAAGATGGTCTATTATATCTAGTCTTTTATTTAAAAAAAAAAACTAACAAATGGTCAATGAAAGAAGGCACCAATATATTTAGAATTTTTAGCAGTTAAAGAAGCCATCGTCTTTTGGCAACATTTATCAATTGGAAGAGAATTTACAATAGTGTTTAATCACCAGCCATTGGAAAATTTGAAGGTGCAGTCTGTCAAAAAATGCAAAGGTCACAGCAGACTGACGAATGAAGCTTTAGGAAATCTCTTTTTATACTTCACACAATGTAATTTTAATATTATTCATCAACAAGGTATCAAATATATAGAGGCAGATGCATTATCTAGAAATCTGATACATTAAACATTCTAAACAGAGGATAAAATAAATGTTACAATTTCGTCGATTTATAAGAAATAAAACATTACCAAATGGCCCATAGAAAAGAATTAAATGCATTTAAGGATTAAAACACATAGTAACATAATTTGCATATTAAAAAATAGCAAAAAGAAAATTTTCATTTCAGAAATTTTAGCTGCTGAACTGATAGATCAAATACATACAAAATTTGGACATATTGGCCTCCCAAAAGATAGATACAATAAAGTAATTTTATTACCTCAAGCATATGGATGAAAAGGTGATAAAATATTGTAATAAATGCATTATTTGTGTAAAGAACAAAGAAGAAAACAGAAGAAGAATGGATCTTATCAATTTACATCCTTCAAAGGGACCACTTGAATTATTGAGTATAGATACAGTGGGAGGCTTCTGAAATCAACAAAAAAATATTTGCACATTTTAATTGATCATTTTACTGATATTTGGTTAGGTATTCCTGGTTCAGAGTTTCTTCTTCTCAGAATTTGAATAATTTTAAATAATTAATAAAGAAAGTTTTCCGACTGAATAGTATACAGACCATTTTAGCTGATAGATATCCTGCTATCGATTCCCATAAATTACAAAATTCTTAAAGGATGAAAATATTGATTTGATATTTGTTGTGTTTGACTTCCCTTGGGCAAATGGAATAATTGAACAACTCAATCAAACTTTAGAAAACAACATTATATCTGTGATAAACACACCTGATGAATGTCATCAATGATTTAGAATCGCTGCAGAAGAGATTGATACTCTAGATTTCTGTAAACGTGATTTGCAAGGAGATAGAAAAATGGCTTATGGAAATTCAGAAGGAAATTTTCAGGTAAATAAACTTCAGACTGATCAAAATAAGATCAAAATAACCAAAAATTTAAACATTGGAGATACAGTTTTTGTAGACATTGACAATAAGTTAAATATTGGAAAAGTTAGATGAACTTTGGAGTGGACCATTTAAAATTGTAGAAAAAAATGACTCCATTAATGTATAAAATAGATTCCAATATTAAAAGAGATTTATCAGATGTTTTCCATAAAAATAAGTTAATTATTGCTAGGTTAAATTCAGATCTATATGTTCTGTTGTAACAAATTATGATAATTCTATTGTTGTGTTTCATTATATCTTTTATTTTTTACAAAAATAAAATTTTCAAAGCGGTGGGGGGGTGTAAAATTATTTTACTCATTTTTAAAAGGTTATACATACATTTACACATACATTACATTAATTTAAGCTTTTTTAAATTTTGTTTTTTAATGATGTTTAAAATTATATACCAGCTATGCAACTCAGTGGTGGAGAATAGAAATAGGAAAATATTGTAAAATTACACATCTTTAAGTCCATATACCTACCTACCCTTATCTACAGAAGTGAGAGCTAGGTCCCAATGAACAAGCACTGGAGGAGGGTTACCGCTGCTGAAATGAAATAACTCCGGAGAATGGCAGGCAAAACAAGGAGGGGTATAGATAGTTAGGAATGAGGGGATAAGACCTGAGAGTGCCTGCTCTGAGGGAAATGTGCAGAATGAATGAGGACCGGGACCCAAAGAAGTTATTTGAAGCCTGGCCTACTGGACGCCGTCCTTGAGGAAGATCTAGACTGCAATGGATGGACCACATCTCAAGGATAGGTAAAAGGAAGGGAAGGAATATGAATGGGATAAAAGCGCTGGCTGGAGATCGAGGGGCTTGGCTGTCTTGGATTGGGGCACCTCCAGGCTGTCTTGGATTGGGGCACCTCCAGGCTGTCTTGGAGTGGGGCACCTCCAGGCTGTCTTGGATTGGGGCACCTCCAGGCTGTCTTGGATTGGGGCACCTCCAGGCTGTCTTGGATTGGGGCACCTCCAGGCTGTCTTGGATTGGGGCACCTCCAGGCTGTCTTGGAGTGGGGCACCTCCAGGCTGTCTTGGAGTGGGGCACCTCCAGGCCGAGGGGCACTAAGGAAGAGAATAAAGGAGAAGAAGAATGACTTTTAAACTGAGATTTCTTCTTATTTACCAGAATAAGATATTGACAATGTTTCCATATGAAAGAAATAAGATTATATATTTTTATTTGGATTCTTGTACAAATGAAAGAAGAAATACATAATATGAATATCTTGGCATATTATATGACCGATTATGTATGATCAGTACATAAATAAATATGTGATCAATGATTAACAAGAAACATATTATAAAGGAGTTTGTGATATACATATTGTCAATGGAGTTGGGTACAACCTCAAAGCATTGTTTATGGAATATTTATATATAGATGTGTGTGTAAAGGCAGAGCAAGATTATTATTATTTAAAGAGGATTACAATGGTATTAGTATATAAACAAATGTACTAATTATACAATGTGTACATGTGATTATGGTTAATGAAAAAAAATGGTAGAAAATAATTTAATTTCAATAATCTTACAAATTTTAATGTATGTATAATAATTAGATTGTTATTAATAAAGGTTTTGATGATCTCGGCTTTTAATAGTTTTTTTTCCTTTTATTTCCTCCATAATATTGGACAGGCATTTTTATTGAGCATATATTAAAATTATTAAGCCAGTAATTTAATAATTTTGTCATCAATTTGTAAGTTCTATCTATGCATGTTCAATAATCATAAGTCATATCCATAATTTAGTTTAGATACCTAACACATGGTCTATTAAGAGGAAAGTTTATAATGCTATAATGCTGTTGACTTTGTTAAAACTCATGAAGGCAGTTGTTTTATATTTTTTATATGCTTCAAACTATTGATTATGGTCCCATGGAACCACTGACATTTTTCATCAGTTCTGAGAACACAAGTCTTGCTCCTATAAAATATTTTCAAGCATTGAGGGTTTTAAATTCTTATTTGACTAACGGTTCATAATTTTTCTATGTTTACCCTGAATTTTAAATAGCTTTCAGGTTCAGGGTTGGTATAGGTACAAATAGTTCTGTATATTGGATTGTAATTTGAGTTAAGAGCTCTATCAATATCCTTCGACAGTAAATGATTTGTTATTTTTTCGAGAATAACATGATTTTTGGCTAATAAAACATTTCGGCTATGAAAACCCTGCAAAATATCCTTCAATGTGATGGGTTGTAGCTTGTGTTTTAAGTTGTGAAAACCAGTTAAAGGTCAAGTCCTGTTTTTCTTATCTAGCTCCACAAGTCTATTGAAAGATTTACGGAGTAATCTAACATCAGGGATAGACAGTATTTTTAGGCAGAAGTTAACAATTTTCTTTAGGATTGTTACGATAAATGGGTTACCACCTGTTTCTGATTGTACAATATAATTTGGAGTGCATTTTGGCCAATAATACAGGTATTTTAAGAATTTTAATTGAGCTATTTCGATGATGAAAGTGAAGTAAAAATAGAAAATGATGAAGTTTTTATAATTATTGGTCAACTGTTTTGATTTTTAAATATTTTTATTTTAAAGAAAAAATTATTTTTGAGTCATTCATTCAAGTAAGTAAAAAAACCTTTTTCCAGTCAAACATTTTTTCTTGAAATGAAAAATCTTTGACTGGAAAAAGGTTTTTTTACTTGCTTGAATGAATGACTCAAAAAGATGGACTCCAGTAACATAAACAAGAGAATTAAAAAAAAAAAAAATTATGTAGTTTTATATCAATTTTAATCTGGGATGATTATTTTTGGTGTTTAGGGTATTTTAGTTCCTATGATAAAATTAAAAGACTTTTAGTATGGATCTTTAGATTTAAATATAACATTGTTAGAAATTTTCATGGTAGAAAAATAGGGGAACTCTCTGTCAAAGAAATAGATACATCTGGAAGATTCTTAATAAAGATGGTTCAAGAGAAATCCTGTAGGGAAAATAAATATCAGTTGAAGCCAATTTGTGTGCTTATAGATTAGGATGGTATTCTCCGGGTCAGAACTAAAATCACTTCTAGAGAAGATGAAGAAAACTCTAAGAGTCCAATGGTCTTTCTGGTCTAGAGCTATCGTAACTCGGAGAGGCAGAAGAGTACAACTTCCATCTAGTTATTTCTATTAAACACTTTAATCGAAAGGAGGGAGGATGTTAGAAGTCATGAAGGTAGTTGTGTTTTTGTTGTAACACCCTAAGAGGGAAGGTTACAATGGATGATATTGTTAATGTTGTTTTAGTTGTGAAACTCTTAGGAAGAAAATGACAACAGTTGTACTGTTCTATTGTTTCTAGTTAGTAAATAATATTGTTTTTGTTGTAACACTCTAAGGAGGAAGGTTACAATGCATGGTATAGTTAGTGCTTTGTTGTTAGTAAAAATAGTACAGCTGCTAGTCTTTCTAGTTTGTGTTTTAGTTGTGACAGCCTAAGGAGGAATGTTACAACCTTTGTACTGTTCTATTGTTTCTAGTTGGTGAATAATATTGTTTTTGTTGTAAGATTCTTAGGAGGAAGGTTAGAATGCATGGTACTGTTAGTATTGTTTTAGTTGTGCCACCCTAAGGAGGAAAGTTACAACACATGGTACAGTTAGTGCTTTGTTGTTAGTAAAAATAGTACAGCTGCTAGTCTTTCTAGTTTGTGTTTTAGTTTGACAGCTTAAGGAGGAAGATTGAAACATGTTGTACTGTTTTATTCTTTCTATTTATTGGAAAATTGTTTTGTATTGATTTAACTCAACAAACTAAAGTTAAATTAAATTAAAATAAAAAATTAAATTAAATTAAAAAAACGTTGAAAGTGACGTGAAGAAAGTAGAACTTTTGAACGATTGATAAAACAATAGTTTATTTACAATCATATGTACCAGAGTTGACTAAAATATTTTAAAGATACAAGTTGAAACATTTAACTTAGATACATAAAACAATACAATAGAATAAAAGTCATTATGTAAGTAGTTAGTAGTTATGTTTTTTTTATAAAGTTACCTGTACCACTACAACCTGGATCAGGTCTGGGGCTGAGTACATGGCAGCGACTGTACGGTTTCAAGGACAACGGTTATGCAGGGAGGTTATTGGTCCTAGATAACGTTCAACCACCAGGTTTCCCCCCTTATTTTGGGTACCCACTTTATAGAGCCTGGGTGAGCCCCAGGAGGGTCCTAGATCATTTATGATCCATCTCCGGCTGCTAACAGACTAAATAAAAGTCTTGCCAGCAGAGGTATTAGAACTGGGATTTTCGGCATGGCAACTCAGTGCTCTACCACTGAGCCATTCCGCTCCCTTTTTTTCAAAGTTAATATTATTATAACCTTCCCTCTTAATTGAAGATGTGTTTGATACCTAAACTTAATTATGAATATAATAGGTCCCGAGAGAGTAGTGAATAGGAATGAGGCCAATTAAAAATCGAAGTTCTACTCATTGTGACTTCTGGTCCAAAAAGGTGGACTGTTGACTGTTGAAATGAGGTGGACTGTTGACTGTTGATTGCAATGATTCCTGCAAATGGACTCTGACGTCGACAGAATGCATTTGTTTCCAATTTCCAAATCACTCGTGCAGAAGCAATCAAGTCTCTCTCGATTTGTATCGAGTTGGAAACGGCAAGAGGAACTTCTAAATTACTTCTCAATTTAAAATTCGATTGGAACAAATCAAAGAAAAAAACAATGAGGAATTTTTGTTGGTACTGGTGTGTTAGCCATTACTGTTATCCGCCATTGTATTGTCCATAACCTAAACACAGATAATATAGATAATGAAATATACAAACTGTAATAATAAATTGCTGATCTAGAAAGTAAATGGACGTGACCTTTTTGGTTGAACTTGTGATTTGAGTATTACCAGTGGGTAGTTTCTCTACTATTCATTATTGTTACGGCCACAGAGAGAAGGACGGGAACAAGGGATTAGCGTCTTAAGCCCGTCGACGGGAGAAGTTAAGGTTGGATTAGAACCTTCTCGAACATTCTACAACACGGAAGTAGGGAGAGACTGTTCTGAAACCTTCTTTATCTCTTCCGACAAAGCAAAGGCGGTTCTATTATGTTCGAGAAGGACGGAAACATATTTATGTTTAAATATTTATTTATCTTCTCTAATTTTAAACTTAAAGCAAATTTCAGAAGCTGGACGATTAACAAAATGTGTGTGTGACACTGTGATGAATTGTACTAAATAAATTAGGTTCCTATTAGCACAGAAAAAACTAAGCTCATGATTATAAGCCAAAACCCAAACGCTAACAACCATATTCTCACAAAGGAAAAAAAAATAGAACGGGTTCAAAAATTAAAAAAATCTCAATAAATGCTTTAATGGGTCTAGACCTAAAAAAAAAGACCAGAATGCAAATGAACAGAATGTTAATAAACACAAAAATAAATCTATACATAAAATGAATAAAAGAATGTAAAATGGTGTATATGATAATGGAATAAATGTAAAATGATATATAAATATTAAAATCATGTTTCTTGTAATAATACAATTTTTAAAATAATTTTTTTTATATTATTGTTTGTAATTTTACTATGTTATATTATCTTCCGCATTTCTTTCCACTCTTATTATTTCTCATCAGTTATTCCACAATTTATCTTTTATTCTTTGTATTTCTTTTTATTCGTGTCATTTCTGTTTATATAAACTGTTATATCTTCTTTGATACTGCAATGTCTATATAGTTTATTCTACTTTCTTTGTGTTAACTTATTTTGTGTAAGTTTTGAGTGCACCATTTTACACTCTTTTAAGAAGTATCCAGTTAACCATTTCCACATGAACATAAAATTATTCTTATGAATTTTAGGAGGTGAGGGACATTACGGCCCAATCAAAGGATAATAACTCTATGACTGACAACAGGAAGGAACTTAGTCAGAATGAAGGAATATTTGATAATAGACTGCGGCAAAACAATGAATCTGATTCCGAGGGTCTTCTGCATCTTTCGCAAAATCCCGAAAAAATTAAGGAATTTATTGAACACAACGAAAATGATCACAGATCAACACTGCTCCATTTTGCTGCCAAAGGGGGATATGATAATATAGTTCATTTCCCGTTGGACAGGAATGCAAGTGTGGATATCAGAGATATATACAACAATACTTCAATACACGATGCAGTATCTGGTGGTAATCTGAATATTGTTAAGGCAATTCTCGATCACGGCGCCAATATCGATAGCAATGGAAAATTTAATGGGACACCGTTACATTTTGCTGCTATGAAGGGAAACGAAAATATGGTTAGATTACTTTTGGAGAGGAATGCAAGTGTGGATATTAGAGACATATACAACAATACTCCAATACATGATGCAGTATCTAGTGGGAGTCTAATTGCTGTCAAGACACTTCTCGATCACGGCGCCAATATCAATAATATGGGAAAATTTAATGGGACACCGTTGCATTTTGCTGCTTTGAAGGGAAACGAAAATATGGTTAGGTTACTTTTGGAGAGGAATGCAAGTGTAGATATTAGAGACATATACAACAATACTCCAATACATGATGCAGTATCTAGTGGGAGTCTGATTGCTGTCAAGACACTTCTCGATCACGGCGCCAATATCGATAGCAATGGAAACTTTAATAGGACACCGTTGCATTTTGCTGTTATGAAGGGAAACCAAAATATGGTTAGGTTACTTTTGGAGAGGAATGCAAGTGTGGATATTAGAGACATATACAACAATACTCCAATGCATGATGCAGTATCTAGTGGGAGTCTGATTGCTGTCAAGACACTTCTCGATCACGGCGCCAATATCAATAATATGGGAAAATTTAATGGGACACCGTTGCATTTTGCTGCTTTGAAGGGAAACGAAAATATGGTTAGGTTACTATTGGAGAGGAATGCAAATGTGGATATCAGAGATATATACAACAATACTCCAATACATGATGCAGTATCTGGTGGTAATCTGAATATTGTTAAGGCACTTCTCGATCACGGCGCCAATATCGATAGTATGGGAAAATTTAATGGGACACCGTTGCATTTTGCTGCTATGAAGGGAAACGAAAATATGGTTAAGTTACTATTCGAGAGAAATGCAAGTGTGGATATTAGAAATATGCACAGCAATACTCCAATACATGATGCAGTATCTGGTGGGAGTCTGACTACTGTCAAGACTCTTCTCGATCACGGCGCCAATATCGATACTAAAGGATCCTTTAATAAGACACCTTTGCATTTTGCTGCTATGGAGGGAAACGAAAATATGGTTAGGTTACTATTGGAGAGGAATGCAAGTGTGGATATCAGAGATATACATAACAATACTTCAATACATGATGCATCATCTGGTGGTAACCTGAAAATTGTTAATGCACTTATCGATCATGGTGCTAACATCAATAGTCAGGGATATTACAATAGAACACCACTACATTTAGCAGCACAGGAAGGCCATGAGGATATTGTGAGCTTACTGCTAAACAAAAACGCAAGTCTGGATGTAAGAGACAATGGTAATAACAACCCATTGCACCTTGCAGCGGAAGGTGGGAAAGTGAATGTTGTCAAGGCACTTCTTGATAAAGGTGCCAACATCAATAGCAAGGGATTATTCGGTAAAACACCACTACATGATGCGTCTCGAAATGGCTACAAAGATGTTTTGAATTTATTGTTGGAGAGGAATGCAAGTCTAAATGTGACAGATCACAATAATCATACTCCCTTGAACGCTGCAGTACACTCTGGGGTACTGAATATAGTTAAGGTACTTTTAGATCATGGTGCTGTTGTTAATAGTAAAGGAATTACAGGATGGACACCTCTGCATCTTGCTGCCTCGAAGGGCTTCGATAAAATTGTTGATTTACTGCTGTCAAGGAATGCTACTTTAGAATCTAGAGATGTGGTTGGTTACACTCCACTACATACTGCAGTATTTCATGGGGAAAAGGGTGCTGCTGAGAAACTTCTCAACCATGGTGCTTTTATCAATAGCCAGGGTATTACCGGTATAACGCCGTTGTATTTTGCTGTTGCAGAGGGCTACAAACTAATCGTTGATTTGCTGTTGTCGAGAAAAGCATGTGTGAATATACCGGATAGATATAATACCACACCTATTCATTTAGCGGTAAGTATTGGGAAACTCGATATTGTTAGGACACTTCTAGACCACGGGGCTCTTATTGACGCAGAAGGAAGATATGGATCCACGCCTCTTCATATTTCTGTTTTGAAGGGTTACGAAAGTATTTTGGACTTATTATTATCGAGGAATGCAAATGTAGAAATAAAAGACACTCTAGATGATGCGGCGATCCACTACGCAGTAATGAGCGGAAACCAAAGGATGATTAAGCTGCTTCTTGATTATGGGGCGAATGTTAATGTTAAGGGAGCAACGGGAAACACACCACTCAATTTAGCTGTAAGAATTGGAATGGCTAATGAGGAAATATCAAGTTATTTTCCAGATTCTAGAGCCAATAAAGTAAAATCTAATAATAAGGGAAACAATTCAGTTACAGAAAATAAAATAATAAATGTGATGAAAGTTCTTATAGAACATGGTGCTGACGTGAATTTACAAAACCTCTATGGCCAAACGGTGCTGCATGAAGCCGCTGATCTAGGGTATTCTGCTGTTGTTGGGTATTTGATGACCCAGAATGCCAGTCTAGGAATCGAAGATTATATTTGCTATACTCCTCTTCAACGGGCCGCCGATAAACTTCAAATAAACGTAATAAAGACTTTGTTAGATTACGGGGAAAATATTAATAGGGTTGGTTGTAACAATATTACA
This sequence comes from Arma custos, assembly GCA_037127475.1. Classification (NCBI taxonomy): domain Eukaryota; kingdom Metazoa; phylum Arthropoda; class Insecta; order Hemiptera; family Pentatomidae; genus Arma; species Arma custos. The sequence continues at coordinate 107,956,516 of CM073762.1, read as the reverse complement.
GCTTTATATTTAGCGATAGAAAAAAATAACACTAGGTTAACTGAGTATCTATTGTCCAAGAATGCTGACCCAAACCTGATGAGCGAAGAAGGGAGAACACCCCTAGACTTAGCCTTATTGATGTCTTCTGATGAGTTAATCAAATTACTTTTAAAACATGGAGCTAAAGTAGAAGATGACAGTTTCTTAGGGTCAAAGGTTATGTTTGACGCAGTGTCCAAAAAGTTGTTGGGAACGGTAAAGCTTTTACTGAAAAAGACAGACCATTTCGAATCTTATTCTACAGCTATCCTTAATTATGCCATCCGAATGCGATTTTTAGAATTAGTCAAAATACTCTTGGAGTTCGGAGGGGATATTGAAAACAAGGACGTACACGGTAATCTTCCTCTTTCGGCAGCAGTTACGTCAAAAAATGTGGATGTTGTCAAATTAATTCTGCAAATAAGCAGAAGTAAGGTTTCAAGTGAGAATTTCACATTGTTTATGGATGCAGTATCAGAGGTAAAATTGCTAAACTCTCAGAATATTCTAACGAAATTCCACATGTTGACAGCTCTACATATTGCTTCGTACCATGGCCTCGCAGAAATAGTGGAGCTGTTGATATCATATGGGGCATCATTGGAAGTTAGAGATGAACGAGGATACACACCACTCCACTACGCCTGTGAGAAAGAGCATATCAGTGTTGTGAAACTTCTTTTAGATTCTGGAGCCAACAGAGATTCAGCTGATGTAAACGGGACAACTCCTCTACATCTTGCTTGCAGACTTGGTTCGTTTCCAATAGCCCAATTACTGCTCTCTCATCCTCCAGCAGCACTAGATAAAACTGATAACGGTGGTTACACGGCTCTGCACTATGCAGCTTTGAACGGTTCAAAAGAAATTGTGAAGTTGCTACTAATTCTTGATGCAAACAAAGAAGCTAAAACTAATGATCTTAAAACCCCTCTACATCTTGCTTCAGTCCAAGGGTTTGAAGTGATTGTCGACATCTTGCTTACTGCAGGAGCAAACAGAGAAGCGAAAGATATTACCGGCATGACGCCTTTGCATTTTGCTGCAAAAGAAAGATACTCAGATATAGTCAAATTAATGCTTGGTTTTCTTCCTTACATCGATAACAGAAACAAAATAGGCAATACACCCCTCCACCTAGCCTGTGAAAGGCATATAAATTCAAGGATAAGTGAAATGGACGTAGTTAGAATGCTATTACGTTCTAATTTTGATTTTAGGGCAACGAATTACAACCTCATGACACCTTTACACATCGCATCTAGAGACAACTCCTCAGGATGTGCAGAAGTGCTCTTAACTAATGGAGCAGAATTTTCTAAGAAAGATAAGCTTTTAAATCTTCCTATACACTATGCTGCATTAAATGGGAATTTGGAAATAATGCTGATGTTACTTAAGAAAGATCATAAGCTTAGTTCTAAAGTCAATATCAATCAGGAAACTCCTCTGTTCTTAGCCTCCAGGGAAGGGCATGTTGACGTTGTAGCATTGCTTTTACAATTTGGAATCGGGGGCTTGAGGCCAGAAAGAAGGGGAAGAACTGCTCTGCACGGTGGTGCTGGTCGTGGTCATTCAGAAATAGTGAAACTTCTTCGGCAGAACAGAGCCAACAAGGATAAAGAAGATGAATGGGGGTTCACAGCTTTGAATTATGCTGCATCATGGAAAGGGTACCCGGAGGTAATAGGATATCTTTCTACTCCTTTGAAGAACATTACTTTATCATCTTACTTGGATGTTACCAATCCTTACAAAACTTAGTTTTTAAAAAGTTTCTTAACTCCAATATTTCAATTATTTATAGATATAGAGGTATAGTATTATAGTGTAGGTATAGTATTATATGATTACAGTGAGGTATAGTATTATAGTATAGTGAGGTATGGTATACTACCAGCTATGCAACTCAGTGGTGGGAAAAAGGGAATAGGAAAATATTGTAAAATTACACACCTTTAAGTCCATATACCTGCTTACCCTTATCTGCAGAAGTGAGAGCTGGGTCCCGATGGACAAGCACTGGAGGAGGTATACCTCTGCTGAAATGAAATACCTCCGTAGAATGGCAGGCAAAACAAGGAGGGGCATAGTTAGGAATGAGAGGAGAAGGAAAGACCTGAGAGTGCCTGCTCTGAGGGAAACAGTGGAGAGAAGACAGCTGGGATGGTTTGGTCATCTGGGCAGAATGAATGAGGATCGGGACACAAAGAAGTATTTTGAAGCCTGGCCTACTGGACGCCGTCCTTGAGGAAGATCTAGACTGCAATGGATGGACCACATCTCAAGGATTGGTAACAGGAAGGGAAGGAATATGAATGGGATAAAAGCGCTGGCTGGAGATCGAGGGGCTTGGCTGTCTTGGATTGGGGCACCTCCAGGCTGTCTTGGATTGGGGTACCTCCAGACTGTCTTGGATTGGGGCACCTCCAGGCTGTCTTGGATTGGGGCACCTCCAGGCCGAGGGGCACTAAGGAACAGGATGAGGGAGAAGGAGAATGATGTTTAAACTGAGATTTCTTCTTATTTACCAGAATAAGATATATATATATATATATATATATATATATATATATATATATATATATAATTATGCTTGTGTGTGTAATTCTGTATTCAATATCTTATTCTGGTAAATAAGAAGAAATCTTTATACAAACTGGTTATACCTTCTTTGGTACTGCAATGTCTATATAGTACGTTCTACTTTCTTGGTGTTAACTTATTTTGTGTAGGTTTTGACTGCACCATTTTATACTGTTTTAAATAATATCAAGTCAACCATTTCCACATGATCATAAAATTAATCTTATGAATTTTAGGAGTTGAGGAACAAAGGATAATAATTCTGTGATTGACAACAGGAAGGAACTTAGTCAGAATGAAGGAATACTTGATAATAGACTTCGGCAAAACAATGAATCTGATGGTCCGAGGTTCTTCTGCATCTTTCGCAAAATCATAAAATAATCACAGATCAACACTGCTCCATTTTGCTGCCAAAGGGGGATATGATAATATCCCATCTTAGGCAAAATCCTTTTATTTTTCCTTGAATTTAGTCGGAATGAAGGAACAGGTAATATACAATGAATCTGAATCAGTAGAAATGAGATTTACAATTAAACGGGAACGTTCAGAGACACATTTAGAAAAATACTAAATGGACTAATATTACAGGCACATTTACTTAGGATGAGTGATCAATATTGAATGAGAAAAAGGAAATATTGGTTGAAGAGGAAATGGATTTCCCTTCACGGAATTACCTTCCTACTCTGGTTAGGAATTTTGGTAACCGATAGGAATCACGCATATTGTTCGACTTAAGAATATTGACGAGGTCTACTCCAAAGAATTGAATAAAAATACAAATTAATCGAAACATTTATTTGGAAAGGAGATTTTCTGGCCTTAATCTGGAATCAATCTTTTCATGACAAACTTCATTCGCACTCAAACCCTCCAGTTTCAATCCTAGTAACCTCTACAATTTCTGATAAACCTCCGAGGCGTCTGAAAAGAAAATGGCCTTGTGATCTACTAAGTTGAACCTTGCTATTTGAGTACCACAGGATAGTTTCTCTACTTGTCATTTCATGGCATTGTATACATTCATTCTATTCACTTGATTTATTAATATAATATAGTTGTAAATTACATTGAATAAATTATAAAAAATAAATTCTTGCTAATCTCTTAGAACCTTATTTTCATTATCAAGATTCTTCTCCATTTTTGAACCTCAATATTCATCCCCCCCTTGTAATGAAGTTTATAACAGAAAAAGAATGTGGCAAAATTATCATTGAATACAGTATCCACGTCAATACATTTTAGTCTATCATCTATTGTTTTGAAAACCATAATCGATGGCGCTCCCAGATCCTACATGAACGAAATAGAGAGACCAACCAGAGAATATTGCTTCAGTTTCAGAAGGCGATCGTAAATATAATTCCAGAGGCCAGGTGTTGGGGGGATAGATTGGAGGTAAATATCTTACTTCAGTGTTACCATTCCGTTGAACCTTACTCAACTGGTTCGATCCTTTCAATATCTTCGGAATAGCTGGTACTTATATAGGATAGAGTTTGCGAAGAATTCGAATAATTAACACTAAGAATTTCTATCGGAGACTATAATGTACCATTAATAAATTATTAATTAAACAAAAACGAATCTCAGTTAGAATATGATTGGCCGTAATCACTTATCGTGTAACACTGATCGAACACACAAATTATGAGCCTGCACAAAGATGCTGACATTATCAGTGTTATAAGTAATATATGACGCATTGCACGCATGGGAGCAAATGAAGTGACTAAAAATTTCCCAGAAGAAAATGTGCATGGAACAAGAGGGGTTGGAAGACTGACTCTCCGACGGGCGGATGCCGTTGCTGGGGACGCTTGGAAGATCGAACACATCCTTCAACACATTAACTAGAGAGCAGCAGCAAATAACAAATATGACTGGCAGTTGATGTTGCGGGTGGCCTTGTCTCCACGCGGAATGTAGAGACGGGTGGAGGGATTAACGTCTTAAGCCCTTTGTTGGATGAGATTAAAATTGGATTAGAACCATCTCGAAGATCCTAGAACGGTGCGTTTAGAAGGTTCGACCTTGATATAAACACCCCCACGCCGCGGAGCGGTAGTGAGTAGTAAACCGGACAGTGTGAGAAACTTGTGTCAGTGAACTGTGACAGTCTCACGAGTGTAATAAACCTTTTATGTTTATTACTGAGTGTCAGTTTGTTATATTTGGTGATTCTTACGGTCGGTGGACTTTAATTTGTGAACTGTAAGCGTTAATTTGTAGTTATACGCTCTAGCCTAATTTTATTTTATTTGTACAAATTTATGTAAATAGTTAAGCTATTTCGTAGTAGTAATATCTTATATTATTTTATTAATTAAATAGGGCTAGGTTAGAATAAATATTTAGAATATTATTACTGTAAATTTATATAAGTTTAATAATTTAATTGTTTGTAACTTCATTGTACTGTTTTTGTGACTTTATTAATAAATATTAGTATCTTGAATTCAGGAGTAGTTCGTTTTAACACCCAGTAGCTCGTAAAAGTATGCATGTATAATCACTCTTTTCAGAGGAAATAGAAGCACTCAAGACCTTATCTCCACACTGAGAAAAACATCAGAAAAGAACAAGGAAGTCTTCACCTGTATTGTCGACCTCACAAAGGCCTTCGACAAGATCAGGAAGGAAGATATTTTAAAGGCTTTCAGAGAGAAAAAGGTCAACCTGGAACTCTAGAAAGGAATCCTGTCTTTTCAAAATACAGAAAAGTGTGGTGAGGACATCTAACGAAACATCACAGGAATTTATAACGACCCAGGGGATCAGGCAAGGATGTAGCCTAAGCCCATTACTTTTTATTTTGACACTGGACACGGCCCTGAAAAGAGCTAAGTCAAAAATGAAACCATACCATCCAGGGCAGGGGTTCCCAAACTTTTTTGTATCGCACCCCCTTTTTGTTGAAATGAAAGCTTCTCGCCCCCCCCCCTTAACAATAAATTATGCGAGCCTAGGAACAAAAAAAAAAAGTATTACATTGAAAACAAAACATTTATTTATACTGTCATAAGGTACAACATCAGTTATCATAAAATACAAAAATTATTAATAAGAGAAAAATATATTAGGTTGGGTAGTGAGATGGATGGGCTTCCGTTTTTCTTACTAGAATGCCTATTCGTGGCTGAGACAACGCAAGTCACTAGCAACATCAAGTTTATTCCGATACTTTGTTTTAATTACCAAAAGTGTTGAAAATGCTTTTTCGCACAAATAGGTGCTTGAAAATGGCAAATATAAACGAAGAGCTTCCCGTGATGCGCTAGGAAACACTCTGAAATATTTTAACCAAAATCAAGGTTTGTCCATTATATCAAAGTGGTCAATTTTCGAAACATTATGGTTAATTTAGAATTTTAGAAAGACTACTTAAATTTAATTTAATGTTCAACTTACGCCCCCCCTGACATGTCCTCACGCCCCCCAGTTTGGGAACCACTGATCTAGGATATAGAAACCTCAGGCCAACCCACCTCAACATCCTCGCATTTGCTGATGACGTAATTGTTTTTGCAAACAATTGCAGGAAACTCCAGTTCAATGATGTGATTAACATAAAACTATGTGTGTAAGGAAAACCAAAACAATGGGAAGGAAAAATCGAGCATGGGAACCGAGGCGTAAAACTAAACAACACGAGGTTAGAGCAAGTAAGGGATTTTAAATATCTCGATGCACACCTCAACGAACACGGCTGGATAGGTGGCGAAATAAAAGCTGCCAGCAGGTGTTTTAATTCCCTCAAGAAAGGATTCATCGGGAAAAAAGAAGTGTCAAAAAACACAAAAAAAGTAGTTTATAAAAACACTTTCTTACCGATTCTACCCTATTGAAGTGAATCTTGGACTCTAACCAAAAAGCACCAGAGCCAACTTCAAGAAATGGAGATGCGATATTTAAGAAGAATGAAAGGGAAGAACAGAAACGTAACAATACAGCTGAGATGGTTCGGCCATGTTTCCAGGATGGTGGAAACGAGAGTTGCGAAGGCCGTATATGAGACAAAGGTGGAGGGTATGACACCGAAAGTAAGACAAAGGAAGACTTGGGAAGTCACAATCCAGGAAGCCTTTGACAGAAGAGGTTTGGAGAAGACGATTGCTATAGGAGAGGGATTCATGGATCAACCTCTATAGAAAGAATCTCACGCCGTTGCACAGTGTGAAATTTCACCGATCTAGGAGGACAAAAATCGAAAAAATGAACTATTTTTTAAAGGATTTTTAATACTACATATAACAGGTACAATGTCTGAGGGTATTGGAATCAAAATAGTTAACATTTTAAAGCCACCTAAAGCGTCGTACTTTACACCCAAACTTGCCAGTTCAATGTTTGCATACCAGAGATTAACCTTCACTCATTCGTTCTTTGTTCATCATTGTCCACGGTTCTGTTTTCCAGTTATTTCAACTTCAAAAAACCTGAATTATTCTCTGTTTATAAATCATTTGAGGAAAGTATTGATATGGTTACATTAGAATACGTGTAATTTAAAGGGCTTAAACATTTTGTTCAAGTTGAACGAATAAAATTTAAAAAAAATCATACACTTATTGAATTTTGGAGGAAGGTAACTTCTTTATTACGTCGATTCACGTCCTGCTCTATGTATTAACTTAAACTTAGGAAGCTGGAGAAGAGAACATGACAAGAAAAGTTTGCCCATATTTGCCCGTTTTGTCGAAATCTTAAAAAATGTTACTGTATTTTAGAATGGACGAATTAGTCACTTACGAAATGCTGTATGAGATATGGAGAGGGAGTGAAAAGGATGCAAGATTTGACAACGTTCTTAGTTTTTTGACTGAGAATAAAATGCTGGGGAGGATTGCCTGAGGACAAAATGGAAACAATTAGAGCTGGCCTGAAGTCAGTACTGTACAGATTGGAGTGGCGCTGGGAAACATCTCATCGCGCAGCTGAACGTTTTCTAGCAATGAATGTCTCCTGGTTGCGGAACAATTTTGTTGTTCGATTTGAATGCAATGCAGGCACTCCTATTGCAGAACTACCATCGACATCAAGGAAAGAAATGAGATACAAAAAAAAAAAAAATAAAAATTACTAAAATTATATATACATTTATGTAATTATTAAAATTATACCTGTTGTGATATAATTCTTTATTAATCTAATTAATTGTCTCAGTTTGAGAACTTAGATATAAAAAAAAAAATTATTAAACACTCATTCTGAGGACGTTTAGTATTTTTGTCACCCTAGATTGGCAAAATTACACGCTGTGCGTTGGTGGTAGAGAGGAGAAAATTATATAAAATAAATAAATGTATAATCACTTACTAAGGCAAAATCTTAAGTGCCTCAAGTATTAGGGAATCCACTTTTTAGTTTTTTTTCGTTCAATGAACGCCATTTTAGACTGCTGTGGGTAATCGTAGGATGCTACCGTGGGAGTCATATTTTTTTTTCTATCCAGGTGTAATTAGGATAAGAAACTGAGTACTTGACACCTTTCGGGTTCGTCCCCAACCCCAGCTCCCTCCCCCGATGCCTGGGACGTCCCCATGTAATTTCACTTCCCAAGGACGGAATAACCAATGATTTGTTACACCACCGGCCGGACTACGAACCAGCGATCTTGTGTATAGTAAGATGTTATTCTAACCACTTTAATAAATCCTATAAATAAATATATATATATATACAGGGTGTCCCATTTCAAGTGGATCAAATGTTTTTTTAAAGTTTTAAACGAAAGTTTTAAACGAAGTAAAAGTTGTAGTTATTCAGGCCTAGTTTGAAGAAATAAAAAAACAGTTTTTGGTTTTTCACATTAAATGGTCAATATCGACCTTCAAAAAAATGTAGTTTCCTCTTGACCCCCATTTATTTTTATTTTTCTGAAATGTACAATCCAAAACATGGAAAAATTGTATGTAACATTTTTTTCTATCTTTCATAGTTTAAGTAGAAAAATCATTGAAAGTTGACTACTTTAGTATTCCTCCTTTACGAGGAAATGTATGTAATCCAGCATTAAGTTATTTTATTTAAGAGTTTTTAGTCGAAATAACTTACTAATCAAGGTATTTTGAATCTTTCAAAAAATGTCTGGACATTTAGAAACCTTCTGTGAAGACAGCATACTGAAGTAGTGAGCTTCAGATACTTCTTCTACTTGACCTATGAAAGATAGAAAAAAATGTTACGTGTACATACATTTTTTCCATGTTTTGGACTGTACATTTCAGAAAAATAAAAATAAATGGGGGTCAAAAGGAAGGTTATTTAGGATATTGACCACTATATATATATATATAAACCTAAGTTATACATTAGATAACACAAGCTTTGAAACTCCTCCTCAAAGGCCTTATTTCCATTAACGGCGAAGGGCTACTTAGCATTTTTCTTCAATAAATAATCTATCTCTCCTTCCCCCTACAAAAGAGAATCCTCTTCTCTAGATCTCATTTTAATTGCTTCTAGGATCGTTTTGAATCGATTCAATCGCAGGAAACGCAAGTTCGATCCATATTTATAAGATATTTTAGATATCTAAACAATAACGACAATATCTGATCTAGTTATAATTCGATATTTCCCAGGATTCAGGATCTAAATCAGAGTATTCATATTTCTGTATAAGTAAGTATTTGTAAGTAAACATTCAGTTTTAATAATTTCTCAATAAATCCTGAAAATGAATAGTACTCCAAAATAATAAAGATGAAACCAAAAGGATCATGCTTGCATTAAATGAATAAACAACATTTAACGCCACTTTAAATAAAGGCTATTTTATTATTGGATATTTGGAGGATGCTGCATTGGGAGTCCTAAAATTTTCCTATAAAGGTGTATTATTTTGATAGGAATCTTAACCGAGTACCTGGCAGGTTCCAGATCCTCATTTTAAGTACCTTCCGAAGGACAGCGTAACCATTCCACTTTCAGGATCGCGAAACCGAGATGTTGGGCACAGTATGTTTTTATGTTAACTTGTACACTACATGTTTTGTACACTAGCTACCTTCATAACCTTCAGTCCGGGTCACCACTTGTAAAAAATTGCCTATTTATTTGAGAAAATTTATTTAGCAGCCGTATAACAAAATTCAGATCACATAAAAAAAAAAAGTCATCAAATATAGAAAAACACTTCACAACGATCCTCCACTAACCCAAAAACAAAAAAAAACAGCTGGGGATAAGGCAATCAACTTTCTCACTGACAGTCAGGCAGCATGCAATGCATTACAAAATGCAGTAACAAACTCTAGACTAGTGGAGGAATGCTGTCTAAGACTTGATGAATTAGATGTACATAACAGAGTTAACGTATTTTGGATCCCTGGGCACAGTAATATTCCAGGAAACGAAAGGGCCGACAAACTGGCAAAGAAAGGAGCAGTTATCGCTCCAATTGGACCAGAACCATGGTGTGGGGTCCCCCTTCCCCTGGCTAAGGATACAATTAGCAATCTAGCCAAGAGGAAGATAAAAACACCTTGGGATAGAGCCAAGATAAGGCATACTAAACTTTTTATAAAGGCTCCCAATGATAACCTTTCTGATAAAATCAAGATATAGGCCGCTCACATGTCGACCGACCTCAAAAGTATGGTTCAAACCATCACTGGGCACTGTAAACTCAGGAAACACATGCATCGCTTGGGCATTGAACAAGAACCTCGGTGCAGACGGTGCACAGAGGAGGACGAAACCCTCTGGCACGTTCTCTTTGAATCTATAGCACTAAGTCGAAAGAGGACATTTGACCTTGGTCCTGGAGCACACAAGGAACTCCAAGAACTAAGATTTAAAGACTATCTAAAATTTCTCAGAGGTCTAGACTAAAATTTCTAGAGGTTAGGGATCTTTAGGACTCGAGCACAATGGGCTTCTTTAGGCCGACGTGCATGGTAATCAAGAGTCAAACATAAATAAATAAAAACTGTACAATAATGAACTATTTTTTTTTTTAAGAATAATTTATTGATATTTACAACTGTAATTATATTACATCAAGTAAATCTGCTGTACGAACAAAGGACATGAAAAAAAACACTTAAAATAATGGAGAAACTACCCATTGATAGCACTCCAATAAAGTTCTATAGTAGAAGGTCTCGAGGCCATCTTCTTTTCAAACGCCTTGAAGGATTATCAGGAATATTATGGGAAGCAAGGTGAGATACTAGCGGATTCAAGTGTGTATGGAGCTTGTCATGGAAGGATAGGTATCTAGTTTGGGCCAAATCAGCAACATATGGGATATTAAGATCATGATGGATGAGTTTGTTTGTGACATAATAAGGAGCATTGAGGATTTTGGATTGCAAGGATTGGATACGAGATGAATTGGATGGTTTAGTAGAGCCCCAAAGCTCAACTCCGTATGTGCAAATAGGTCTGATACTGTCATGTAAATGAGTCTTTTGTAAAAACAAAAAATAAATATTAATTAATCAACGGGTACATAATAAATATAGAATGAAATAAAATAAATGAAGTGATTGAGGCAATGGCAAATCCCTCTAACACAAACCTCTTGGTAACCTAGCTGTAACCTTCACTACCATTATCATTATCATCGCACTCCCATCACCACGTTAAATAGTAAAATCATTTCCGAGCATATTTCTCTTCCTCATCGTCACATCTTTATCCGAGACGAAACCAAAGAAGAACTAATCGATAATAAAAGTAAATTATTTCAAATAAAGCAATATGCAAAGAAAATAAGGAAAGCAAAAATCTCACCTCTATTCAGTGCAGCGAATCAATGTTGGAGAAATGGAACCTGGAAAGAAGAAAAACTGATATTAGTTATAAAATAGCACCAAAGTTCCTGTAAACGAGCCATCGCTGTTCAAATTATCTATTACTAGTACTGTTTTTATATTTATTAATTTAAGTTTTTAGTGCATAGCCTCATTAAAAAAAATAATAAAAAAATAAAACCCACGCCCCTACAACCCATGAAGGGTTTTGGTATCAGTAAATGAAAGAGACAGTACTGTTTCTGGAACAACAGTTATCACGCTCAAACGCCTAGTTTTGCCCCAATCATTGAAGGTACCCGAATCATTGAAGTCAAGTGATGTACTTTAGTCCATAAGATGTAACAATTGTTTATAGCGTCTTGTAAGTTCTTCTCTTTTTAATTGTGTATGTATGTTCCATTTATGGCTTTTGTCCAATTGTAATCTCGGACTATAACCTACATAGTTTTACGATATTATGTTTTCATTAAAATAGAGCCGAAAACTCAAAAGGAAACACTAATATTTATTACTAGCTTATGCCCGCGGCTTCACTCGCGTGGAATTCGGTCTGCCACATAAAGTTTCGTGAAAATAAATAATTTAAATATTTTTTTTAAATATAAGCTACTCCTACATCCAAAATTTCAGATGTCTAACTTCAAAACTGACGGATTTAATACAACCTTTGAACCCCTATTATATTAAAGGGGAAACCCTTGGAGTGAAATTATCCAAATTTTTTTCTTAAACTATACAATGAACCTATCTACAAATTTCAAGATGCTAAGTTCTTGATTTGCCTTTAATTATGTACTATAACGGGGAGGCACGTGTCCCCGTGTCCCCACATAAATCTGCCCTTGCTGTAGCCTATGATGTATAACCTATTTTACTCAATAAGTTTCATCTAAATCCGTTCAGTAGTTTTTGCATGAAAGAGAGTCAAACATACAAACTTTCACATTTATAATATTAGTAAGATTAGTAGGATATCAAAACAAATAGTTTCACTCATGTTCTTTCTGTTATTTTGACAACTATGATCATGTGATTTGCCTTTAATTATGTACTATAATGGATTCTCCACAATAACTACAAAACCGTGGGGAGGGATGTACCCACGTGCGCCCCCACCTAAATCCGCTCTTGCTATAGCCTACGTGTTATTCTGATGTATAACCTATATTACTGTAAAGTTTCATCCAAATCCGTTCAGTAGCAATTGGAAAAACCCCAATGCAAAGACCCACCATCAAGACGTTGAAATTGAATATACAACTCTCAAATTGAACGTCTTGGTGGTAGGTTGCTGTCTCAGGTTTGGAGCCTGTTTCGGCTGTTGATTGTGGGATGTAGTGCACCTTCTTCGAGATGCAATTTATATAACCTTTTTTTGTGTCTTGTTAATGCCTGAGTAGGCGAAACGTCGACCGGTAAGTGTGTGTTTTACTGGATAATTTCGAAACAGAAAGCTTTGCATTGTGTTTTTTCCAATTGCACCATAACAAGATATTATGTTTTCTTTAAAATACCCCTCTGAATAGTAAACTGTTTATATCTATAGGACTTACGACTTTTAAACATGAACACAAGTTCTGGCCTTGATGACGATGTTCTCCGAGCTTTGATGGAAGAAAATCCCCGAACAAGTGTGCGAGAACTGGCAGGGAAACTCGGGAATAGTGCCCTTACTTACACCGCATTCGCCCCAGAATTCGTTGATAATTCTGGGCCCCGTTCAGGCCGAGTTTGGACTCGCAAAACAAAATTATGCGAAAGTCACGCTTTTACATGTTAGTGAAGACTGAAATAGAAAAATTTGACAGGGGTAAACAAATATTTTAGTCTGTTTGTTTATTTAACGTCACTTTATGCTGCTACGGCTAATCGGACGATGCTACAGTGGGAGCTCTAAATTTTGCCGGGTTTAATTAGGATAGGGATTTTTAATGAGTACCTGACATTTGTAAAAGTCAAAACTCCAACAAAAGTAAAAAGTTTACAAAATGGAGGGGCCTTTTAGAGAAAACATAAGAACCTGCATTAGCTTTCGGGCAACCCAATACAAAGTACATGGTCGTCGTCAATTTTTATCGATTAACACGAAGCTTTATCGTTTATTACCATTTTTAAATTAAATATTTTATAAAATTTGAACCATTTGTTTTTTAGTTTTAATCAATAGAATTAAAACGTTTATTTCCATTGTAATATCGACCTCCCAAACAAGACAGTTGACGACGCTTCTCTCCTCAAAGGTATTACCAACTCCTTTCACAACCTGTCAGCCTCAACCAGGAGTGCCAATCCCAGCAACTATTGATGATGTAATAGCTCCTTCAGCGGTCTGGAATCGATTATATATATTCGATTATCTCCGTTCAGAGTCCGCCTTTACAAAAAACGCTTTAGAGCAGAATTTTATTTATTTTTAAATTCTTCTAAAACTCCTAATAACATAAACTCCTAACTCTCCAAGCCTTAATTGAAATAATAGTTTTATATATTTAAAACCTGTACACTAAACGTCATTAATTTGAATGCGTCTGACCGGTTACCAAGGTAACAGCTGTGAGAGAAGAACCGGGGAGGTTATTCTGATTTGTGTCTTGTCATTTGAATGAAGATAACAGTTTTGTAAATAATGTGTGAATTGTTAAATTTTAACATTGTTCCTTTTTTTACAGGTAAGACTGTATAGATAATTGGGTTTGTAAATCAATTACAGGAAATTATTGTTGTAATAAAAATATATATATTTTTTTTTTACAGAGAGAAACTCAGTTTAGTTTTCTTTCGACACCCACTAAATTCAGTATTTGAATCAATCAAAATTATAAAATAACATTTAAAGTTGACATTTCACACACCTACAAAACTGTTTTCTTTTAACTAAATAGCAACACACAAATCAGAATAACTTCCCTTGTTTTTCTATCACAGCTGTTATCATGGTAACCGTATAAGTCACATTCAAATGATAGAAGTATTCGGAATATTATAGAAATGAATTTTGGCATTTTTTTATATTTAAGTCTCCCAAAATCTCTAGTGGTCATATTCTTTTTTGGCCCGAATATTCTTCGCAATACCTTATTTTCAAATAACATAAGACGCTGTTCATTGACATGCAAGAGTTTCATTCAGTCCTTCTCAAGTTCTCATGATTGCTGATTAGATAATATTACAACTAACCGCGAGTTTCATTCATATTACTAAATCATCATCTAGTATAAGAATTACATAATACTTTTATATTCCAAAACTTAACAAATAATTGATATTATATTATAACTTCATTTTATAAGTAAAAAAGCATCAACTTTACAACAAAAGGAAATTACATTTTTTTTTCAAATGCGGGAGTTTTGAGATTTTTCTCTTAAATAAAATATTCAATATTAATATTTTATTAATTTCTTAGTTGGAATGTTTCCAGAGATATTTAACTTTTTTTAAGTATAATAAAAATCTTTCCGACCTATATGAAAAAAATTGACGCTACAAAAATCTGTTCAAAAAATATATTTTCTGTTTTAATAAAAACAAAAAAACCCTGTATCACTACAACCAGTGAACGGGTCTGGGGTTCAGGACATGGTAGAGAATGTAATTTTCCAAGGACAAATGTTACGCAGGAAGGTGTTTTGTCCTAGATCACGCTAAACCACTAGATTTTCCCCCTTTTTTAGAGGCTGTGTGAGCCCCAGAAGTGTCCTAGATTCTATATGATCCATCTCCAGCTGCTAACAGACTGATTTAATAGATTTTTGAAAAATAAACCTTTATTCTTGAAATAGGTCCTTTATAAATACAAAATTTAACCGGTAAGAACATAGGCCGAAAGACAAACTAATTACAATTTACGGGTTCTTTGGAAGTATCCTCACATAGGCACATTTTAATAACATTAGTATCGTCTACTAAGTAATTGTCCATTCTCAGATCAAAGAGTATTTATTATATTAAAATTTTTAAAATAATTTATTATATATATTATAATGTATTGGAAAAATCACAAAACACTAGAATCCATAATTTTTTTAACAGAAATTTTAAATGAACAATAAATATTTTAAAAAAATGTTCAATTATTTTATTATTCGTTCACACCCTATAAAAGAAATACTAATGTATATTATAAATAAAAAAAAGTGCATGTTTTCGCCCAGGATCGAACTGGGGACCTTCTGCGTGTTAGGCAGATGTGATAACCGCTACACCACGAAAACTGGTTGCACCAGTTCAACTCTCACTACAATAACTAATTGGATAAAGTATACATTTAGACATTTATTTATTTCACTATCCATGGCTATTAGTTATATTTTGTGAACTACAACATAGTTTGAGTATAATCATCCTTTCAACTCTACTTTACGGATGTGAAGCGAGGCGAGAACTCTGATGTATGAACAGCATGGCAAAAATCGCTCACTAATTAACTATAATTTTTAATATGCATAAAATACAACAGAACGAAAGAAGAACAATAACAGTATCCTGTTATGTTGCAATTATATGTAAATATAAAAAATGAATCAGCTGTTGTCGCCATATTTTGCCTCCGCAATCAGTTCGATCAATAATCACCTAAAATAAATCGAACTGTAAAATCCTAGATTTAATAAAAATGCCCTAGTGGCACTTACACTACCAGGCCGAGGCACCGGTCCCCACTCCATCAGAACTCGGTAGACATCTTAAATGGGGAAAGCGAGGTGGCAAGCCATGTGGGAAGAAAGACATCCCAGCAAATAGAAGAATACAGCCGCAGGGAGGAGGTTTTCCTTGCACGATTGAGACTGAGAGTGAGGAATGTATATCTTTTCTATTTTAGGGTGGCCAGTTAGTTTTTAGTAACGTCTATTATCAACCAGGTACCATCAACTAATATCCTACTAATATTATAAATGCGAAATTTTGTCTCTCTTTCACGCAAAAACTACTGAACGTATTTGGATGTAACTTTACAGTAATATAGGTTATACACCAGAATAACAGGCTATGGGAAGCGCTGATTTATATGGCACGTGCCTCCCCACCGATAGTTTTTTAGGTACTGTGGAGAATCCATTATAGTACATAATTAAAGGCAAATAACATGATAATAGTTGTTAAAATAACAGAAAGAACATGAGCGAAACTATTTGTTTTGATCTCCTACTAATCCTACTAATATTTTTTCCTACTATAAGTTTGTATGTTTGTCTCTCTTTCACGCAAAAACTACTGAACGTATTTGGATGTAACTTTACAGTAATATAGGTTATACACCACAATAACACATTGGCTAAAGTAAGGGCAGATTTAGGGGAGCACGTGCCCCCCTGACAGTTTTTTGTGTTCTGTGGAGAATCCATTATAGAACATAATTAAAGGCAAATCGGGAACTTAGCAGCTTCAAATTTGCAGATACGTTCTTCGTATAATTTACGAAAGAAATTTGGATAATTCCAACCCCAAGGGTTTCCCCCTTAATATAATGGGGTTTCAAAGATTGTATGGAATCCGTCAGTTTTGAAGTTAGACATCTGAAATTTTGGATGTACGAGTAACTTATAGTTAAAAAAACTAAATTATTTATTTAAAATGATCTGTCGCAAAACTTTATGTGGCAGACCAAATTCCATGCGAGCGAAGCCGCGGGCAAAAGTTAGTATGATATATCTGTGGCACCTGTGCATAGTGGGCTAAGTCGAATTTTGTGAATTCCAAGCTATCTACTTAGAATCGTAATTTTTCTGAACTTATTTTAAGTTCAAGATTGGAGTATCAGCCCACGATTCACAAAGGAACATCCTTCATTGCAATGAACGGAACACTTAGCGTGTTAGAAACAAAGAAAGAGAAAAAAATTACGATTCTAAGTAGATAGCTTGAAATTCACAAAACTCCACTTCACCCACTATGGACAGATATTAGAGAAGAGATAGTTGACTGGAACTTCTAATGTAAGGAAGAAATAGTTGGGGGTGCAGTCAATGAAAACACCATAATAAGTGCATACTTATTTATTATGTGCCGACGTTTCGAACAACAATGTCCATCTTTAGGACAAATATACCAAGCGGCGGCGAAGACGATCAGCTGCTAATTATTTTCGATCGCCGCTTGGTATATTTGCCCTGAAGATGGCCTACATTGTAGGTCGAAACGTCGACACATAATAAATAAGTATAGACTTGTTATGGTGTTTTCATTGACTGCACCCCCAACTATTTCTTCCTAACATATGATATATATTGTATTTATACAGTAATCATTATAATTAAATACATTTTTTTTTCTCTTGGCAGGATTACTTCACCGTCCAGTCGGTTTATGTCATAGCGGAGCGCAAGTGGTATCATTCGAGAAATGAGCCTATAAAGTTTTGTACAGTTAAATTACCATCATCAATGACTGTGTTGAGACAACACTTCACAGAGCGCCTCATCCCAATTAGGGGCGGTTTGGATTGGTCGATCCGTAGAAAAAGTCACCTTGTAATTTTTTTCTATTGGGTTTCTTGAAATCCCTTGTTTATATGAACCGTCCAAGGACCAACATCCTCCAGGAATAAATTGCTAACATAGCGCCTGATAAGCTAGGAAGAGTCAAGACAAACGCCAGAAATCGCTTTACTCAGTGTATAGAGAATAAGGGATGCTACCTATCTTCAATTTTATTTTCAAAAATATGTAAAACATAATTTTAAGCATGTGCCTGCACGATAAAAACGAATAAAATTGTTCTGATTCATACAATGGGTTTTATTAAGTTTTGAAAAAAAAATAAATTCAGCTATACCTTGTATTTGTAACCACACCTGTCAAATACAAAAATTAACAATCAGTAGAATGACTAACAGTAAAATAAAACATAATGACATGAGAGGCATAAAGAAGAACTGTAGCCAGCGGTAATCCCTCTGAGGCTTGATTTAATTTCCTACTGTAATAGATCCCTCATCCACGTTCTTTTTTAGTTTCCTCCTAGTGTTCTCAAGCATGAGATCCGTGGCCATTTCTTCTATTATTGGGTTTCTTTGTCCGTGTAGTTTTTTTTTTTATTTTTAAAGTTTTTGTAATATGTACGTATGTGTTTGTCAATCGTTGGTTAGTATGCAGAGTTTTTTTTTGTTTGTTTGTTCATTTAACATCACTTTATGCGGCTTTGGCTAATCAGACGATTACAGTGGGAGCTCTAAATTTTGCGTATCCGGGTTAAATTAGGACAGGGAACTTTAACAAGTACCTGACATCGTACATACTCGGGACCCCCCATTTAACATCCCTTCCGAAAGAAAGCATAACCAAGGATTGTTTTACTCCCTTAAAAAAATCCTAGGGCCACTTGCCGGAGTACGCTCCCACGATCTTGGACTTAGTAGGCTGTTCGAACAAATACTAGACCACAGGTCGTCCCCTAAGGTTTGCTATTGACATACCAAGGTGCTTTTGTGAAAATATAATGAAGTATAAAAACAAATTCTGAAATATGGAACAAATAATATTTGAAAATTAAATAAAAGGCCCTTATTTAGATGCCATCTTGTACCCTCAAACCATTTATTCGAACGCCGTTGACAGATTTGCATGCAATAAAACCACTTCTTTTTAGTATTAACATATTTTCTTTCATGCTCTCTGATGGGGAGAGCGGCAATTTCGGATACAAAAATTACAAGTCTCAAACCCCGTTTCGAGCTGATCCAAATCACTAGCTGAAAAGGTTAAATGTAAACAAAAGACATATTAAGGAAATTATTGAAAGCAAATCACAATTAATTCAATCGCAATAAACAAATGGTTTAATAATTAAATAAACAAAATAAGAAATAAATGAAACACCTTAATTTTAGAGAAATAAATAAATTTTTACAAAATATATCATAAAGGTTATGATGCAAATATTTCTATATGCTACTATTTGAGAAAATTCTGATAATTAACCATTTATTTTGGTTGAATAAAAAAAAATTCAAAGCCTGTTTATAAAGTTACAATTTTAAATATATCAATTAGTGAATCTAAAATTCCAAATAAAGAAAAATATTAATGTTCAATATTAATCACCTGCAGGTGTATTGTGAAAATAATGACGTCTTGTAGCTCGAGCGTCAGCCAATCCAGCTGGTGGAGTCGATATCAACCATGTGATCGATGCGGGCGAAAATCGATGAGTGATCGATATGGCGATAATCGATAGCTGATATCGAGAGGCGTACAACCATCCGACTTGACTAACAATCTTTAACTAATTGCCCCAGATGATCACAGCGCGTACTTCAGTTGTTTACAGTAGACCACAGTCACTTGTTTGTCCACTTACACCATATATTATTTACACAAATACACAAATAATATTTTTGCTAAGCTTAACTGATAGTTATCTAATGTGATAAATACTATACTTTTTTTTTTGCTTTCAATAAATAATATACGAAATAAACACAAAAAAAAAACTTAACTCCAACAATGGTGAATTAAATCGTCATGAAAAACAAAACAAGGGAATTGACTTAAAGTTAAAAAACAACAAAAATAACTAATATTTTAATGTTAATGGCCTTAACATCCTCCTTCGTACAGTCTTATCTTTTTCTTCTTCTTTGCAAAAGTTTACTAATGTAGAAAACTTACCTATCCACACATATTCATAAGTGGAAATTTACTGCCTAACAATAACCTAGAAATACACTTGTAGTATTTATAGAAAGGTTTTAAAATGTCACAACAATAGTTTCATTCATGTTATTTCTGTTATTTTAACAACTATCATCACATTATTTGCCTATAAGTATGTCCTGTAATGGTTTGTCAACAGTACACAAACAACCGTATGGGGGCACGTGTCCCCATGCCCCCCCTGGATCCGCCTATGTCTACATATATATATATATATATATATATATATATATATATATATATATATATATATATATATATATACCAAAATATTATAAAGCGAGCCATATGCGTTGATGACCTAAGAGTTTTACACCTTTACACACAAACAAATAGCAATCGAAAACAGAACAGAATTTAATTAAAATGTGGCTCAATTCATATTTTTTTTAATTAAAAAAATACTAAAGGTTTTGTGGCTGTAGTTATTGAGCTTCTACAACAAAAAGTGCAATTAAACATCTGGGCTAGCGCTCTCCAATTCTCACTCGAAATAAAAAATTGAATGAAAACGCTTAATTCTTCTTAGTATCTTGTTAAAAACCGAAAAAAAAAATTATAAAAAACTGGAGCAAAAATATGATTAACGCTTAATTTAGACATCGCAATATTGAGGGAAAGATACTGCTTACTTTTATACTCCATCATATTTCTGATATGCATCGTACCATATATATATATATATATATATATATATATATATATATATATATATATATAGATATATAGATATATATATATATATACAGGGTGTCCCATTTCAGGTGGATCTTTTTAACTTTTAAAGGAAACGAAATTGAGAAAAACGATCCAGATAAAAATTGTAGTTATTCAGGCCTAGTTTGAAGAAATAAAAAAAACATTTTTTGGTTTTTCACTTTAAATGGTCAATATCAACCTTCAAAAAATGTAGTTTCCTCTGGACCCCCATTTATTTTTATTTTTCTGAAATGTACAATACAAAACATGGAAATAATGTATGTAAAAATTTGTTTTATCTTTCATAGGTCAAGTAGAAGAAATATCTGAAGCTCACTACTTCAGTATGCTGTCTTCACAGAAGGTTTTTAAATGTCCAGACATTTTCTGAAAGATTCAAAATACCTTGATTAGTAAGTTATTTCGACTAAAAACTCTTAAATAAAATAACATAATGCTACATTACGTTTCCTCGTAAAGGAGATACACTAAAGTAGTCATCTTTGAATGCTTTTTCTACTTAAACTATGAAAGATAGAAAAAATGTTGCATACATTTTTTCCATGTTTTGGATTGTAAATTTCAGAAAAATAAAAATATGAAGGTCGATATTGAATATTTAAAGTGAAAAACCAAAAAATGTTTTTTTATTTATTCAAACTAGGCCTGAATAACTACAACTTTTACCTGAATCGTTTTTCTGAATTTTGTTTCGTTTCAGCAATTTGTACTAAAAAATGTTTGGAATAATAATTTTAGACGTGAATGTAAACTGAATTGAGGACTATTACTATCATGTATTATGTATATCAAGTATTTCAGAATGTAATATAATTAAAATAAAAACCTGTAACACTACAACCCGGGAACGGATTTGGGGTTTAGTACATGGTAGAGACTGTTTAATGGGCAACGGTTCTGCAGGGAGGTGATTTGACCTAGATCACACTCAACAGCTAGATTTTTCCCCTTTATTTAGGTTAACTTATTTTTATAATATTTTATAGAGGCCGGGTGAGCCACAGGAGGGTCCTAGATCCTAAATGATCCATCTCCGGCTGCAAACGGACTAAATAAAAGTCTTGCGTGCAACGGGATTTGAACCAGGATTTTCGGCATGGCAACTCAGTGCTCTACCATTGAGCCACTCCGCTCCGCAATATAATTACAAATCTTTTAAGTGAGCATAAAACGCACTTATTTATTTTATAAAAAACGAATATTAAACTCTAATCTGAATAGTGGTAGATATTTTAAGGTTTAAAATATTTTTTCACGTCCTAATGGCGTGCTGGTAGGTTCTGAATAGGCAAAGGGTCGAGCATTTAGTAATTAAATGTTATTTAAGAGGCATACAAATAGAAAGGATTAAATAAAAGAAAAAATATTAAACTGAGAAAGAATAGTGAAAGCGTATTCATACTATATTCAATAGTAAGCTCCTAGCACAGCTAAGAATAGTTAGTTAATAATGATCCTATCCTGTAAATTAATTAATTGTATATTAATAATAATATTTATTAAGACCGTGGAAAAATTCCATCGAAAAGCCTTAAGTCTCCAAACTAAAACAGAAATAGAAATTATCTGTCCAATATTTCGCCCATTCAGGCACCCTTTGAGCGCCATCGACCATCGAGGCACCACTGCCCATTGAGCCTTCGGATGGTGGTGGGATGTTTCATGGGTGCATTATTCATGTTTTGTTTTGCTGTTATTCTCTTTCTACCTTGAGGATGCCTGAATGGGCGAAATATTGGACTGATAATTTCTATTTCTGTTTTAGTTTGGAGACTTAAGGCTTTTCGATGGAGTTTTTCCACGGTCTTAACATTTATGTAAGGTCTCTTTTTAGTTTTCAATATTAATATGTTTTGTGGAGTAGCCGTAGGTCCACTGGTTTCATGATAATATTATTTTTTTTTTCTTTCATTCTTACTTTCTTTTTTTCATATGTTCTTTCGTCTTAAGTTTTGTGTTATTTCCTATTACTTATTTTTCCTGTGATGGTTTTTGAAGTTTGGTGAGTGTATATTGAATTTTGAATTTCTGAAGTATCTATCAGCTGTTTTTATCTAACCTTAACCAGCTGGGCTCGAGTAACCTTCCTTATGATTCATTAGTTGCATTTGAGCCTTCGAGGTGGTGGGATGTTTCATGGGTGCATCATTCATGTTTTGTTTTGCTGTTATTCTCTTTCTACCCTGAAGGTGCCTGAATGGGCGAAATATTGGACAGATAATTTCTATTTCTGTTTTAGTTTGGAGACTTAAGGCTTTTCGATGGAATTTTTCCACGGTCTTAACATTTATTTAAGATCTCTTTTTAGTTTTCAATATTAATAATAATAGTTTCGTAAGCGGGGGAGCTCATTGCGTAGAGTGCTAAGGTACTGTGACGAAGGTCCCACGTCAAATCAGGCTGTAACAGATAAATTTTTAACCTATTAAAATCCTCAGATGGATCGAGAGATCTTTCTGAGATTCACCCAGCCTCTGTAAGCTCCATTAATTGGGAGAAGAAAATCTGGCGGTTGAGCTTGTTCCCAAGATTGCGGGCTCGTAGCCATGGGGTGGCCCCATGATTATTTATAAAGAGTAAAAAATCCTTCGGAAGGAACGTTAATCCTGGATAGGCAAAATTTAGAGCTCCCACTGTAGCATCTTCCGATTAGCCACAGCATCATAAAGTGACCTTAACACTAGAACTACGAAGATTTACCATATACCTATTTCTACCAACCGGTCAAAATGACCGGTCTGTGTGTTTAATTAAACAAAATAGTAGAATTCAAGAAATAAAATTATAAATTAATTTTAAATAAAATAAAATATATTTCAACGTAGCATAAAGGGTAGTGTATGTTGCAACTTACAACTATACACGGCAAGCAAGAATACTAAATTGAAATTTTATACAATACACATACAAAAATTTATGTATAATTTAGATGTATAATAATAATAATTTATACTTGTATAAACACTTCGGGAATACACAACATGTATTAATGATATTTTCATGACCGTTCAAAATGACCAGTTCGTATATTTAGGTACAACACAGATATCTCTGAAAATTATAAGCGTAAGAAGGATATAATTTATAATATTATTGTATACACAAATTTAATAATAATCATGACGTTATCGTAAAATATGAAAGACTTGAAGAGGAAATGTTATAAATAAATGTTAGAGAAGAATTGGTTGACTGTAACTTCTAAT
The DNA here is from genome assembly GCA_037127475.1 of Arma custos. Taxonomy (NCBI): domain Eukaryota; kingdom Metazoa; phylum Arthropoda; class Insecta; order Hemiptera; family Pentatomidae; genus Arma; species Arma custos. The sequence continues at coordinate 107,932,549 of CM073762.1, read as the reverse complement.
GTAAGGAAGAAATAGTTGGGGGTGCAGTCAATAAAAACACCTTAATAAGTGTATATTTATTTATTGTGTGCCGACGTTTCGGCCTACAATGTAGACCATCTTCAGGGCAAATATACCAAGCGGCGGCCAGGACGATCGCAGTTACCCAACTATTTCTTCCTTATGTTATAAATAAATGATGCAACCCCTCATTTTGACCACTTCACAGTTTCAGTGTTAAATGAATAAAAAAAAAAAGTTGCTTTGTGATTCGACAATTTTTTAAAATATACATCAGTTGCTAAACTCGTTGCTAGACAACTCTAATTTCATATTATATCACTACAAACATTTTGTGTACAATAAAGAGATACAATGCAACCTGAAGGAGCCGGCGTTCCCTAAATAAAGTTTTACAACAGGCTGAGAGATCGGGATCCATCCATTTTTCGAGAATAATATAACACTCTTGCCTAAAACAAATCAAAACGCGGGACAGACAGTGAGTATTAATGGAATAAATTAGTTGGGGGGGGGAGAGATATTTGAATAGTAAATGGAATAATTAAGGTACTCTACTCCGCTCCGCTGAGCTCAAATGAATTTACATTGAAATGCCCGTAACAATGAATTATACATCTCTAGAACAAATAACATTTGTCATCCCAAGCCGGCAACATAACAACATAACAAAGGTAACCAACACCCAAGTGTCAGGACCTGAAAAGGTCAACACTGATTGTTTGTGTTTCAGCCAATTCTCTATATTTGTTAATTTTACAATATTTAAATATATATATATATATATAATTTTAATTTTATTTTATATATATATATATATATATATACTAGCTTATGCCCGCGGTTTCGCTCGCGTGGAATTCGCTCTGCCACATAAAGTTTCGTGAAAGATCATTTTAAATAATTTCATTTAAATAATTTAATTATTTTTTTAAAATATAAGTTACTCGTACATCCATAATTTCAGATGTCTAACTTCAAAACTGACGGATTCTCTACAACCTTTGAACCCCCATTATATTAAAAGGGAAACTCTTGGGGTGGAATTCAAATTTCTTTCTTAAACTACACAAAGAACCTATCTACATATTTCAAGAGGCTAAGTTATTATGTACTATAACGGGGGGCATGCCCACGTGACCCCACATAAATCTGCCCTTGATGTAGCCTATGATGTATAACCTATTTTATTCAATAAGTTTCATCCAAATCCGTTCAGTAGTTTTTGCGTGAATGAGTAACAAACGTTCGCATTTATAATATTCGTAGGATATCAAAACAAATAGTTTCACTCCTGTCCTTTCTGTTATTTTAACCACAATTATCATGTGATTTTCCTTTATTTATGTACTATAATGGATTCTCCACAGTAACTAAAAAACTGTCGGGGAGAGGGAGGAGGGGGGGGGGTGTACCCCGGTGCGCCCCCACCTAAATCCACGCTTGCTATACCCTATGTGTTATTCTGCTGTATAACCTATATTACTGTAAAGTTTCATCCAAATCCATTCAGTAGTTTTTGCGTGAAAGAGAGACAAACATACAAACTTTCACATTTATAATATTAGTAAGATTTGTAGGATTTCAAAGCAAATAGTTTCACTCCTGACCTTTCTGTTATTTTAACAACTATTATCATGTGATTTGCCTTTAATTATGTACTGTAATGCATTCTCTACAATACCTAAAAAACTGTCGGGGAGGGGGGGGGGGACTTGCCCTCGTCTCTCCGGTATTAAGGATCATAAACTGGTAGCTTTCAGACCGACTGTTCTATAAACAATATAATAATTGACTATTTTATTAATTTTTTTTTTGTTTCAAATCTCCATTTATTTATTTAAAAAAATACAGATTTGGAAGTGTATGTCAGGTGGTGGCACAACTGAACATTGATCGTACATTGACTTTATTAATGAGAAAATATTCTAATTTGAATATTTCTCTAAGACGTTAGTGATAGCGAGTAGAGAACAGAGTAATCTACACTTAAGTGGAAGGGAACAGCACTTGGAGGACGGGTGACATTTCTTGTAGTAGAGGAGATTGAACCACTCTCCTGGATTGGGACATTTAGGACAGCAGGATGTCTTCCCAACATAACGATCAATAGAATTTAGAATTAGGAAATAGTCTGTCTCTATATTCCTAAAGAATCATATGTTGGTGAAATGTATTAAAAATGCTTCATTTAATTTATAAGGAGCGGTGTGGTTCAGAGGGAAAGCTATGAGATGCCGTGCCAAAGGTCCTGGGTTCAAATCCGGCCTTGGCAGAATTTATTTAATCCCAGGCTATATAAAGTGGGTACCCAAAATAGGGGGAAACCGGCGTTTGAGCGTGGTCTATAATAATTTCCCCGCACAATGGTTGTTCAGAAACAGTACAGTCTCTAACACGTACTGAACCTAAGATCCTCCATGGGGTATAGTGGTGCAGGTTTTATTGTATTTATTTAATTTAGACGTAAATCTATCTGGAGTAAAATAGATGTTAACTAAAACAACATAAAAATATTAGAAACATAAAAGCGCCTATCCCCATTCAAATTTAAGCACCCTTGAAGGAGTGGCGAAAAAAGAAAATGGTGACCTTTTTAGTAATAATAAGCTACTTGGCGAGTAGGACATCCCAAGCTTCGTTGGGAGGATTGTGCGTCTGCGGACTCCAGAATGCTACTTGGACTAAGAAATTGGAAGGCAGTGGCGCGCATAGAGAAAACTTGCAATTCTTGGTGGGACAGACTTTGACTCATCATGTGGGTCGTGATGCCAGATAAGAAGAAGAAGAGGAAGCTACTTTGTTATTATTAAAAATTAATAATGAAAAATAAAAACAAATGCAGAAACATTATTTTTTTTAATTTCTACAATATATGCTGGTTTTTTTTTGTTCCCCACCATGGTAACCCCATGGAGGGATCGGTTATTAATATTAGGACATGCTCCATACTTAAGTAAGCATATTACATGTCATTACAGGTGATTATAATAATTACAGATCAGTTTATTAATATAATTAAAGAATACATTTTAGTATAATTTAACAATACAAGAAATTAAAAATTTACAGTTTGACTAAATTGATAATTTACACGTGAGAATAACATCAAAATCAAATTTGTAATCCTAAATTGTGTAATGAAAAAAAAAAAATAAAATGCTGTATTTATGCATTCGGGTTCAATTCCGGCTGAGGCAGTTAATTTATTTAATCTGTTTACAGCCGAGGATGGATAATGTGAGATCTACAGACCTTCCTGTGGCTCTCCCAGGCCTTAAAAAGTGGGTACCCTTAATAAGGGGGAGGGAACTGGCGGTTGAGCGCGATCTAGAACAAATCCCCTCTCTACATAACCGTTGTCCAAGAAACAGTCCAACCTCTATCACACACTCAACCCAGGATCCATTGTGGGTTATTTTGGTACACTTCTTTTTTTTTTTAAATTATATTTGAGTAGTTGGAAGACTTGTAGGAAATAGTAGATGTTCTATTTTATGAAAAACAGAAATCTAATATATATTACAAAATGCTTTGTCGTACGTGAAAACACAGTTTTCTCTATCACCACCAACCCCAATCAACTTCCCTTTGGGGTGGTAAACACCCCTTGGTCTCCAGGTGGTAGTAAGGGAATTTGGTCGCGGCGGGAGCATTTATGGGGGGAGGCACGAAGGCACGTGCACCCCCCCCCCCCCTGACCGTTTTTTAGGTACAGTGGAGAATCTATTATAGTACATAATTAAAGGCAAATAACATGATAATAGTTGTTAAAATAACAGAAAGGACATGAGTGAAACTATTGTTTTGATATCCTACTCATAAATGCTAAAGTTTGTATGTTTGTCTCTCTTTCATGCAAAAACTACTGACCGGATTTAGTTGAAACTTTACAGCAATATAGGTTATACATCAGAATACTACATAGGCTACAGCAAGGGCGGATTTATGGGGGGGGGGCAGGAGGGCAAGGCCCCCCTCTCTCCTCCCCCCGACAATTTTTAGGTACTATGGAGAATCCATTATAGTACATAATTAAAGGCAAATGTAATCTACTTTTCCTACTAATATTATATATGCGAAAGATTTAGGGGGGACACGGGGGCACGTGCCAAATTTTATTTTGTGTTCTGTGTAGAATCAGAATATAGTACATAATTAAAGGCAAATAAGGAAATTAGCATTTTGAAATTTGCAGATAGATTCTTTGTATAATTCAAGAATGAAATTGGGATAATTCCACCTTTGAGGGTTTCCCCTTTAATATAATAGAGGTTAAAGATTGTGTGGAATCCGTCAGTTTTGAAGTTAGACATCTTAAATTTCGGATGTACGAGTAACTTATAGTTAAAAAAAAAAAATTATTTATTTAAAATGATCTGTCACGAAACTTCATGTGGCAGACCAAATTCCCCGCGAGCGAGGCAGAGGGAAAAAAAACTAGTTGAAGTATATCAAGTGAGAGTTCTTAGGAGATTATCTATCGTACAAACCGGGAACTAATAAATACAAAGAGACCATACCTCCTTGGCAGGTTGTGGAGGCTGTTTGAACCATCACCGGAAGTGGCCCCTTGCCAACCAACCCCATACTTCTCTTATTTCCGGTTGACCTGTTGTTCCAGCTTATAATCGTCCTCTATCTCTTCTCTTCTCCGTTTGTCCTCGATGACTTTTATAGATCCTACCGCAAAGTGGCGCAAAGGGTGACCCACCTAGCTAGACCAAAGCATTTCTGTAGGCAGTTTAGCCCAATGTTTGGGAATAAATATTAACTTAAATATGAATGAATGGGACATTAAATTCATTAAGGATGACTTTGTTCGTAGCAAATTAAGGAGCATTGAGGATTTTAAGAAGGATTTTGGATTATAAGGATTGGATACCAGAGGAATTGGAGCTTTTCTGTGTATTGGTTATAAACACCAAAACTCAATCCCTGCTTTCCTCCGCCATGCTTCTCTACTATCCTCATAAAAATCCTTGCTTTTCCAACATCTTCTGACTTCCCAAAAAGATGATTTCTAAGTAGGTTAATCATTTCAATGAATAGGTATTGAATAATTGATTGTGTTATCCATGAAACAGTACAGTCTCTATCATGTACTGAACCACATACGGGTTATAGTAGTACAGGTGTTTATACTATGCTCTAAGAAAAAATAGCGTATATATTATTACTTTTATTGTTGTTCCAAAGGGACTTACCCCAGAATAAATAATGATTTTCTTCTTATTATTAATTCAGTAAAACACCAATAATCGTGTATATATATCTCACGCTTTCTGTGCATTAGTATTAGATATATACATACACTTTTATTATAAACAATAATAATATATATATTTTTAAATCTATGAATTTGACCATCTATGGACCTTACATAACTCAAGACTTATGGTCTTTCTTTGTCTTCCTTTTTTCCCATTATTTCTTCATTCTCTCTCCAACTGCTCGTTTCTGATCATCTGTTATTGCTATATGTCACTCTCTTTGGTCGAGACTTGGGTTTGTCTTCTTCATAGGTTGCGTTTTCTATCAGTAGCCTGGAGCGTTGTCACGTATTATTTCTTCTGTAACACCTATTTTGTAGACATCTTCCTTCACAGCTTCTATCCATCCTAACGTTTTCTTCAGTTTGTTCACGTAATTAAAAAATCTTCTTTTTAATCCATGTTTCTTCCATTCTTTTTAAATGCCCATACAGCTATAGCCTTATCTTCCTTATTTTATCAGTGATTTTTTCTATGTTTTTATACAGATCTTCATTTCCCATTTTAATCCACATATTTTCATTGTTTTTCTAAAAATTTTCTTAGTATTGTTACGGGCTACTGGGTATTAAAATGAATTAAACTACTGCTAAATAAAAGATACTAATATTTATTAACAAAGTAACAAAAAATGGATACAATTAAATTATTAAACTGATATAAAGTTCCAATAACAATATTCTAAATATTATAATCTAGGCATTACTCCTGTTTAATTACGAAAATAATATAAGATATTACTAATTCTAAATGACTTAACTATTTACATAAATTTATATGAATACTATAAAATTACACTACAATTTACATTTATTAATTAACACTTACAGTTCACTAATTGAAGTCCACCGACCGTAAGAATCTCCAAATATAACAAACTTGACACACAGTAATAAACAGAAACGGTTTATTACACTCATAAGACTGCCACAGTCCACTGATACACTTATTACAATGGCCGATTGAACACTGAATAGTTTATCACACTGACACTCACTTATTACGGTTCATCACAGTGCCTGGTCTAATCTCCGACTGGCCCTCTCGAGGTGAGGGGAGTATTTAAATAGGCAAGGCCGAACATTCTAGAACACGGAAGTAGGGGAAGAATGTCGAGAACCTTCTTGATCTCTTCCGACAAAAGGAGTTCTAGCAGGTTCTACTCCAATCTTAACTTCTTCGCAAACGTGCTTAATACGTTAATCCATTGTTTCCGTCTTCCTCTCTGTGACCTAACAATATTTTTCTCTTTTTTTTTTCCTAGCTGTCTTAGTTCGCCTTTCGTCATCTGTATTAAGAATTCTGATCCAGAGGTTGCTTGTGTCCTAATAACTGTATTGTAGTGTCTAATCTTCGTTTGGATGGATATCGATTTCTTATTGTAGTAGTTTTGGGTTAATTTGTAAGCATTATATATATTATTATCTATGGACCGCACACAACTCAAGACTTATGGTGTCTCTTTTTCATCTCTTACCAGTACTTCTTCATTCATTATAAATATATGAATATAAATGCATTTATGTACTACTATAATTTATTTTGATAATGCCCAGCTATCATCCAGAGGGTACAACATAAACACAAACATTGAAATCATAATTTTAAATTAAGCAGATTTTCTCCGCCGGAATAATCTCCAGTTGTTTCTGCATTCCTCTAAGGAAATATCTCTCCTCTTTAATATTTTACACCAAAAATTAGATTCCGACAAGTGGAGCTGTAACAAAACGAAATGGGCTAAATAAACAACAATGGAAGAAAAGGAAGTGCCGTTGGAAGGAGATATTAAAGTTAATAACAGGAGAGAAAGAGTGCTTTGGAATATTGGAATACTCCAAGGATATACTTTCTTATTAAATTATAAAGGCAAGCCTATTATTCCAGGATTATATTGTTAAATTAAGTAATCCAAGGATTTAATTAGAGATTTAAAAGTATTTTTTCTTATTGCATGCTTAGAATTATTTATAAGATATTATGAAGACACTATTAAGGGATTTCGGTTAAATTAAAAAAAATAATTAAGCAGTCATCAAGGGACTCCCGACAGAAGTGAAAACTCAAAACTTTGATTTAACTGTGCTCTATTTTAAATTTCTAAATCAATTATAGACTTAATTATTTAAATTTCATTGATAGGCCAAATAAGAAATTGTATATTTAATATAATTCTTTAAGTTCTAACATAACCCATATGCACTGTATGCTTATGAATACTATACGGATGGTTTCATTAAGGTATTAAGTTTACTGATTTTTAAACTTTTATTATTTTAATTATCTTGTTTTTGTAACTGGAGTACATCTTTCTTAGTCAATCATTCAAGTGAGTAAATTAAAACATTTTTCCAGTCATATATTAATTTTCTTTATTTAAAAACGTTTCAAATATTTTATGTCATTCTCAATTTACATTATTTATAAATCCTTTAACGTTATTTAATTTTACAAATATTCTCTAAAAATTTCTTTCTTTCTTTTTTTTTTTATAAATTTGTACATTTTCAACCTAAAAATAAAAGACAAATCAAATAAATCCATAATTTTACTTACAAACATGTCCCAAAATACTGAATAAAATATAGATACCTTTTTGGTTGATTGTCGTATAATTTAAAATATTTCTTACAAAGCTTAGAGTTACAGTGAACTCCATGGTCAATTAACAATTTTTGAAATTTGTACTTTGGACTGTTTTTTGATTATTATTATTAAAATAGTATTTTAATTTGTTTTCTTCTTCAATATATAGTTATCATGAATGGTCAATTAATATAAATTAGTAATTTTTGATCTATATTGATCTATTTTATATCTTTTATTTATTTTAAAAAGTTAATTGTATGAATTAAGAAATTGGAAAAATGAAAACAATGTTATGAGGTTCCTGAGAAGGTTTTGTTATCTGTGTTATCTAATAAAGGATTTATAAATAATGTAAATTGAGAATGACATAAAATTGTTGAAACGTTTTTAAATAAAGAAAAATAATATATGACTGGAAAAAGGTTTACTCACTTGAATGATTGATTTTAAAACTTGTAAACGCACAACCAATGTCTGGAAAAAATCCGGTAATTATTCTACTGCTTGCAGCTTTTGATAGCGGCCATTTTAGTGACGTCAGTGTTACGTCGACATGATCTACAGCACGGTCTTATCTGTCTCGGCGCTTTCTCCCACCATTTCTTCTCCTTTCCTATTTAGTTATTCATTGTAATGGTTGAGGTAGTTAATATAAAGAGGATATAGTGATTGCAGAGGAGAGGCTGAGAGATTTCAAACTTTTTAATTTATATAAAAAAATAATAATTATAAAAGTTAAAAAAATAAATAACTGTAATAAAATATAGTGCTGTTATATGTGTGCTAATTTATTATATTAAAATTGTATTAATTTATGTTAATAATATATTTATACTTATTTATAATAATTAAGATTAATATTAATTATTACTACCCTAAATTGCCACGGACAATAATTTTAATCCATTCATCAGGTGTTTCTTCTGATATCGACTAATTCTTATGCCAAGCAAAGAATTTGATTATACGGCCGAAACCAGAAGAAACAGCTGATGAATATATTAAGATTAATAATATTGCCAATTACATTACGAAAGAAGATCGTAATAACGGGAAATATATTTTGTATATATGTATTTGTATATAATATATATATATATATATATTTCGGTAATACTTTCATGAAGAAATGAACTTCTTAACAAACATTTGGAAGTATAGCAAAAGATATAAGATTAAAAAAATATACAGACGTCGGGTGTTTAATGTATATGTAAGTATATATAATCAGTGATGGAGGGGAAGTTGGAGAACGTGATGACGTAACACTGACCTCACTAAAATGGCCGCTAACAATAGCTACAAGCAGTGGAATAATAACCAAAAATCCAATTTATAATAAAGTTAGGAAGTTTAATAAAAAAATAATTTGAGTAATCATCTTATATGATTCAAAATACATAGAATTATTTAAAACATAATCAATTCCCCAAAACATAGCAGGTTACACAAAACGTTTTATTGTTTTTATTTAAATACTACTGTTTTAACTCTTTGGTAGCGCTCAAAAATTTAAATGGTCGTGTATAGGGGATCTTAATACTAACGTGTTTGAACAGCGAGTTTAGATTGTTTAACTTGGTTTAAACCAGGACTTAAAGTCTACAGAGAGTTAATTTAGAACTTGAAGAGAGTGCACATGAGATGAGTTGGAGACAAAAGGTATTTGTTTGTCTCCTTGAGAAGGGGATGAGCAACTTAGAGCCAGTTTAATCAACATCAAGTAATTATATATCATTTAAAATACATTAAATGTTAACCTAAGGATTACACAGGCCAACGATGAAAAAACTTTTTTAATGAAAATACCTTATTCTTATGTTGTTTAGGTTGCTGAATCCAAATATGATGCTTAAAAAGTTGTATCACCCACCATTTATTCACATTTTATAGTTAAATTCATGAAATAAAGAAATATTTTTAGAATTTAACAGCTTTTTCATAGTTAAGATAACATGAAAAAATAGGTCTAATGAACAAAGATGATGTTGGCAGCACTGCTGAAACACATGCTAAACAGCTGATGTTTTGTTTATTTTCAACATAACCTCACTTTTACGTTTCCTGTACATGTGCTCAGTGCAATGTCTCATCGCGGCTGTAAAAACTCTGCTGACAGTTTTTGTTATATTTGTGGTGAGTTTGTTATTAAAAAGCACCAAAGAAACATTACAGACTTTGTGAAAAAGGTTTATCTAGCATACTTTGGAACCAAACTTGGAGACCAGGATAAACCTTGGGCACCGCATAAGGTATGTTATGTATGTGTTGAAGACCTCAGGAAATGGTCAAAAAAAGAGAAAAAACACTTTAAATTTGCTGTTCCCATGATATGGAAGGAACCAAAAAATCATTCCGATGACTGTTACTTTTGCAGTGTAGATATTACTGGTCATAACTCTAAGAACAAGAAGGTAATAAGCTACCCTAACCTTCCGTCCGCCATCCGACCAGTAGGGCACGGTGTAGATTTGCCAATCCCGGAACCACCAGAGGATTTAAATTCTATTGAAACAGAAGTATTTTCTGATGTACAGTCGGAGTTAGATGAACACGATGAAGAATTCCAATGTGTTACAGAAAATGTAGAGCCTAAATTGTTCACTCAGGTCGAGCTTAATGACTTAGTTAGGGATCTGGGCTTAACAAAAGAAAAAGCTGAACTGCTTGGCTCTAGGCTAAAAGAAAAGAACTTGCTGGCGGCTGGAACCAGCATTCATGTGTATAGGAAGAGAGAACAACAATTTTCGAAGTATTTTGAACAAGAGGGTGATTTGGTGTACTGCTCAGACATTCATGGTTTAATGAATGAGTTTGGAATTGAATACAAAACAGAAGATTGGAGGTTGTTTATTGATTCATCCAAAAATAGTTTGAAGGCAGTTTTAGCACACAACGGTAACATGTATGCCTCTGTACCTGTCGGTCATTCTGTACATATGAAAGAGAGTTACGAAAATCTAGAAATAGTGTTAAATAAAATAGGTTATTCTGCACACGGTTGGATGATATGTGGTGATTTGAAAGTTACGTGCATGCTCCTTGGTCAGCAAGGGGGTTTTACCAAATTTCCATGTTTCTTGTGTGAATGGGACAGTAGAGCTCGGAATCAACATTGGTGCAGAAAGAACTGGCCTGCTAGGGAGTCTTTAAAGCCTGGCGAGAAGAACATTTTACGCAAAAACCTTGTAGATCCAAAAAACGTGCTCCTACCACCACTACATATTAAGTTAGGTCTCATGAAACAGTTTGTAAAGGCTTTGCCTAAAGATGGGCTTTGTTTCAAATATCTCTGTCAGAAGTTTCCACACCTTTCAGAAGCTAAACTGAAAGAAGGCGTCTTTACCGGGCCTGATATTAGAAAAATGATGTTTGACGTTAACTTTGAATCCACAATGACCTCAAATGAAAAGGAAGCATGGGTTTCATTCAAGCAAGTTGTCACCAAGTTTTTGGGAAATGAAAAAGACCCAGAATATAAGGCTATTGTTGCTAACATGTTAAAAAAATTTGAACAGTTAGGATGTTTGATGAGCCTGAAAGTTCACTTTTTGAGCAGCCACCTCGATTACTTCCCGGAAAATTTAGGAGATGTTAGTGAGGAGCAAGGTGAGCGTTTTCACCAGGACGTTAAAGTGATGGAAAAACGTTACCAGGGCCGCTGGAATACCAACATGATGGGGGATTACTGTTGGTCACTTCACCGGGAAGTTCAGCAAGCTATTCATCGCAGGAAAAGCTACACAAGAAGCTTCAAGGAAAAAAGGGAAAGAAAATATAAACCAATTCCAGTTGACAAGTGAACCTTGTATCATCACATAAAATTACTATTCCAAGTATTTTACTGTAAATACAAACCATTTTTACGATTCTACAGTGTTTCATTGATTTCCCTATATACTGTAAATGGGTATTAGACTATATAATAAAATACTAATAATACTAATAATAATTTTGCTTGGAAACTAAGGGTGATACATAAAAACTACGAGCAGATTTGGATTCAGCACATAAAAATCTATCAAGATCAGCTATTAAAATTAAAAAAGTTTTCAAAAAGGTTTTTTTTGTTGGCCTGTGTTATTTGTTACCTTTTTCTTCCTGTACCACTACAACCCGTAAAGGCTCTGGGGTTCAGTACATGGTAGAGGCTGTATTGTCTCTTGGACAACGGTTATCCAGTGAGGTGATTTATCCTAGATTACGCTCAACGGCCAGATCCCCCCCTTTCTGGTATCCACTTTATAAAGGCTGGGTGAGCCCCAAGAGGGTCCTAGATTCCATAGGATTCCCCTCCCCCGACAGTTCTTTAGTTACTGTGGAGAATCCATTATAGTACTTAATTAAAGGCAAGTCACATGATCATAGTTGTTAAAATAACAGAAAGAACGTGAGTGGAACTATTTGTTTTGATGTCCTACTAATCTTACTAATATTATAAATGTGAAAGTTTGTATGTTTGTCTCTCTTTCACGCAAAAAATACAGAACGGATTTGGATGAAACTTTACAGTAATATAGGTTATACATCAGAATAACACATAGGCTATAACAAGGGCGAATTTAGGGGAGGGGGGCGCATGGAGGCACGTGCCCCCCCAACATGTTTTTAAGTACTGTGGAGAATCCATTATAGTACATAGTTAAAGGCAAATCACATGATAATAGTGGTTAAAATAACAGAAAGAACATAGGTGAAATTATTGTTTTGATATCCTACTAATCTTACTAATATTATAAATGTGACAGTTTGTATTTATATGTTTGTTACTCATTCACGCAAAAACTACTGAACGGATTTGGATGAAAATTATTGAGTAAAATAGGTTATGCATCATAGACTACAGCAAGGGCAGATTTATGTGGGGACACGGGGATACGTGCCTTCCCGTTATAGTACATAATTAAAGGCAAATCAGGAACTTAGCATGTTGAAATTTGTAGGTAGGTTCATTGTATAGTTTAAGAATGAAATTTGGATAATTCCACCTCAAGGGTTTCTCCTTTAATATAATAGGGGTTCAAAGGTTGTATAGAATCCGTCAGTTTTGAAGTTGGAGATCTGAAATTTTGGATGTACGAGTAACTTATATTAAAAAAAAATAAATTATAAATTAAAATTATTTATTTTAAATGATCTTTCACGAAACTTAATGTGGCAGACCAAATTTCACGCGAGTGAAGCCGTGGGCATAAGCTAGTATATATATATATATATATATATATATATATATATATATACTATATATATGTGTATAGATATATATGTGTATATATATATATATATATATATATATATATATATATATATACTTATTTATTTATTTATAATATTGTTTATAAAAGTACTTCTGGTTTTATTGATAAACTTTAAGAGTCCAACGTCTTGTCGAGAATAATAAAATTGATTGAAAATGTTATAAATATGTTAATGTAATTTTTTCTTAACATATAAACATAATTAGTGTTATTAACTGATTAAAATCCACCCCTCTCAACCGGTTTTCGTGGTGTAGCGGTTATCACATCTGCCTAACACGCAGAAGGTCCCCAGTTCGATCCTGGGCGAAAACAAGGACTTTTTTATTTATAGGATTTTAATTTAGATTGTCACACTTCGACTGCTATTAAAAATATATTTAGAAAATACTTTAGTAGTGTTTCTGGGTTTTTTTCTGGATTATTATTTTTGAAAATTTATCTCCTCTAAATGATGAAAACACATTTTTTAACACCTAAAGGCTTCTGTTTTGGAATTTTTACACATAAGACCTAACTGTCTTACGCATTACAGTTTTGGGGCTCCACTAAACCATCCAATTCCTCTCGTATCCAATCCTTTCAATCCAAAATCCTTCGTAAAATCTTCAATGATCCTTAGTTGTTACGAATAAATATTCGACCACAATGTCCCATTTCTTGCCGATTTTGGCCGAACCCGATACCAATCTTTTCATGACAATCTTTATTCCCGCATAATCCCACTTGTTTCAAACCTAGCAACCCCTCCAATCCCTGATAATCCTCTGAGGTGTCTAAAAAGAAGATGGCCTCGTGATCTTTTAAGTTGAATTTGTTATTTGAGTATTACTACTGGATAGTTTCTGTACTTCATTCTATTTTATTGTTGTATTATAATTCAGATATAAATTTAAAAGAACTATAATCATAAATAAAATATACAGGACAAATATTAAATTTTGTCAAATTTCAAAAATTAATGATGTTTTTTTGTAATTTAAATTAATTTTTTAACAGCTTATCTTAATTAGTATTATTAGCTTATTAAAACTCTCCCCTAACAACCAGTTTTCGTGGTGTAGCGGTTATCACATCTGCCTAACACGCAGAAGGTCCCCAGTTCGATCCTGGGCGAAAACATGGAGTTTTTTTTTCTTTTCTTGTTATCTTTTTTTTTTTGCAATATGCAATCATCTATGATAATCTAATAATTTTCATACTATTTTAAAAAAATTTAATTTTACACAACATTTTATTGTTTAAAAAAATATAGGTAGGTATATTGTTAATTGGAAGGGGAAATATACTCTTATACAACGCCAGACCTCATGTTTCAAGACAAAAGGTGAAGAGACTAAACATGCTGTGTTACGAAGTCCTCAACACCCACCTTCTTCGCCAGACTTATACCCAGACAGATATCCATCTGTTCAGAAATTCGGAGAACATCCTTAAGGGTAATTTTTTTTTGAAAATGATACTCAAGTCCAAAACGGGTTCAGACTTTAATTTATCACAGAACCCTGAATTTTTCAGTTGTGGGATTGATAATTTGATAATACTTTGGGAAAGTTATAGAAAATTAGGGGAAATATTTCCAATAAAATGCTATGATTTCAGATACTTCTTTTACTAAGTAGCCTTTTTCTTTGAAAGCGGATATTTTATGTAAAACAACCGAATATATAAAGTTCATAATGTATCGGTTTTTGTAATTGTTTATAATTACAGTCTTGGAGGATAATAAGATAAAACCCGGAAGATAATCTCTCAACCTTCCAGAAATTATAAGAGGATAAAACATTTTTTCAATATTTTATTTTTGTAATACTGATGTATGGTTAAAAAATATAAAATAATCCAAACCATTTATCCCTCAACTATGGTACAGAGGCTGATAAGCACAGTTTGGACGTTTGAAGCGACTTGTTGAGGAAATAGCTAAACCGATTTTCAAGTTCAATGGCTCAAATGATTGTTTGAAATCCAGATGTTTTGAAACAGTTTGCGCTTCAATGATTTCAATGTGTACGTTTGAGGCTATGTATAGATTAATTAGGAAATATGATTCAATAGATTTTCTTGCACGGTGTGTTAAATAGGACTTTTAGACACTGTAATTGTTATGAAGCATTTTGATTTATTCAATTATTTGACTGATATTAGAAGCGATAAAAAGAATTGGCCAGATTCGATGAGTTTTGTCGTTTGGAATTGAATTTGTTAAATCTATCGATTTTTAATAATAAAACTTGGGTTCATTACATTGTAGAGACTGTTATCAACAACAAACGGTTGTGGAAGGAGATATTGGTATTGATCACACTCAAACGTCAGGTCCCAATTAGTATTTACGACGCAACTTTTTTAGAGGCTGGTTCAGCCCCAGAAGAGTTTTTTATTTTAATTCTCTTATTTATGTTACTGGAGTACATATTTTTGAGTCATTCATTCAAAGTAAGTAAAAAAACCTTTTTCCAGTCAAACATTTGGAGTTTGCAATGTAATCCAAGTATTAAAAGAAAAATTTAAATTATTTGACAATCTACTAAAAGGTTAATAATGTGCAAATTTATAAGTAAAAAAAATAGTTAAATTAAATAATAAATGGACTTATAAGAGATAAAAATTGAAAATGACTGAAGAAGTTGAAACGTATTTTTAAATAAAGAAAAAATGTTTGACTGGAAAAAGTTTTTTTTACTTACTTTGAATGAATGCCCCAGAAGAGTTTGCAGTAGGGTTGGGTTATAGTCGATAATTATTATCGATATATGGATAGGTCATGCCTATAGATGGTCACTATTCATAGTGTCGACTATCGATGGATCTTTTTTGCCCTCATATTTTGAAACCCTCGGAATAATGCTGATCCGTCCTTGTCCAGTGTCTATTCTTTTGAAATTGGACTCTGTATTCCTAGAGCTCAAGGGTTATCTTCTATATAACTTTGATACCGCACTGTACGTGTCATTATTTAATTAATAATTTTTTTTTTGTAGAGAGAGAAGAAAACACTTTATTGAAGCATTACAATCTGCCTACTGTGGGCAATAAGTAGTGGTGCTATGTAGCTTACAATCATTCCATAAAAAATCAATGATATAAACGAAATAAATGTATAAATAAATATATACAAGCGAAAAAATATATACAAAAATAAAGTAAAGAAAAAAAAATATATATAATAATAATAAATAAAACATAAACAAAATATATTGTACACATTCATACCCTATTTACAATTTGCCTGGGGTCCCCGAAGTGAGCTTCTTCCTCATGAATGAGGGCAAAGCAGGAGTCCGGGAGGCCCCAGCCTCCTTTCCCACCCGCGTCACTGGCATTAAACGCCAATGGAATCTGGAATTAATAATTAATCCATTATGTTGGATAGTACACTAACAGTGTGTAATACCATTCTGAAGGGACTTATCCCAGAAAAAATAAAGAAATAATTTTAAAAAAACATATTTAAACAGATCGATCTAGAAAAATGTTCTTGCATTCCTAGAAATTTCTTAATACTTAGCATAACAAAATTCTCGATAATTTGACATTAAAACATTTAATCTTGATTTCCAATTTATTCTAAAGCAACTTCCCCCATAATAAATAAACGAGTCATTTATTGTTGTTTTGTTATTATTATTATTATTCAGGGTGCGGAGTGGCTCAGTGATAGAGTGCAGAGAGTTTAATGAAATCCGGCTGCTGTCAGATGCTATTTAATATGTCAACGGCCGGGGATGGATCCTTTGGGACCCTCCTGGGATTCACCCAGCCTTTATAAAGTGGGTACCCAAAAGAAGAGAAAAATCTAGCGATTGAGCGTGATCTAGGACAGATCATCTGCCTGCCCAACCGATGTACAAGAAACAAAACAGTCTCTGCAACGTGTTGAACGCAAGGCCCGTCATGGATTACAGTGGTTCTATTCTTTTTTCGTACAAGATTATATCATTCTCATTATTTTATTTTACAAGACTGAAAAGACAAGAAACTGCTCGTCGTTTTCGCCTACTTCAACATTTACTGGACAAACGCTCTAAGCTCCCAATTAATTACAAAAGACTCATTTACATGACAGTTATCAGACATATTTGAACATACGGAGTTGAGCTTTGGGGCTCTACTAAACCATCCAATTCATCTCGTATCCAATCCTTACAATCCAAAATTCTTCGTAAAATCCTCAATGCTCCTTATTATGTCACAAACAAACTCATCTATCATGATCTTAGCATCCCATATGTTGCTGATTTGGCCTAAACTAGATACATATCCTTCCATGACAAGCTGCATACACACTTGAATCTGCTAGTCTCTCAACTTGCTTCCCATATTATTCCTGATATCCCTCCGAGGTGTCTGAAAAAGAAGATGGCCTCGAGACCTTCTGCTACAGAACTTTATTGGAGAGCTCCCGATGGGTAGTTTCTCCACAAGTGTTTTTATTCCATTTCATTTGTTCATATTAGTAAATTTACTTGTTGTAATATTATTTCAGTAGTAAATATCAATAAATTAATTAAAACAAAAATTTGTTGGCTACAATTCACAAAAGTAATATACAATGCAAGAAAAAAATTATACAAAAAAACTTTCAGCAGAGAGAAAAAAATTAATAAACAAAAATTGTATCTCTACATTCTTAATAACTTATGTACATCTACATATACATAACAATAAAACAAAATAAATAGGTATCCTACAATAATAAATCCTTTGTATCATTTTTTGTTTAGTTCCCAATATTTTTCAAAAGTGAGTTTTTATTCTATTTACACTCAAAAAGAATTTTTCGCATAATTTATTGATGAATACATTAATCTAAGGTATATATAATTCTGTATGCATAATTTTAACTTTAGCTTAATGTACATAATTTCAGGCAATTCTTGGGCATGGAGGTAGTTTATAAGTTATAATTTTCACCAATCGTATGATAACTTGGGCAAAACAGCTCCCAGCACTTGCGATTATTGGAACCCGATCAATTCCATTAGTCCTGATGGCCGAGTTTCCGAACATGTTCACGGTTGAGAGGACTATTACTGTTGTATTAGTTACAGTTAATATCGTTTTGTGTTGGAGGATTCAGTAACTTTCCCAAATGGACATATCTCAATCAAGTTTATTGCACAATATTATTAACATGATCCATTAACTACTGAATCCGATACCTCTCATTGATTGCGTCACAGCCTGATCATTTTACTACAGAACTAAGTCTCGCTTAAGCGAAGCGTATAATTATTAACCAGAAAAGCTCAAGCGTAAATAATTATCCTAATATTTGATAGTATACTCAGGATTGTATGTGTGCAGAAAAAAACCCTGTAATACTACAGACCGTGAAGGGTGCTGTACATTACTGTTTTTTTTTTTTTTTTTTTTTTTTAAATTTGGCTTTAAGACTTTATTATCAAAGTCCTATTTTGTCAGTTATGTTATGTATTTACTTAGTGCACTGTTAAGTTAGTTGCCAACAGCACGCGGTTTTTCCAGATGGTTACCGCCTGTTTTTTCCAGGTGGTCACCCATCCAAGTGCTAACCACGCCCGACGTTGCTTAACTTCGGTGATCTGACGGGAACCGGTGTGTTCAACGTGGTATGGCCGTTGGCATACTGGGGTTCAGTACATGGTAGAGATTTTACTGTTTCTTGTACAACGGCTGTGCAGGGAGGTGAGTGTCCTAGATCACGCGAGAAACCGCCAGATTTTTCCCCAATTAATGCTCGGTGAGCCTCAGGAGGGTTTCCTGATCCTAAAAGATCTACATCCGGCTGTTAACAAATTGAATAAATACTTAACGTTATATTGGACTTATCCGATATTATAATAAATAAATTTGAGTTTAGTTCAGAACTTATTTTTTCAACTCGTACAAATAACAAAGTAAATATGTATTTTTTATAAGAAAACTGCTGTTAAATGTTTAGTTTTATTTATTACTGGGCTCTACAGCCCTTAAAGAACCTTGGCCTCTGCTATTTTTTCTGCAATTCGCAAGGCGCCTCCAGCGGTTTATACCGATCACCCTCAACATCGTCGAGTCACCTGAGATATAATGATAACGTATGGGATCAAAGTAGATAAGGATATTAAGGCATGAATAGCGGCGGGAAATAGGTGTCTGTTCGGTATATAGAAAATATTGTGCTGTAAAAGTATGTCAAGAAAGGCAAAGTGTCTCATATATAAAACAATTGTGAGACCAATCGTGACTTATATAACAGTGGTCACTGACAAAAGATTGCAAAAGGTCCTTGATGTATGGTAAAGAAAAGTCCTGCGTAAAATTTTTGAACCTATCACATTGTAGGACAAGTGGAAGATCAGCTAAAGGACCCAAACGAAGAGCTCGATATAGTGAAAGTCATCCAGCTCAAAAAGACTACGATGGTTGGGTTTAATTTCAAGACGATTAAAATAATATATAAATCAATTAATTAATTAAAAAGTCAAATTTAATAAAAAAAATAATTGGAGTGCTATCAATGGGTAGTTTCTCCACAAGTGTTTTTTTTTCATGTCCTTTGTTCATACAGCAGATTTACTTGATGTAATATAATTACAGTTTTAATATCAAGAAATTATTCTAAAAAATTTTTTTTTTAAAAACATAGGGTTTGTTTAGGCAATCAAAATTATCAATCTCTATTGTGTAATTGGTTAAAAAGTATTAATTCGGAAATAATTATTAGGCGAAAAGTACCTCATACGGAGAAATGTTTATAGTTTTTTTTTGTTTAATAATTAATTATTGTTTTTATAGTTTAATAATTATAGTTTTATAAGTAATTAAATATAATTAATTACTAAAATATAAAATGCCTCAAATGTTATCCTGAATCAAATTAAATCCATCGTTTACAGTTTTATAATTGCTATAGAATACACGAAAATTAAAGGGTTTCGTGATTATGACAGTAAAGCTGTCCGTTATATTTTAAATTTGCATTTTTTTTTTTTTTTGCTTTTATAGAAGATAAATAAAAGATTTTTAATTTAAAATTTTAATATCTCTCATATTTATTTAATTCATTTTGATTTCGTGTAAAAATTCCAAACGAGAAGCCTTAAGGTGTTAAAAATAATTTTTTTTCCATCAATTACTGCTTGTACATTAATTATTAAAATATTAATTCAGAACAAAACCTAATACATGTTGCAAGTAGTTTCTAAATATATTTTTAATAGAAATGAAATTTGTGACATACTAAATTAAAATCCTGTGAATAAAAAAAAAGTGGATGTTTTCGCCCTGGATCGAACTGGGGACCTTCTGCGTGTTAGGCAGATGTGATAACCGCTACACCACGAAAACTGGTTGTTAGGGGCGAGTTTTAATTAGAAAATAGAACCAATAGTGGTAAGAACAGAAGAAGGTATGTTAAATAGTTATTTATGCACTTAGGGACTAAAGAAGATAATTGTCTATACTCAGGAGAACAAGCCGAGACAGTAAAGTATTGCTGGGAATAATGACCAAATTAGTCCCGAGGGGCATACAAGATTTTATCTCCAGGTGGGGTGTAAAAAGGCAAACTATACGCTATAATATTTTATATTATGTTATGTTTGACAATAAATTCATAAATTTAAATTAAATGTGCAATTATTACAATTTAGAATTGTTAAATATTCAGCAATTGGATATTTACATTGGGAATTCTCTTTATTGTTGTTATGAACATTTGATGTTGTTGCAGTGAATTCTGCATTAGTGCTAAAAAGATTTCGAGCCACTTTGATTTTGATATGTTTATCAGTTTTGGTGTTTTGAAACGACAGCTGATTTTAAAGGCCAGTGTGACAGGTGTACCAACCTAACCCTCAACTTTTTCAGTACAAAACCTACATTATTTAGACCAATCAGGATGCAATCTTTTTAGTTAACTTTTTGACTCAACTTCTGATGCACAGGGAGAAAAGACATACTTTAGTCCTAATTAATTGAGCCAAAAACACATGTTGATTACTACTTAAAGACTCAAAGCACTTAGACTTATAGATGACTTTATTCTTAACAAAATAAGGAGCATTGAGAATTTTACGAAGGATTTTGGATTGTAGGGATTGGATACGAGAGGAATTCGATGGCTTAGTGGAGCCCCAAAGCTCTACTTCGTAAGTCCAAATAGGTCGTATGATGGTCATGTAGATGAGTCATTTGTAGTTAATTGGGAGCTTAGAGCGTTTGTCCAGTAAGTGTTGGAGCAACCTGAAACGTCGAGTGGTTTCTTGTCTTTTCAGTCTTGTATGAGGATTCCAGGTTAATCGTTTGTCGAGGTGAAACCCTAAGTATCGGACCTGTTCTACAGGCACCAGTGGGATATTATTAAATGATACTGAAGGGCAGGAAGTCATTGGCTTACGACATAAGGTAAAAGTGATTTGATGCGATTTTTGAGAATTTATTTTAATTCTCCAGTTTTGACACCATTCTTCAAGATCAGTGATATGGGATTGGAGGCTTTGGGATGCAATAACTGGATTGGTGTTGACTGATAATACACATGTATCATCAGCATACGTGGTAATGATAGTATTAGGATGAGTTGGGATGTCAGCTGTATAGACTGTATAAAGGATTGGGCCTAGGATACTACCTTGAGGAATGCTAATAATTTAAATATATAAATTTGAAATTTAAATATATATCTGATTTAGAAATTAAAAAAAAGAACACAGTTATCCCAAATACTCGAGTTTTCACTTCTATTGGCAATCCTCATGACTATTGTTTTTAATTTGTATACACGTTATCTTGGAGTATTTAAACTAATCTTGAGAACTATTTAAACTAATTTTACTGACTCTAAATAAATATTCATGGTATAGTATTTACTAAAAATATAATGTCACGTAAAGGACCAAATAGCTAAGTAACAGTAATGAAGCAGGAATTGGAAGGACTGAGGATCGTATAGAGTCCTCCTACCTGTCCGAGCCAGCCTTTGTGCAATCTCTTGTAATTCCCTCAATAGACATTATTTGCTATTCAATCCACAGAGTAGGCAGGGAGCCTTTGTTTTAGGTCAAACAGTTGTGCATAATAGTGCATGTTCTATAGGATCTTTTGTAGGTGGCTACTAAAAAAAATATATCGGATAACCATGAAAAACCATAATACCACTCTAACCTTTTGGGTTCAGAATTATGCTCAAGCTCTCGGGCCCGGCAGGTGACCCTAGGATCTTTTATAAGGGAGTAAAAAATCCTTCGGAAGGGACGAAGAACGGGGGTCCCGATCCTGCATGGTTTCAGGTACTAGTTAAAGATCCTTACCCTTGTTAAACCTGGATAGGCAAATTTAGGGCTCCCACTGTAGCATAGTACGATAGCCATAGCAGATAGTTAAATGAATAAAAAAAAAAAAATGTACTAGTATATTTAAGGGCCTGCTGGCATCAGCGCGCTCTGGTGTCACTTTTCTTAACCATCTCCTACTGTTATAGTAACCTTTGGTTTCTTTGTTTTGTTATTGTTTATGTGAAGTTGAACGTGAATGTGATTTTGATTATTTTCTTCAAATATGACATGGAATTTGAAGATTTTTCACACGGTGAACGATGAAAAATCAGCTGTTAGGTTTCTTCAGGAGCGGAATGTCATTCCCCAGAAAATGCATTGTGTTAATGGACATTATATGAAACTGCAAGTGGGGAATAAAATTAGATGGAGATGATTTTTGATGCAATTGATGCAATTTTTGAAGATATTGCTCTTTTTAATGAGCATTGTTTGTAATAAATTTTTCATTGTTTATCAGAACATAATATTTTAGATATTTATATTTTATTCATTAAATAACAGTTTTTAACTAAAAATGATCATATTTTGGTTAAAAATTGTTATTTAATAGATACTCCTTGTAATAAATGTTTTATTATTTATAGTTTAATTTTGTCTACATGTTCCTCATTTATTTCATTTCCTATAATCTGTTGTATCATAATGAAAGGCAATGCCTATTTCATATTGAGACATAACCTGAAAAGGTCCAAATAGTTGAAGTAACTGACACCTGAGCCATCCTGCTTACAACTAAAGAAAAGAAAATTCTGAACTAATAAAAAAAAAACTATCGATTGAAATTAAATGTTCACGATGGTTTTATATAAATATTTTTTTTTATTATTTGAATAACTTTCTTTGACAGATTTTCAAGCAATATAAAAGAAACAGGTTATTTGCTGAGAAAGGTATAATTGGAGTTTGAAGAAAGAACTCAGGTTATTAATGGTGAGACAGCGAAATGTCACCCAGTAATGGCGATGAACTGACCCACTGTGAGCTTCAGTCAACCACAGACATCCACGAGATTTTATTTTTTTTTTTACCTAAAGGGTTCATATCTTCCTCTTTTATCCTATAAAAAAAACAATGAAAAAAAACAAGAAAACTAAATTTTTAAACTCTCTCAAGACGCTTTTCCTTAACTGTTAGGCCTTCCGCGTAAAAATGTAGATTCCGTGTAAAAATTCTGAAGCCTTTAGATGTTCAAAAAATGTTTTTTCATCACTTACTGGAGATACATTTTCAAAAATAATAATCCAGAAAAAAACAAAAACAGAATCCATATTAAAGTAGTTTCTAAATATATATTTTTAATAGCAGTCTAAGTGTGACAAACTAAATTAAAATCCTTTAAATAAAAAAGTGCATGTTTTCGCCCAGGATCGAACTGGGGACCTTCTGCGTGTTAGGCAGATGTGATAACCACTACACCACGAAAACTGGTTGTTAGGGGAGAGTATTAATAAGCTAATAATACTAATTAAGATAAGCTGTTAAAAAATTAATTTAAATTACAAAAAAACATCATTAATTTTTGAAATTTGACAAAATTTAATATTTGTCCTGTATATTTTATTTATGATTATAGTTCTTTTAAATTTATATCTGAATTATAATACAACAATAAAATAGAATGAAGTACAGAAACTATCCAGTAGTAATACTCAAACAACAAATTCAACTTAAAAGATCACGAGGCCATCTTCTTTTTAGGCACCTCAGAGGATTATCAGGGATTGGAGGGGTTGCTAGGTTTGAAACAAGTGGGATTATGCGGGAATAAAGATTGTCATGAAAAGATTGGTATCGGGTTCGGCCAAAATCAGCAAGAAATGGGCATTGTGGTCGAATATTTATTCGTAACTACTAAGGATCATTGAAGATTTTACGAAGGATTTTGGATTGAAAGGATTGGATACGAGAGGAATTGGATGGTTTAGTAGAGCCCAAAACTCTAATGCGTAAGACAGTTAGGTCTTATGTGTAAAAATTCCAAAACAGAAGCCTTTAGGTGTCAAAAAATGTTTTTTCATCATTTAGAGGAGATAAATGTTCAAAAATAATAATCCAGAAAAAACCAACAGATTCCACATTAAAGTAGTTTCTAAATATATATTTTTAATAGCAGTCTAAGTGTGACAAACTAAATTAAAATCCTTTAAATAAAAAAGTGCATGTTTTCGCCCAGGATCGAACTGGGGACCTTCTGCGTGTTAGGCAGATGTGATAACCGCTACACCACGAAAACTGGTTGTCAGGGGTGGATTTAATTTAGCAAATAGAATCACTTAAGTTAAAAAATAAATTTAAATTGTAAAATAACATTATCAATTTTTTTAATTTGACAAATTTTAATATTTGTCCTGTTTATTTAATTTATGATTACAGTTAGGCATTTTTTTAATTTATTTTTTAAAATTTATACCTGAATTACAATAAAAGAATACAATAGAAAGAATGATACATAATGACATGAAATAATGGCAAGTACAGAAACTGTCCAGTAGTAATACTCAAATAACAAATTAAACTTAAAAGGTCACGAGGCCATCTTCTTTTTAGGCACCTCGGAAGATTATCAGGAATTGAAGGGGTTGCTAGGTTTGAAACTAGTGGGTTTGAGTGGGAATAAAGTTCGAAAAGATACCAATCTATCGTATCGGGGTATCGGGTTCGGCCAAAATCAGCAAGAAATGGGACATTGTGGTAAAATATTTATTCGTAGCAAAGTAAGGAGCATTGCAGATTTTACGAAGAATTTTGGATTGTAAGGATTGGATACAAGAGGAATTAGAGGGCTTAGTGGTGCCCCAAAACTCTAATGCGTAAGACAGTTAGGTCTTATGTGTAAAAATTCTTCTAAAATTCTAAAGAAGCCTTTAGGTGTTCAAAAAATGTTTTTTCATGTTTACATTTTACATTTTCATGAGTTACATTTTCAAAAATAATAATCCAGAAAAAAAAACAGAATCCATATTAAAGCATTTTCTAAATATAGTTTTTTTTAATAACAGTCGAAGTGTGACAAACTAAATTAAAATCCTATAAATAAAAAAGTGCATGTTTTCGCCCAGGATCGAACTGGGGACCTTCTGCGTGTTAGGCAGATGTGATAACCGCTACACCACGAAAACCGGTTGAGAGGGGCGGATTTTAATTAGTTAATAACACCAATTGAAATAAAAACATATATTTTTAACACATAGGGCTCAATGATTTCAGAAATTCGACATTTTTGAATATTTCGAGTTCAATTATTTGTTAATAAAACTAAACAGTGAAAATATTTTAAGAGATTTCACTAACTCTTAATAAATATTTATCTTGAGGGATATACAGAAATAATATAAATTCACAATAAATATTTAATAAAAAAATAGTCACTCCATTATAGAAAAAAACTTCTTCTTGCATGCATTCTTGGCCTACTAGATACGCACCCGCCAGTCCTCCCTATCCAGTACAACGGCCTTCCAGTTCTGGACATCTGGACATAGTAGGCTCTTGGAGTCCTCACTGACCCCCTCCAGCCATCGTAGCTCGGGTACTCTTCTTGTGCCCGGAACCTTTTCTTCTATTACTATTCTGAGCCCTTCAACACTTGCCATTCTGGCCGCATGGATCCCAGCTCAACCTACTATGCCCTATTACTTATTACGTCCGGGGCCTGGAATAGACTAGTCAGATCCACATTGGTACGTCTTCTCCATGGTTCCCCCTCTCTACTAGGTCCATAAATTCGCCGTCAAATCCTCCATTCAAATGCCTGAAGCAATTTTTCATGCTTTCTTTATGACCCACATGCAGGACTGGCCGAATGAGTGTTTTACATAGAATAACTCTTTGTATTCCACGAAAAGAGCTTGCTTTTTAAATGTCGATTTATTCCAAAGAAGCATTTGTTTGCCTGAGCCACTCTCTTCTTGACCTCTATCGAGATATTATTGTCGTTCGTTATGGTGGATCCCAAGTAGGTAAAGAAGTCTACTCTTTCAATATCAAGGCCTCCTATTTTGAAGTCAGCTCCATCGGTCCTCCTGCGTGCATGTATTTAGTTTTGCCCTGATTAAACTAACCCCAAGCCCTCAGCTGCTCAGTCTAGACTAAGGAATATAATTTCCAGTTCATTAAATGACCTTCCTATGATGTCGACATCATCTCCGTAGGCCAAAATTTGTGTCGACTTGTGGAAAACTGTGTCGGTTCATTGAATGCCGGCTTTGCGGACGACATACTCCAGAATCAGATTAATGAGTTCGCATGATAGAGCATCTCCTTGTCTTAAACCTTTTTTGGTACCAAATTCATCTGAGAGGTTATTTTTCAAGCGTACATCGCGCGTCTTCCATACTCAACTTAGTCATGTTTAGCAGTTAGTCAATTTAATTTGTCTATAATTAATTAAAATATCTATTCTGTATTTGAACACTTCGCTTTAAATGATAAGTTAATACAAGTTATTGCACCCTATTATTTTAGCTCATATTCCCTATTCCTATTTTTGACCATAGTAGCACAACAGTTTCCTATTCTTTAGACTATCTCATCTTGACATAGTTCATTTTTCTTTCCAACAATACAATGAGTAGGAAAGAGATGGAACTCTCGTGGATTACGGGTGGAATGTTGTGAAAATATGATTTTGTCGTTATCAGGGCAACATTAGAATCATTATTGGACGAAATAATGGCTGTTTCGTCAGTGAAGACAGATGTTGAAAAGGTACTACGAGATATCAGAGCTGTAAAGAGTATAGAAAATAGAGCTTAAAGCACTGCCTTGTGGTACACCCTTATAATACTAACGTAAAAAATATATGTAACTAATAAACCAATGATTATATTAATTATTATGAGAATTAATACAGAGTGTTGTATAGTTGTTATCATACTCGTGCCATAAATTAATCCGAATCTAAAGCAACCGGTTTTCGTGGTGTAGCGGTTATCACATCTGCCTAACACGCAGAAGGTCCCCAGTTCGATCCTGGGCGAAAACATGGGTAATATATTTTAACTTATCATAATATTAACATTATTAATTATTATGCAGTAATAAATGGAAAAAATGTTTTTAACACCTTAAGGATTTTTCTATAAATTTTTTACATGAAATATAATCTTAAATTAAATAAATATGAGATATATTAAAATTCCAAGTAGAAATCTTTTATGAATCCTACTAATATTATAAATGTGAAAGTTTGTATGTTTGTCTCTCTTTGACGCAAGAACTACTGAACGGATATTGATGAAACTTTACAGTAATATAGGTTTTACATCGGAATAACACATAGGCTACACCAAGGGTGGCACATAATTAAAGCCAAATCAGGAACTTAGCATCTTGAAATTTGCAGATAGGTTCTATGTATAATATAAGAAAGAAATTTGGATAATTCCACCCTCAAGGGTTTCCCCCTTAATATAATAGGGGTTCAAAGATTGTATGGAATCCGTCAGTTTTGAAGTTAGACATCTGAAATTTTATATGTACGAGCAACTTATAGTTAAAAAAAAAATTCAATTATTTATTTAAAATGGTCTATCACGAAACTTTATGTGACAGACCAAATTCCATGCGAGCGAAGCCGCGGGCTTAAGCTAGTCTTCTATAAATTAAAAAAAAAATTGAAATATAATGGGCTGTTTTATTGTATTACTAGCTTACGCCCGCGGTTTCGCTCGCGTGGAATTTGTTCTGTCACATAAAGTTTCGTGAAAGATCATTTTAAATAAATAATTGAATAAATAATAATAAATAATAGTATATTATTTAGTATATATAGTATATAATAAATAATAATAAATAATAGGTGAATGGGATTATATATGGACCTTTATTAATCTCGGATTAATCCCGTAGAATACGATTGAAAAGTGACAACTTTTTTTGCATAGGTGTCTTTATTAAAAGACACCTATCCTACCATATCAGGTTTTGGTTTTCCCGAGTGACCGGTGTTCTTGTTTAGATTTGCGCCTTAGGCTGCTGGACTCCACATATATCCTGTGGGTAAAAGACAGCAGCTAATCGGGCAGCGTTGCGCTGACAAGAATACCCCCCTCCCTTGTGTAGAGACTGTGAACATGACGGAGCCAACAGGACCCTCCACTACAGCAGCAGTGGTCAGCACTGCAGGGCCCACGGTGACCTAGAAGAGTAAGAGCGACGTCGATGACGGCTGGGAGCAGCCAAAGAAAGTCTGCAGGCAGACGAACCGGACGATAAACTTCTCGGTGAGTACCCAAAACAGTTATTTATCTCTGTGTAGTGACAGTGTTCCCAGTGATAGTGCCCCCAGTGCGCCACCTAAATTCAAAAAACCACCTCCTATAGTAGTTAGTGGTGCGACTAGCACAATAAGAGCAGTAGAAGAGCTTCAGACCGCTGGGTTTCAGGACTTCAGCATTCAAAAAACGAAAGATGGAATCAGAATTTTCCCGGGCACCTTAGAAGCGCACGCGGGAATTGTGAATTTTTTAAAAACAAAAAATAACCCATTCCACACGTACGCGACATCCAATGGATCCAGAACAAATAAATATGTCATATACGGGCTAGACCTCGAATATGACATAGAAGAAATAAGTACATTTCTAAAAACGAAATTACAGGATGTTTTAGACGTGCGCCGCATGAGGAAGAGCAACAAGGACGGAGTAAAAACCGAACTTCCACTTATCCTGATCACCACAGCAGCGACAGTAAAGCTGGCCGACCTACAAGCTGTGCAAGCAGTCAATCGAGTTAGATTCACTGCCAAGATATACAAAGGACGGACAGGCATTATCCAATGCCATAGATGCCAACAGTTCGGACACACTAAAAATCACTGCTCTCGAGCACTGGGATGTGTCCGTTGTTCTGGCCCACATTTAGTCTCTGAGTGCCAGAGAGAAACAACCCCACTGAAGTGCTTCAATTGTGGAGAAACTCATGTAGCCTCATTCTCAGGCTGTGTAGTCAGGAAAGCTCTGCAGGCGAAACTGGAGAAACTCCGCCAAAGTACCAGGACTAGAAGCAAGCCTAATCCAGCAGCACCACCAGCATTTAACGAGAAAAATTTTCCCCATCCCCCCAAACTAACTCAAAGACGGACTGACGGACCAATGAGGGACCGACCTCAACCTCCACCCAGGCAGACCGAATGGACTTCAGCGGAGAGGACCGTTGACAGGCCCTGTTACGATACTACACCCCCTTGGGTAGAACAACTTATGACAAATATCAACAATTTCACAAACACTGCAAACAGACTCTTAGAGTTATTTTCTGCTCTACTGACAAAATGAATAACCCAATGACGCTACTAAATTTCAATACTGACGGACTCATGCCTAAAATTACAGAGGTATACGCCCTGATAGCACAGACCCAACCCACTGTAGTGATCCTCACTGATACCAGAGTTAATTTCCAGCGCATACGCATTCCCGGGTACGGTCTAACGGGAGACCATTTGGTTGAGCAAACAGGTGGGGTCATGATAGCCATTCGACACGGTACAAGATGGAGGGATCACCCCACACCAGGGGCCATCAGAGACCCAAAAATACACCACAAAACCATACGGGTTCAACTGGATAAACCCACCATTATTACAGGGTTATACAGAAGACCTAGATCATCCCATGAAGAATTCTCGAGACTGCTCCACGCGTGCGCCAAGAGAACAAACCATTGGGTAGTGGGCGACCTAAACGCCCGGCACACCCTCTGGAACAATGCCTCTTGCAGCGAAGCGGGAAAAATTATTTTAAAAACACCGTTTACAGTGGTTCACCCCGATACCCACACATTTATACATAGGGCTAATGTGGCATTCAGGTCAACGATCGACCTACTTCTAACTAGACAGCCCCATCGCCTTATTGAATGCGTAGCGCTGGATATTATAACAACGGACCATAGGCCTGTGCTTTACTCATTAGATGGAGAAACACCATTCTCACCTCCACCTACTAAATTTAAATATCAAGCAGCAGATTGGGAGTTTTATAAAGCACATGTCTACCATAATTTGTCAACTGTTCCTACTCTCCGAAAAACGAAAGACATAGACGATTACCTAGAGTTTTTTACAAAAACGATCAGAAGCGCCGCGGATGCGGCCATACCGAAATTTAATCCACTTCCGCCAGCCCTGCGTCCCCTACCAGATCACATTCTTTCACTTATCGCCTTGCGCAATAAGTGGAAGAATAAATGGTACAGGACTAGGGATCATGAGGTGAAATCGGTAGTGAATTCCCTTATTACTCAGGTTCGCAATCTCATGAAACAATGGCGGACTGCACGGTGGCATGAGAAGCTCCGAGCAATCCATGGCGACCACCGTAAATTTTGGAAATTACTCAGGGCGAGCACAAGGAAGAGAAGCTCTACATTACTACACGACGGAGACAAACTGTTGACAGATGAGGAACAAGCAAGTAAGTTCGCTGATCACTACAGTGCCACTATAGCCCGTCGAACAATCAGTATGACTGAAATCCCGAACGAAGAAATAGGAAATAATTATATGTTTGTATCCCCGAAGCAGCTGAAGGCGATACTCCGTCGTTCGCGAGGGAATAAAGCCCCAGGCCACGACGGAATACAAACTATACTCCTAAAACAATTACCAAGAAGAGGCATAGCTCACCTGACGAACCTCTACAACTCCTGTCTCAGGCTGAGATACTTTCCTGAGGCATGGAAAAGAGCTATCCTCTTTCCGCTGCTGAAGCCCGCAAGAAATGGTAATCAGCCAGTCGACTACCGGCCTATTAGCTTACTTCCGCACATGGGCAAAGTTTTTGAGAAAATTATTCTTAATTATCTCAAAACCTATTGCTCAGAAATAGCGTTAATCCCACCGGAGCAGACCGGCTTCCAGGCCGGACTGTGCCCGGACCACCATCTGGCGAAGCTACACGCGGAAGTAAGCCAGAACACAGTTAAGAACGAGGCAACCGCTTTGATATCCATAGACTGCACGGAGGCGTTTGACTCAGTGTCCCATAGCCTTCTATGTAAGACACTGCAGGACAACGAGTTTCCCGAGCAGCTATATACTATCATAAGGTCCTTTCTGACACAACGTTCAATAAAGGTACGAGTCGGCGAAGAGCTGTCCAACCCCTTTCCACTCACGTGTGGTGTACCTCAAGGGTCTGTGCTATCACCGGTATTATTCTCAGTTTATACGGCGGAAATCGTTGGTGCCAAATACAAAAAAGCTACTGTGGCGGCGTATGCCGATGACATTGCCATCTACAGTAGCTCATTGAATGCAGAAAGAGCTCTACGGCAGGCGGAGGTGGCCTGTGAGGAAATAACTAAAAGACTGGACGGATTGAATATTACAGTTAATCCCAAAAAGACCGACTGTATTATTCTCTCCTTCCAAAAGAATAAGCGCCCTCTACCTAAGGTTTATAGAGTAGCAGGCAAAGTTAACAAACCTGCGAATAGGATAACGTATCTCGGTGTCACCCTCGACCGGCACTTGACGTTATCCCAACATTGCAATAAGAAGATCAGGTCGGTGAGAACCAAATCTTACAGGCTAAATCATCTTTTAACCTCACCGAACTTATCACTCCGCCTCAAAGTAATGATCTATAAGGCAGTTATTAGACCAGCACTCCTTTATGGGGCGCCTATGTTGAATAACATTTCGCCAACAACCTCAAAAAGGCTCCAACAATTTCAAAACCGTATGCTGAGGCGTATAGTAAGGCACACCTCTCTACAAAGGACGAAATCAGACATAATACACGAGACTCTCGGACTCCCGACGGTAACGGACTTCATCACACGGAGGCATATCAAGTTCTTTGATATCCTCCAACACTGCACGAATCCACTATTCAACGCACTTACACCGACAGGCCGACCTCAGCGCTGGCAAACACACGTACAGACACTCAACATGGACTGAGTAAACTACTAACAAACTCCAATCAGACAGAACTAGTGAGCCCCATCACTGGATCCCCCACTCCTTCCATTTAATTAATGTTCAGAAAATCCTTCAGACAATCCTCTCTTAAAATGCAGCTGGTGCAGTAGAAGAGATACAATCTATCATTAGAAATTTTTAATATGTTATTTTTTCAAATATTTATAACAACCAAAGGGGTTAAGAAATAAAAAAAAAAAAAAAAAAAAATAATAAATAATTTAATTATTTTTTTAAAATATAAGTTACTCGAACATCCAAAATTTCAGATGTCTAACTTCAAAACTGACGGATTCTATACATCCTTTAAACCCCTATTATATTAAATGGGAAACCCTTGGAGTGGAATTATCCGAATTTCTTTCTTAAACTATACACAGAACCTAACTACAAACTTCAAGATGCTAAGTTCCTTATTTACTTTTAATTATGTACTATAACGGGTGAGGGGCACATGCCCCCGTGCCCCCCATAGATCATCATGTGATTTGCCTTTATTTATGAACAATAATGGATTCTCCACAGTACCTAAAATACTGTCGGGGGGGGCACGTGCCCCCTTGCACCCTCCCATGAATCCGCGCTTGCTATAGCCTATGTGTTATTCTGATGTATAACCCGTATATTACTATAAAGTTTCATCCAAATCCGTCCAGTAGTTTTTGCGTGAAAGAGAGACAAACATTCACATTTATAATATTAGTAAGATTAGTAGGATATCAAAACAATAGTTTCGCTCATGTTCTTTCTGTTATTTTACCCACTATTATCGTGTGATTTGCCTTTAATTATGCAGTATAATGGATTCTCCACAGTACCTAAAAACTGTCGGGAGGGGGGGCACGTGCCCCCGTGCGCCTCCTCCCCTATATCCGCGCTTGCTATAGCGTATGTGTTATTCTGATGTATAACCTATATTACTGTAATGTTTCCTCCAAATCCGTCCAGTAGTTTTTGCGTGAAAGAAAGACAAACATACAAACATTCACATTTATAATATTAGTAAGATAATCGCGAAAGTTTTCAATTTTTGGTGTATTCTTTCCGTAACAAGTAAAAAGTTGTACGCGTAGAAATTAATTTTGTGAAGGGTAACATTTTGAGGTATTTATAGTTTAATAAGTAATTAAATATCTCCGTATTTAATTTTAAATATGCCAACTAAGTATTTCCAAATTTAAAATTGTCAACTAACGACAGAGTATGATGATTAGAAATATAGAATGGCTAAGGAGATCCTATTCAGTTTTTTAAATTTGATATTCTTATATCTTACTTCTGTTCTTACCACTATAGGTTTTATTAGATAATTAAAACTCTCCCCTAACAACCAGTTTTCGTGGTGTAGCGGTTATCACATCTGCCTAACACGCAGAAGGTCCCCAGTTCGATCCTGGGCGAAAACATGGATTATTTTTTTAAAATTATCATAATAATGAGATTATTAATTATTAGTATTTAGCTATTATGAAGGGTAATATTATATTATAAATCACTAAAATAGAGCCAACAACTCAAAAAGAAACACTATATTTCTTATAATGCAATTGGGAAAAACCACAATGCAAAGCCTTATGTTTCAAAAAATACACCTACTTACCAGTCGACGTTTCGCCGATTCAGGCATTATCAAGACACCAAAATCAAAAAGGGGGATTATGTTATATTGAAAGATAAAATACTTACACACCAACAATCAGATGTAGTGTATGAGATTAGCTGTTTGCAATGCTCTAAAATATACATTGGTGAAACATCACAATTGTTGCACAAAAGAATGTATCAGCATCAATATGATTGTAAAAATATTGGTGGCAAGGAACCTAACACAGCATTGGCCCAGCATACCAAAACTTGTAAGCATCAATTTGATTTTGAGAATGCTAAAGTTATTTACAAAGAGAGTGATGGCTCTAGAAGGAAGTTGTTTGAGGCCATGCAGATTGCACAAAAGATTGACATTTCGGTAAATTATAAAACAGATTGCAGAAATTTGAACCAATATTATTCGGAAACGTTGAATATTTTAAAAGAAAAATTTGGCTAACTTTGCTAATATGTATAAACTTTTATAGGCTAATATTACTTGATATGGTTTGTGGATCAGCTGATTCTATAACCTTCCCAGCTGGTTGCGTATTACTTTCGTTCAGTTGTATGTTGAATGTCTTGGTGGCGGGGTGCTGTCTCATGTTTGGAGCCTGTTTGGGCTGTTGATCGTTGGGATGTTTTGCACCTTTTTCTTCGAGATGCGATTCACATAACCCCCCTTTTTGATTTTGGTGTCTTGATAATGCCTGAATAGGCGAAACGTCGACTGGTAAGTAGGTGTATTTTTTGAAACATAAGGCTTTGCATTGTGGTTTTTCCCAATTGCATTATAATATTATATTATAAAAATAGATCAAATGCGAATTTTATTTTAGTTTTAATAAAATATTTATTTTTTGATTGTAGTGAAGTGATGATGAAAAGACACATAATTTAGTAGATGTTAGGAGGTTTTTAAGTTAAATAATGAGACTTATTTATTTACTGAAATAATATTACGAATTAACATTCCCTTTTTCAAATTAATTACCTTCGGAAGCGACACAATGATCTACACGATTCTTTCACTTCTACTAGCAGTGCCTTAAGTTTCTCGAGAACTTACCGTTAAAGATGTTGATTAACCATTTGATCTTGATGAAGAAACATTTTCAATGGATCTTAAAGATGAAAACTTTCCGCTGTAAGACTTGGCTTTAAGCGATTCTCTTCTTTCTCAAAATGTCTTAAACCGCCTAAACACTTGGAATTTGGACAAAACAATGTTTCCATTAGGCTTCTGGCAGTTTTTCAAATGTTTCCTCTGCGTCCAAGCTTGAAGCAGGACTTGATAGCACGATGTTGTTTGGGATTAATGTCACTCATGTTTAGAAGGCACTAAAAAACCTTTCTCATCAAACTGTTAGTCTGTCTTGGAAATAATTCAAACGATTAAACAAGACAATATATGTGCACTAACGAATAGATTCAATAAACTTCTTCTAATTAAAATTGGAAGCAGTAGGCCTATTTAAAGAGAAAATATGTACGTAGAATAGAATAAGAAAATTAACTTTATTCTGGGACCAAGTCCTTTTAGAATAACAAAAATGAACGGAAAAACAAACATAATATACAGGGTGTCCCGAATTTAAATGGCAAAACTTCAGGAACTTATAGGGGACCGAAAAACTAAGACAAAAGTCCTTTAGAGATTTGCTCGTTTTTGCTTAGTTTTAGAGAAAATCGCAAAAAAAGAAACAAAACAAAAAGGTTACAGGTAGCGATTATCTCCTTTCAAAAATCGTCAGGCTAGGCAGTGAGATATGTAAACACTTAATGTTATCCTTTACATTCTTTTATTTGTTTACATTTTGGCTTCCTTCTAGGATTATAATTCCTAAATCAGTCTTCAGTCAGTTACTCAGATATTTTTGTGTGAATAGCATCAGCCACAATGCCGCCTACATATTCTAATGTTGAATAGCTGATATGATTTTTGCGTACGGTTTCTGTAATGGTAATGCTTTAGAAGCGGTGCGGGAGTATGCGCGCCGATTTCCAAATAGAAGAGTGCCTAATCGACGAGTCTTTTCGTTAACTTTTAATAGACTACGAGAGTCCTGGTCATTCTTAATACGTAATGAAGGCGACAAATTCCAGGCAGCAGTAAGAGCAGATTATCGGAGAAGAAATTGTGTCCAACGCCATTCCATAACAATCCTGAGACTAGCATCCGAAGAGCACCTGCTGCATTAGCAATATCGCGGCAAGCGATATGGCGAACTTGGAAACGTGATAATCGCTTCCCATACCATCTTCAAAAAGTTCAGAATTTATTACCTCAAGATTATGCCAAGAGATTGATTTTTTGTAACTGGTTTCTTGAAAAAAATCGCGATGATAATTTATTTCCATTAAAAATTATATGGACCGATGAAGCTACCTTTAGAAGAGGAGGAATTGTTAATCAAAGAAATTATCATGTATGGGCTCTTGAAAATCCCAGAGCTATTACAGAGAATAGGTTTCAGCATGAATATGCTATTAACGTTTGGCTTGAAATTTGGAACGGATTACTGGTGGGGCCATATTTTTTACCTGGAAGATTGAATGGTATCACATTTTTTGGAGAACGACTTTTCTAATTATTTAGATGACATTCCCTTACAACAGCGGATTGAAATGTGGTTCCAACTCGATGGATGTCCAGCTCATTATAGCAGAGTTGCTCGAGCTTGGCTGGATATAAATTATCCACAACGATGGATTGGACGTGGAGGAGTAGTACCTTGGCCACCCAGATCACCTGATATGACACCCATGGATTTCTTCATAAGGGGGAACCTTGAAGCAGAAAGTTTATTCGGTGTCAATCAACTCAAGAGAGCAATTAAGAGACCGAATCATAGATTCAGTGCACCAAATATCTTCAGAACAATGTCTAGCTGCAATTTATCAAGTGAGTGCTAGATGTAATGCTTGCATTGGTACAAGAGG
This sequence comes from Arma custos, assembly GCA_037127475.1. Classification (NCBI taxonomy): domain Eukaryota; kingdom Metazoa; phylum Arthropoda; class Insecta; order Hemiptera; family Pentatomidae; genus Arma; species Arma custos. The sequence continues at coordinate 107,895,660 of CM073762.1, read as the reverse complement.
ACAACATTTTGGGCAATATTTACATTAAAAAGAACATAAAATAAATAAGTATTAAAATGAAAACTTGTTTTGTTTCTTTTTTTGCGATTTTCTCTAAAACTAAGCAAAATCGAGCAAATCTCTAAAGGACTTTTTGTCTTAGTTTTTCGGTCCCCTATAAGTTCCTGAAGTTTGGCCATTTAAATTCAGGACACCCTGTATATCTGGCCAGAATGCTACATAATAAGAGGAATTATGAAATATTTAAAAGTGACAAAAACATAAGAAAAATATAAATGAAACAACAAAAAAGTACGAATCTTGACAGGATTTTAACCAATTATATAGAATAAATATATTAATAACAACAGTTACTAAATAAATTAAATGAATAAAAGGATATCATTCAATAAAGCCTTTACATAGTGCATATCTTCTTTAGGCAAAAGAAACAAAAACGAAATCGATTATCCAATACTGATTTATTTAAGGAAATGATTGACCTGGTTAGAGAGCATCTTTTTGGGAGGTCAGAAGATGTTGGAAAGCAAGGATTTAAATGAAGTGAGTGATGTACTGTCTAATCTATGAGTTATACCGTGTCACCTTTGAGTAACTCATAGACAAAACGGAGTAGAGTTGGATATTATTCAAAAACAAAATTTAAAAAGGTTTTTAAGAATACAATGGTCGTTCTGAGTTGATAAAGTTTATTGGTATATTTATCTAATTTGAATTGTACCATTGGAAATTTTATTATTTTTTTACCTTTTTTTTATGATTTCAAAGTTTTAAATACTATCCAGAACGACTTCATTTTATCAGAAGATAAAGTAAAAAGTTCAAACTTTTCTTTTTATAAACACATTCTTCGTTTTATCCGAATTCATTTATACTGATGAAATAGGATTCTTAATTTACTACCTGAATTTATCAGCGTTATTGTATTTAGTTTTAGTTGTTTATATATATATATTTAAATAATAAATAAAGGACAAATTGTATGTATAATGATATATATAATAATGTGTATAATAAGAATGCATAAAAAAACGAGTCATTATTGAGACAATATACTGTTGACTGGAGAATAATAATTATCAGCAAAAAGATGTGACCCATTATTGCTGAAACAATATTGTTTGGTTGACGGTTTGTCAATATTGCTGATACATTCAACTACTGTTCCTTTTTTCTATAGCTCACCATTATAATAACGGTGAAGTAACACTACATTTGTGGAAGAAATTAGTCAATGAATTTCTCGTAGAATTGAAAAAACCTTAATTATTAAGTAGCCAACGTTTCGACCTACTTTGTAGGTCTTCTTCCGGGCTATATGTGCTATATACTTATAGCCCTGAAGAAGACCTACAAAGTAGATCGAAACGTTGGTTACTTAATAAAGTTTTCTCCGATTCTTCGAGAAATTCATACCCGACCACATTCTTCCACATATATTATCAAGGTCAACAATTATCATTCGATAACACTAGATTTATTTACTAATCACGAGCTCCAGTAAATAAACAATTTTTTTCTCGTAAAATATACCCTAAATATGATTTATATATAAAAATATCAAGTGGGGGAACCAACTCATGAAGGTTATAAAGTTCAGTAAATTTATGTATTGATGGATGCAGAATGTGCTAGTGACTGTTTCTGCGCCTACAGTTGTGTAGGTCACTATTTTGATCGAGATCTAGCAAACTTTACAGAGGCTGAATTAGTGACCAAGAGAGCCTTAATATCCCACATGGTCGATTCATGTATATTAACAGAAAAAATACTGAGTACTAAAAATATTACTCAAATCAAATTAATTGCTTAAAAAAAGTCACGTTAGTTACCGTAACAGGTGTAAAATGACATTTTTTAAAATGAACCCGTCCATAGAGGCTCATTCGAAAAAAAAAAGTAATTAGATTTTGAAAAAATAACTGAAATATCTATACACTAAAATAGAGCCAACAACTCAAAAAGAAACACTATTATTTATTATAATGCAATTGGGAAAAACCACAATGCAAAGCCTTATGTTTCAAAAATACACCCACCATCAGTTGTATGTTGAACGTCTTGGTGGCGGGGTGCTGTCTCATGTTTGGAGCCTGTTTGGGCTGTTGATCGTTGGGATGTATTGCACCTTTTTCTTCGAGATGTGATTCACATAACCCCCTTTTTGTTTGGTGTCTTGATACTGCCTGAATAGGCGAAACATCGACTGGTAAGTGGGTGTATTTTTGAAACATGAGGCTTTGCATTGTGGTTTTTCCCAATTGCATTATAATAAAATATCTATAAATAATATTTCACTTAATATTTTCATTTTATCGAATTTATTTAGAAATCTACCCAATTTAGTGTGTGATAATAAAGGATATGAGGATGTAATACTAGGAAATATTTTAATAGTGAAGATGATATGAAGATTATAATATGTATATAATAAATTTATTTAATTATAATTCATCAAATCAATTCAATTATATATTAATAATAAAATTGAATAAAAAATAATAACAAATATTTATAAAATCCTCCTCTCAACTGCAAATAACAGAATGCACCTGACAACCAGTTTTCGTGGTGTAGCGGTTATCACATCTGCCTAACACGCAGAAGGTCCCCAGTTCGATCCTGGGCGAAAACATGGATCAAATTTTTTAAAATGATTATTAATTAACTACTTATTACCCATTTAACAATTTTTCTAGGTTACCGTAATATTTTATGTTTTTTAAAAGTGTAATATAGTATTAAAAAATATAGCAGTTAATATATATATTTAATCCTGAACTTGTTAGAGAAGGTGGCCTCGTGATGTACTAAGTTGAACTTTCTATTTGAGTACTGCTCCTGGTAGTTTCTCTACTTGCCGTTTCAAGTCTCTGTATACATTCATTCTATTTACTTGGAGTATTAACCTGTTAACCGGGTGGGACGTTTAAAAACGTCGAACGTATTTTTTTATTTTCCTTTGTATTTTTTTATGTTCCTTTTTTTTTTTTCCTTTGTGCTATATATATATATATATATATATATATATATATATGGTACGTGGGAAGAAGATATTTTACAAAAAGTACAAAAAGGAAAGAAACTGATTGGTTGTTTGAATTCCGTACTGTGGAGTAACGAAGTGACAATGAAGACCAAGAAGCGGATACATAAATCCATTATAGAAGGCACTGTCTTATACGGTTCAGAAACATGGACAATAAAAAAGAATGAAGAAAGAAAACTGCTAGCCTTAGAAATGGACTTCAGGAGAAGAAGTAGCAGGATCTCAAAGCTTGACCATGTCCCGAACGCTGAAATAAGAAGGACAGTTAACCAAGAAAAGACAATGCTTTACTCCATAGAAACCAAACAGCTGAGTTGGTATGGGCATGTCATGAGGATGCGAGCTGACCGATGGCCCAGACGCATACTTGAGTTCACTCCAGAAGAGAGAAGAAAGAGAGGACGACCAAAGGAGCATTGGATGGAGGCGGTGTATGCAGGGATGGCTGCAAGAGGGCTTAGAGAAGGCATTGGCAGGACAAGAACCAATGGAATACTATTCTTTTTGGAAACGACATATGAACACAATGTTTGCCAATAAAGTCGTTATTATATATATATATATACGTCCCGCCCGGTTAACAGGCTAATATAATACAGTTCTAAATTAAATTGAATAAATTATAAAAAAAAAAAAAAAGAACTTGATATACAGTGACTCACAGGTGTTACTTCATCTCAAGTCTTATTATTATTATAGACGTTCCAACATGGGTTGCCTCAACCTGTCAGAGCAGAGCTCCACACCTCTCGATCCATCCAATCCTCTTCCTGGAGACCCCTACCGGCCATCTCTTCCTGGACCCCCTCCATCCACTTGCTTCTGGGCCGTCGGCGTTTTCTTCTCCCTGGTGGCACCCAATCCAGCATGTTTGGCCAGCATTCAAACGCCATTCTCTTCACTTGGCCGTACCATCATAGGCGGATTTTATTATTAATTTTGAGTAATATTAATTTATAAATGTTTTATTTAATTAAGTATTTCTATCTTTGAAAAAACCCAGCTTCCAGTCAAAAATTCTTTTATTCTTTCAAAGACAAGACGTTTCGACTGGAAGCTGGTTTTTTTCAAAGATAGAAATTACAGCGGAGATACAGTCCAGTATATTAAATAAGAATTAACTATTAATTTAATGTAAAGGAGATAGTTGGGGGGTGCAGTAAAAAAAAAACTGAATAAGTAATAAACTTATGATTATGTGCCGACGTTTCGACGTACAGTGTAGGTCAGCTTCAGGGCTATGAGAGAGAAACAAACCGAACAAAAAATATAAAATGTACAGTAACAATAATATGGTGACAAGTAATGTAGAAACTTTTTTAATATTCGTTATCTTCCATCTTCATATCTGCCACTATTTTAATTTTCTACATTACTTGTCAC